>WAHA01000029.1:0-301325 GCA_008973685.1 Trametes sanguinea
CCCCGTCGCTACTATCTTCCAACTTCCCAAAGAGCTTTCAACCACTCCTTGGTTCTCTGAACTCACTGTTTCCATGAGAAGTCATCATCGTCCTCCGATTCCGACTCTCCCTCTGGCCCCTCATCTTTCGAATCTTGGGTCGGTGAACAACTCGTCTTCACCTTCTGATACGTCTTCCTCGAGTGGGTGCAAATCCTCTTCGTCTACTGCATCGATCGGGTCGCTGGCAAGGTTCTCAATGTCCCGTGACGATGGGTTGTAGGACAGCAAACGGAAGGCGGCTACGCTTTCCCGTGCAATATCCCCATTGAGCTCCTTGATGATATAGGAACCATTCTGGGTTCTCCGGACCACTTCGTATGGTCCCTAGATACCTGGGCTTGTGTTTCCTATTCATTTCCCTTTCAATAGCAGTGTTCCGGACGAGCACAAGATCTCCCGGTTCAAAGGCTTCCTTCTGGAGACGATGGGCGAATCGTCTCTCGAATTGTTCCTTCGAAGCCAGCCTCGTTTGCTTCAGGATATTAGCGGCGCGTGCGACATCCTCTGGCTTACGCTCTAATTGTCTGATACGTAGCGCCAAAAGATCCGCTGGTGACATGTCACGCCTAAATCCTTCTACCATAAACGTCGACTCCCTTAGGTCCATGGGTAGCACTGGGTGTACTCCGTGCAATAGGAAGTACGGGCTGAACCCTGTTGACCGTCGGATGGAAATCCTATCTGCAAACACGGCAAGCGGCAGCAACTCTGGCCAGCGGGAGACATTTCCTTCACAGGCTTTGATCAACGCTTCCCTTAGAATGAAATGACCTCGCTCTACGACGCCGTTTGCCTTCGAGTTGTACGCGGATATCCGGATGTGGTGAATCCCGTACCGATTGACTAGTGACTCAAAAGCGCCCTTTGTCTCTGACCCGTTGTCTGTGACGACGTGATGGACCGCTCCATATCTGCAAATAATCTGCTCCCAAAAGAACTTGGCCACCTCTCGTGATGACGCTCCTCTCAGTGCTCGCGCTTCAGTTACACCAGAAAGATCATCACGGCAGGCGACGATGCAGTTGTATCTATGGGCTGTCGGCATGAACATGACATCCATGTACACCTTGTAGAAAAGATCCACAGGAGTAGAGATAATGAGTGGCACCTCCACTTTCTTGACGCTCCGGATCTGGCATTCCCTACAGCTACTCACATGTCGACGGACGTCTCCATAGTAGAATGGCCAAAAGAACCTTAACCGGATTGTCTCAAAGGTTGCCTTAACTCCCTTATGCCCGAACTGATCATGCGCCTCCGCAAGAATTCTCTCCCGCTCCCCGACATCGAACACTACCTTGGCTGGCATACGCTGCGCATAACGCCGGAACATCATACCGTCCTTCACGAAGTAGTTCTGGCAACGCTTCAAGAACTTGAAACGAGCCCGTGGCGTGGGAAACTCCGGAACCTCTAGATCCTGGAGGAACTGGAAGATCTCCTGTAGGGTCTTGTCCTGATTGGTGGAGGGAACAAGATAGACTGCCGCGGTCTCATCGTCATATTCTTCTAACGTCCTGAACCATCCCTCGATCTCGGAAGGCTGAGCTCCCACATATAATGCAAGGTTGTCCAACCACTCATCTCCATCGTCCTCCTCTATAACCTCTCCTTCTCCTAGAGGTCGTCTAGACAAAGCATCCGGCCCTTTATGCTGTGCAGCAGGGACATGAATCAGCTTAAAGTCGAACAACAGAATACCCTGTATCCACCGGTTGATTGTGGCGTTCGGCTGCAAGTCTGGCTCATTCAGCATGCCCTTGATGTACTTGGCATCAACTTCTACGTGAAGCGTCTTGACACCGACCAGGTACAGCCTCCATCGCCTGAGTGCCCGATAGAGTCCATACAGCTCCAGCTTGGGTTGGCTATAGTTGGACTCTGTCTCAGTTCATAGGCAATGACCCATACCTTGCTGGTCGTCTCCGTCCTTCATCATCTATCTGGGAAAGTATGAACCCAACCGCATACTTGCTCGAATCCACCGACAGTATGACGGGATTGGATGAGGAGTAATCAATCGGTCGTAGGGCAGGTGCGGAAGCGATGAGATCCTTCATGTCATCAAAAGCTCTCTGACGTCGGTCATCCCAGATGAATTCTGCCTTGAGGAGTGTGAGCTCCCGCAGCGGCCTAACCCGCTCTGAGAAGTCCTTGATCCAGATCCTTACGGTCCCACACAGACCAATAAACCCTCGCACATCCTTCACCGTCCGTGGAATCGGCCAGTTCCGGATCTTGTCCACTTTGTCATCCTCGGGCATCCTGCCTTCTGGTGTGCACTTCTGTCCAACAATGACAACTTCCGGTTTACATATCTGGGCTTTCAAACCCGAGAATGTTATACCGGCATGCCCAACTCTGTGCAATATCCTATGGACATCGTTGGCATGTTCCCAAATAAATCTACGGATCCCTCTATTCTCTGTCAACACTTCTGGAACACCTTTGCTATCAAGGTAGCATGTGGATGGTCCTTTGATGGGCAAATCATCAATGAACACATTGGCCACATGGGGAATTTCATCCTGCAGAATGAAGGTCATACAAGCCTGGAACTCAGCGGGTGAATTTGTGAATCCCATCGGCATCGAAGTCAGACGCAGCAATCCGAGTGGCGAGTGGAAAGCTGTCATGTCCCGACTTACAATGTCTAGCTTGCGTGCGTCAAAGGCCCAGAACAGGTCTAGCACGGTATAACACTGTCGTCCTGCAAATGGTTCCACAAAGTCGTCAAGACTTGGAGGAAGCCCAGCGTCCCGAATGGTGATCGCGTTCAGTGGTTGAAGGTCGTGCACCAATCGCAACTTCCCATTCTTCTTTAGGACACAGAACCACTTGGAGCGATACGAGGATTGACATCGTTCGTACACCCCTGCCTCCAATTTTCCTCGAAGTAGCTCTATCACTTGCTCCTTAATCCCAGGTGGAATTGGAATATTCTTATCCATCCACGGAACATGCGGAATGGTAGGGATTATATAAGGAGAGAAGTAATCTTCTCGGAATGTCCCACGATCTCCTTCCTCAAATGCTAAGACTTTCTCGTTCAGACGAAAGATGTGCTGGAACAGCTTCTCTTCCTCTGGCCAGAGAAATCCATCAGAGTTGATCTGCAAGCCATCCATACGCTCTTTGGTCAGCTTGGCGGTGGGCTCAAACACAGGCGGATTCGGGTCGGGCGGCACCAACGTCGCCAGCGGGTCTTCCGGAAATTGCCGAAGGACTCTGGCATCTTCTGGAAACACCCCCGGTACGGGTTTCACTCTCCGATCGACTGGTTTGTACACCCCAAGGACTTGGTAACGTAGGTCCTCCTCTCGGCTTCTCTCATTGTCAGTCTGCGCTTCTTTCGACCCAGCCCGTCTGTCCGTTGACTGAGGGTCTTCTAGAAGAGTCCCCTCGTCTTCGATCAAAAGGAACACTATTGGTCGTCTTTCGTCGTGCAGGAACGAAGGCATGCGACCCCAAGGGTCCTCATACGTTCGGTCCTCGTCTTCCATAGTAGAAGTCTGATCAGCGGATTTGATGCGGGTGGGTCTTTATGGAAGTTCTAGGTTCGATCACAGGTTCTCAGTACTGTCAGGTGATGATGGCAACACTGATGAGAATGGTCTAGCCAGTTTAGCGTCGTAGCCCGGACGACCCGTGATCTCACCCATTACTCTCCTTAAAGGACGAACCCTATCCACTTCACGACTAACGCATCCTGTCTTCCCTCTCTCCATCGCTCGGAGGCCCCTCCCATCCACTCTCGGAGTCCAGACGGTTTGTCATTGAGACAACCCGTCAGTGCTCCTTGAGCGACTGATGAGAGTAGCTGTCTCTGGGCGATGGTGCCAATTGGTGCGATTCGAGCATCCCAAGCTCATCTGCTATTCGCCGAGTCGTAGCAACCCTCTAGATACCACATGTAGATCCCTCCGTATCCTTAGCGATAGGCTTTGCAACCGATTGCCTTAGATACAGCTGACTCTATTGACAACACGTAACTATCTAGTTGGTCTGGGCCATCCGCCCCACAGTCAATGATGGAGTCGTTACGGGTGGTATGACAACTCTGGCTGCGGGTCCGGACGTAACAACTTCCCTCTCATAGCATCTGATCCAAACATGGGCCTGCACGCCTCACGCCTCATGGCGTACCCCAACTGCTTCGTACGCTGCATCATCCGCCTCATCACTGCTTTTCGTGAGAGTTTCCCGTTCGACTTTCGTTTACTTAGGATAACTGCTGCACGAACCCTACGCTGCTTCTCCTGAAACTCTATCTGCTGTAGCTTACCTTCTAGGACAGAGTCCTTCATGCTTGAGGGTGACTGCCCTCCTCTCTGCAGAATAGATGACCTTATATACTACTGAGAAGAGGCTGTGTACACTGCCCTCGGAGCTTTCTAGACCCTTCTGTACTGTCCTAGAACTTTTGTAGAGTATTTCAGAAAATTCTAGCATCTTCAGGCTTCCAGTGAGTACCAGAACCCTCTAGAACTATGGAGAACTGAAGGAGATACGGCTGATTTTCCATGAATATCGCGCCGTGGCTCGCCACAATTCGGTTCAAGTCCTAGGCGCCCAACCTCGGTCGTGCCACGTGCATGCCATGCGAGCACCACGCGCGCATTTCCTTTCACAGTAGGTCGGCGCTTAGCCTTTGTCCACGCGCGCTTCGGGACTCGGGCCTGGCTCCGGTCACGGGTAGCAAGTCACGTGCGCGCTGGACTTTGCGAAATCCTGCGAAGTCCTGCCGCTCGTCGCCTGCTCTCGTCCTGCCTCTGCTGCGTACCGTCTCTGCTCTCTATCTGCCTCGCTGGGGTCTCTGCTCTACTCTGGTCGCTGTCGCTTTCGGATCCGACGACAAAGCCCGCCGAATGGCCTCGAGAACACGAGGCTTCACACGCGCACGGCGAACACGTACGCCGTGGCATGCTGGGTGCGGCTCCGTGCCTCGAGTCACTATCTCCGACTGCTCCGACGCCGTCTTTGCAAGGGTAGGACGCCCACGGTGCTGCAGCAACTTACGGCACCTGAAGACACGAGGCGCGGCGATGCTGGGGACGCGTAAGCGTCTCACAGCGCCGGCACGGCCTCGCTGCTTCTGACTTGACATCCACCGCCTCACGAAGACTCGTCGTCTGGCCTGTATCATCCTTCTCCTTGACTACGACCTCCACGGCTGTTTTGCCATGCCCGACCTTGCTCAGCACTATCGCGCCAGCGCACGCGTTCGTTCTCGAGCTCAGCCTCCATAGCTTGACTTGCCGCTTCTCTGACCTTCATTGCGGGCTCATCTCTCGCCCTCAAGATCTCGGGCTCGCGATGGACATGGATTAGCGGGCGACTAGGGTGGGTAGACTATTGGGTAAGTACATGACGATACCCTCTCGTACTAACCGTGCCATGTCCGCTCGCGCCTCCCATCCAACGTCTTCGGACGTCGCAAGACTCGTTCCCCGCGCGCGCGCTGCCTTTGTCATTTGACGGCTGACGATGCGCTCGCATGGCGAGGCCTGCTCTGTCCTCCAACCTTCGTGCTCCCTCTCGTCTTCGAGTCTACGTCCTTCCGAGCGCAAGAGTGCGGTGGCTACGCCTTCGGGCGTAGTCTACTTAACTCTTCCAGCGCGCCACGCCCTCCTGCGTTCATCGGAACGTATTCCCTCTGACATCGACCTTGTCTCTTGCGTCCTGCGTTGGCCCTCTACTCTGGCCCTCTCTGATCGAACCTCGGCGGGTAGGTAAGTACCAGGTAAGTACCCGCCCCGCCGGTGCTCTCTTCGTCTCGCGCCCTCGCACCTTTGTCTCTGCTCCACTCGAGCGACGGCGGTGCTCATGTGGGAAAGGCGGTCAGCCAGTTGGCTAGCGCACTCTCTCCTGAGCTCTTGCTGCTCGCTCGAGTGGGGTCTGGGTTTTCATCTAGCGGCCAGGCCGCTTTTCTCCCTTTGTTCAACTTAAGTACGTCCCCTAATACAAAGCCCCAATCTACAGGTGCTTCAACCAGACCAGGAACTCCGAGACTACAAGCACGAGCACTGCGAACACTAAGTCCGAGACCACCGCGCGCGCACGCAACAGGTGCCGCGTCTGTTCAATCCTCCGTCGTCCCTGCAGTCACATCCCTTCCAGGTCCAACTCCTCACTGCTCTCCTGCACTCTCGCGTGCCATCGTGCACGTCGTCTCTTCGCTTCCACCTTCTCGGTCAACTCACCATGTCCGACGCTCCCTGCGGCTGCGCGCTTCAGTGATCTCATCACTGCCCGGATGAAGGCCTTCTCGCTGCGCGACCACTGACGAGCCGGCACATCAAGAAGAGCCTCCAGCCCAGCGCGTTCGGTACCGGGGAGGGCGAGGCGACAAGGGCCACGCACGCCTCCGCCACGGCGGCGTGTTCTCTGAGCGGGTACGCGAGGAGCTATTCGAACTGATCAGTACCTTTCTAGCATCGTGAGGAGGATGTACTTACGAGGGGACTCTCGGTACCGTTTCCGAGGCTCGGGACGGGGCCGCAGGTTGTACGGTCCGCCCAAACTCGCGGGCGCGGTGTCGTCCTTGGTCTCCTCGTCCTCCATAGCGAGCGGGGGCGTGCTGAGCGGCGAGACGATCGGCGAGGGGTCCTCTGGGGTAGTAGGAGGAACCGTCGTGGGGAGCGCGTCCATAGTCGCGAGGACACCGTCCTCGGCTCCGACTCGGGCGTCGATCCCATCGTCGTCCGTCTCGATCTCGTGCACGACCGCGATCTGCGGGGAACCGACCATTGTCGTCCACCCATTCACGCGTACCGTACGCATCGTCTCTGGCATCATCTCCATGACACTCTCCAGCTTCTGCAAACCTCGGTCAACGTCGGGCGTCAGCTCCAAGCGGCTGTAGGACTCACCCAAGGCGCTGCTCGCTTCCGAAGCGGGCGGAGACTTGGCCTTGGGAGGGGAATCCTTCCGTGGGAGCGCGACGTCGGCGTGGAGGATTGAGTTGACAACGATGGATTGGGGATTAGCGGGAGGGGTGTTGGGTGTGGTTTCGCGTGACTGAGGCGGGGTAGGAATGATGGCGACAGGAGCGGCGGCAGGGGGTAGATCACCAGGAGGAGGAGGGAGTCCGGATGCGGGTAAGATGTCGGTCGCAGTCCTCGAAGAGGAAGATTCCGTGTCCGAAGCGAACAGCGGCCGTTGGTGGTGACGGTCGCGTTGCCCGAGCAGGAACGTGTCGAGGTGCTGACCGAATTCCCAAGGAGCGACGACTCCCGGGACGTCGAATGCGAAGGCGGCGGTAATGACAGGAGGGGTGACTCGAGCGAGAGAGTCGCGGCCGGTAGGGCCAAGGTGATAGTTGTACAGGTGGGTGAAGCGATGCGGGTCGCCCCGACGAGGGCAACCCACAGCGGAGAGGGGAGCGCGAATGAAGGCCATGGTGACTGGCCTCATTCTCGCTCTCTCTCTGCTGCTTTTATCCTCCTGCATTACCTGGCTAACCGTTCCTCTCTCATACTCTAGGTCCTCGTCCATCTGCCTTGCACACTGCACCGCGGCGCGCGTTCCTTCTGGCAACTACGACAGCTGCCTTATCGGGACGCACACCGGACGTCTTACCACTCTGTCGATACCAGATCCCACTGATCTCCTGCTAGCTCTCTGTTCTGATTTCCAGGACCCTTCCTGCCGGTTCAGGTGCGTGACTTTTGCCCTGAATCCATGTCCTGTGCCTACTGACTCTCCATTCCCATCGTCTTCTAGGTCACACTGCCCCCCGGGGCTTCCTCTCTCGTTGGCAACAGTCTCCTCGCGCGTCCGTACATGTCACTGCGCACCGGGCACACGCCAACTACTTCGCGCTGCGCGCCCATGCGCTCTCCATTCCATGCACGTCGGGTACCTGTGCTAGTCGACTTCGCTCTCAATTGGTCCTGGTCGCCTTTGTCTGACGACCTACCCATCAAGCTCAAGTGTCTAGATTACAGGTACGTCCGCACCGTCGGGATCCGGCTGCCGAGGCGCTGTAGTGCGCGCGCTGCGCGCTTGCTGCAGCGTCCTCTCCGAGGGCATCGTGCCATCGCGGCACGGTGCCTCGGAACCTTCTCGCCTTATCTGGTGACACGTCTACTGACCTCCTTGCTTCAACTTCTAGCTTTCGTGCCTCACGCCGCGCGTACATACAGTCCCTTTGGGCGTACCAGGTAAGTACTAACCTCGCGCACTGCCATGGGGCTGTGTACTCGCGCGCGCACACTACTGACTACTCTCTCCTTCTAGTCTGCTCACTCCGTGCCACTACGCGTGAGTGCCTTACAGCTCGCCCGGTGCTCTAGCTTTCCGTGCGGCCTTCTGGACACTGCGCGTGTCGCGTCGCGCGCTTGCTGACACTCTCCATTCCTGGACGCTTTCCTCGAGAACCTCAATGTCCGGCGACGTTTGCGCTCTTGACTTCTGGACTCATCGGACGACCATGGACCTTTCTGTAGCTGCTAACATTGTATTCTAGCGTACTGATACGTCCAGAGCCTCAGGCACGCGCGGCGCGACTTGATGAGGTCGTCGTGCCGCCCATCCTTTAGCTTGTCAGTGCATCCTCTATCCGGGCGCTCTCTGTACTGCCTTCCGAGGTTCTCGGGCGCTCGCCCTGGAACTTCCATTCTTCTACGCTCACATTCTAGATCGACACCCCGGATTTTCCATTAGGATTTCCCTGCAGCACGCCTGCGCGAACTGCGCCGACTACGCGCTATGCCGGTTAATCCTTCCTGGTCCACCCACGGCGATCCTGTCCTCTTCACGCCTTCACTCTGCCATGCATTGCGCGCGCGTCCGTCAACGCTGACCGTTGACGCGTGAGCCGTCCTCCACGCGCTGACCTTCGACCGACCTTCGAGTAGCGACCCCGGGTGTAGTCTACTTAACTCCGGGACCTCTCCTCTCACTCAGCCGCGTCCGGCGACGTTTCGTCTGACCTCGCTTCTTCACCGGCCACCACGTCTTAGGCCTTCGTGGCGCACACGGTAAGTGCTGCGCATATGGGGTCCGTTCTCCGGCTAACTCACGCTCACGCCCTTTCCAGCTCAATCTCTCCCAACGCTGTTGACGCAGCCGTCGGGCGATCGGGATGGTTGACGAGGGCGCGACCGGACGTACTTTGCACGTCTCGAGCTTCGCGCGGGTCGCGTTCTCCCACTTCCACTGGTACGTACTAACATTCATTGCTGTCATGCTAGATACTGACCTGCGCGTCGATAGCGCGATGCGGCCTGTACCTATATACTCCCAGCTTCGGACTTCTAGACGTTACGCGCACAGTCCGGGGTCTACCAGCGACCTCCAGGACTTTCTACTCATCTCCAGTATTGCACAGCCTACTCACTGCCCTGTATCCATGTACGCTGCCTTGCACTGCCGTGCGCACTGCCGCGCGTCATGTCGGCGTTGCCTTGCGCTGCCTCGTACTGACCAGGTAAGTGAATTCAGTCCTCCACAGTGCTGGTCCCAGGCTACTCCTTGGCAGTTGCCTTGGTGGGTACCTGATCCAGCTCTATGTGAGGTCTGAATAGCCTGCCATCGTATCACATTCCCATTCATTGTGCGCATACGCGCGCCCCACAGTTAAAACCACGAGACCGCTGTAGTCACATGACCTGCATTGCTCTTGGGCGTCTTGTCCGGCGATCAGACTTCCCAGCGCTTCTGTGGCGTCAACCTTTTGGCATTAAGCATTTAGAGGACGACTATTCCACTCGCACATTCTGAGCTCTACAGAAGGCCAATCCCTTTGAGATTCAAAAGCCTGAACCCTAGCATCAGTACGCTCCTACTGTCTGAATTTCGTAGTTCCCCGTGCACATCTACGTGAGGTACCATAGACGCCCATCCTCTATTTACGACTTCCTACACCAAACCTTAATCGCGCCGCGTTCGGCATTGCTCCGGCGATCAAACCCTAAATCTGCTGCAGCGTGTCCAATGCTTCCTTATCTTCTGATACTTCCAACTGTACTAATCCTTTGGCCAAACGATTCCCCGGTACATCATGCCCTCTTGGCTATGGTCCGGCGGACATCGCGCCTATCCTATTCTGTCCAATTCCATGTTCTCTTCTTACTGCAGCAAACCTATGGTCTAACCTCCGAGCTACCGCCAATGCGAGCTCGATCTCCGCCGATGCCTAGTCCGATCTTCTGCCGCAGCATTGATACGTACTTAGGTAGTCAGAGAAGGGTAATAGATGACTTCTAGAAAAGTCATGCTACTACACGTGCACGTTTCACCTTGACATCCATTCAGTCCAGGGGCCTCGAGGCCTGTCTGATGACCTGATTCCCTGAGCTACTCATCCTCGTGTTCTGCTTCTCATGCCTCGTGCCTAGCTTCTCGTCTTCCATCCAGTGATGGCGGAATTTCCCTAGCGTACCAACCCTTCGGGAATTACAATATCACTTCGGGTCATCCCGTGACGATGCTTGCCGAGCGACCGAGGGTCTCTCTCAAATAGGAACGATGATGGGTCTGCGAGACCTCCGCTTCCTCTTCCTTTCTCTTCTTCTCGCTCATCCTACGCTGCTACGCACGCTGCCATGGGTCCTTAGCTTTGTCCTAGGACTCATGCTGTGGTGCTCCCGTCTGCCTCGTACGTAGCCTCTCTACTTCTCCTCAGGCACAAGCTCACCGTACACACCTCTTTTCAGATGACTCGTCGAGAGTCTACCCGTCAAGAATGGCATGTCGGGGCAGCGTATACCTCTTCTTCCTCTCTTCTCGGTAAGCCACACATCACTACGCTTCCTCCTACCAATGCTGACTTCACCGCTAGGGAACGGTCGTTCTGCCTCGCCGGTCAACGGTACGAGGTAGTCCAGCCAACCCTGTCTGCTCTTCTTTGTCATAGTGTTTCCGGCTCCAGTACGTACGCTCCCGTGCGTCTTCTAGAGGCACTCGCTGACTCGCACACAGCCTTCCTATGCATTCCATCAAATCCTATGTCCACTCTAATCTCCACTCTCGCACCCTTCTGTGATCCAAGTAGACACTTGTAGGCAACGTGTATCCACTTAGTTACCCGTACCTGCAATCAGTGTTTCTACCAACTTGGCGTAGTCGTCCAGATCAGAACGGTGTGAATTGTCTGCCCAGACTGCTACGCAAGTTCCGTCGGGTAACCAAATCTCATAAGGGCCACAAGGTGATACATTTCCAAGCTGATCCACAGCGTAAAGGGGCGAATCAACGTTCCCAAGGAGCTGTCTCTCTGCCTGCAAATGTGGACTCAGAAGCGATATCTCCTGCATCGGGGAGTCCTCCAGTGCCATGGCCACACTTAGGTTCTGGCTCTGGGTTCCTCCAGCACGTCTCTCCAAGTCTGGCTGAGTACTTGCTATGCTGTCAGTGTCACTGGCATGCTCGTCCGTCTGAACTGCTTCATCAACTGAGCTCGTAAGTTCAATGACGTCGCCTGGCCCGAACGGACGTGGTCTAGCACCTCGTGACATTTGAAGCTCGTCTTCGAATGCGACCTCGGCCATTGACTGGTACAAGTCCTCGACTGTATACCTTGGCCACAAGCCCCTTAAGGTCTCCCTAGCTGGTAAATCTGCCTCGTCACTCAAATCTACAGGCTCTGTCTCTCCATTCGACCGAATCGCTGCATCTGCCCTTCTGACACGTTCAGTCTCATGAGGGAAGTAGACTATGGTAAGAACTCCATGGCCTTCCTCGTACCGTCCGTTTACTTTGATCAGAAGGTTCCGCAGAATGAAACGATCCTCATCGTAGGAAATTCCTGTGATCCAAGCTGTTCTGACATCCAACTGGTCCACCTCCATGACTTCCATCGATTCTACCTTACGTCGGCGCATCAGGTGAGGGTACACATGGTCCTGACGGTAATACCACAAGAGTCTCTGATAGATATCTTCTTCTCTAGTGATCTCACTGACAGACCTCTCGGCCATCTGCACACCTTCCGGATGGAGTCCCTCATTGGCCCGTCTCATACGTTCAGTAACATGTGGAAAGTACACCATTCGGAGCACTGCATGTCCTTCACGATGACGACCGTCGATCCGAATCATCAGGTTCCTCAGCATGAACAAGTCTTCTCGGGGAGCAATACCTGTCATACACTCTGCTGGAAGATCAAGCTGATCCGTCTCCATGAGGTCAAACGACTCAATAGATGGAGGATGCCGCAACCTCGGGATCAATCGTTGAATACAGAATTGCCACAGAAGGTCCCGATACATTTCGTTCTCACGCATCGTAAGGGAAGCTTCTAATTCTGGCTCTAATCCTCCGGTCTCCGGGTCCTCTTGCAACTGCCATGGGTTTAACTCAGGTACTGGGTCTAGGTTCAGGTTCACTTCTGTCTCTGCGTTGACTGCATTTGACGTGAGCTCACCATCCTCTTGCGTCGGCACGGGATCCATCAGCTCCTGAATGCGATGCGAGTCTGCAAAGTCCACCTCCATGGTCTCCTCTGCTGACGCAGCTCCACACAAAAGGCTGGCTTCTCTCCATTGCGTCCGCTGTGCTTCTAGTGATGTCACCAACATTCCAAAGGTATGGAAACCATCTCGTGACTGGATTCCCACATAGACACCATCAACTGTGTCATTCACCCACATGCGGTTATACCTCTGCCACGGTCGACCTAATATTCCTGGTGCTGACAAGTCCTCGACAACATGCAGGTCTATCGGCGACGTGATAGTTCCTACGGTGATGATCACCTTCCACACACCCAAGCATCGGAAGTGCGTCCCTGTTACATTCACCAATCTCCCTACTGTCGGAATCAGTGGCTCGATCCCTCCCAAGGCTCTCCAGATCGTTGCGTGAATACAGTCAATCTGAGATCCTGTGTCGATCATGAAAGGGAAGTCGCTACCGCATATCCATACTCGCAAAGAGATCAAAGGCGGTGGCCGTTCCAGTTCTGCAGGTCCTCTCGCTGAGGTACTCCTATTAGGGGCCTGCTCCTCAACTCGAAGAGATGCTACCGATGACTCTCCCAGAGTCTCACGCTCTAAAGCCTCCGTCTGCACGTTTGCATGGCCTGAGTACGGAATGAACTGAATCACTGCGTGCCCAGCCTCCGCCATTGTACGGTTGAACATCCTTGCATCCCTTAGAAGAAACACTCGGCTAAGTCCTTCCGTGTTTGGGGAGAGATACTCCACTGAGGAGTCCGCCGCAATCGTACAAGGGCCTGCTCTAGGCGTCACTACTCCAGCTGTTCATCGCAAAATCCATCTTTCCAACTGCCGGTACATCTTTCTCTCGCGTTCCTCTATGCTATCTCCTGGGCGAATTCGAAGGGACTCCGCGTTCAACACCTCGTCCTCCTCGGCTTCTCCAGGATCTCCTGTTTCGGATTCTCCGTCAGAGGTGTTATCTGCCACTTGACCATCGTCTTGGGCAACCTCCTGGATGTCCTCTACAGGATTCACTTCACTCTCTCCCATCTCTGAGGAGACTGACATCGCATCTGAACGGTCTTCGTCATTGCCTAATTCTTCCGGAGCTTCGGTCGCTACACTCTCGGCGTCATCATCATGGTTCCATCCATTAATGATTGCTGAGAAGACACCAGGCTTCCCAACTCCCATCGATGGTGCTGATACCAAGAGCTCTGACTTGGAATATCCTTTCTCATCTGGGAAAGTGAGATAGGTTCCATCGTCCCGTTCCTCAATGCCAATCTTATGCGCACGCTGCCAGGGTCTGCCTAGAAGTCCATCAAACGGCGGGTTCTCTGCTACATAGGCACTGATCGGCGTCTTCACATGCCCTATCTTCAAGGGGATGTCTTCTACCAGACCAAGCAACCTCCCAGAACCTCCGTTCGCATCATTCATAGAAATCGCCTCGTCCATATTGATAGGACGTCTGACAATGTTCTTGCACACCTTCTCGCTGATGATGTTCAACTGCGATCCAGTATCCACAATGAACGACACAGGCTTCTGATTACATTCCATTTCCAAGCGAATCAGTGAAGACGTCTTTGATGTAACCAAGTTTGAGACCGGTGCTGTGGCTAGTTCCGCCTTCTTGACTTTCAACACGTCCTGCAAACAAGTGGCTACGTCCTTGGAAACACCAACAACCTCTCTAACGGACAAGGTCACTGGCGAGTCCAGGATTTTATCCAAGACTGATGTGGGGTCCACATTCTTACTGATCTGCGAGGCCTTGGCAGGTACTCGAGTGCGGTCGACAACCGGCGCAGGGCTCGACTTCTTCTGACGCTGAAGCTGAGTACGATCTTCCATCATCTCAACATCTTTGTCTGGGTTGAAGGTCTGAGGCTGAGTCTCCACTGGGGTCAAGCGTTGCATTGGGAACCGAGTCATAGGCTGGGATGGCTTCTGACTGGGTGTGAACTCCTTCTGCTTTCCCTTGTCCTGGTAGGAACTTGGTCCTCTGTCAAACACCTGCTTCCGATACGATCTTGTCTCACGTTGGGCACGCTTGACTGGATAGACCATAACGTCCACACTCTCCTCATCATCCTCAACTCTGTCCTCGTCAAGGCGACTTCCATATGTCACGAAGTGAACATCTGGCATAGTCCGCTTGAACGCTTGCAACCAAGTCTCCTCGGGAACACGTCTCACGATCATGCTGTCTGGGGTCGTGAATCTACCTCGGTAGTCTCGCAACACCTGACGTTTCTCTAGAAACTCCTGAATCCGAGGACACTCGCCCATGATGTGTCCCTGCTCACCACATCCATAGCATCCACTTATCATTGGCCCAGTTGGCCGCTGAGAAAGGAAGCGATTGGGGTCTGGACGAGACATGTGCGGGGGCACCATCCTACGGGGCTCGAAGCGGTTTGGCACAGACTGATTCACCTGGGGACGAGGCAAACAGTCGGCAGCCATAGGCTTCATTGAGCATGCCTTGAGGAACAACAAGCCATACTGAGGATCACTCAGAGCTAGCTTCTTCATCTGCTCCACCAACTCATCAAACTCCTTCTCCTCGCCCTTTATCTCCTTCTTGGCGCGAGTCTCCTCCTTGCCCTTAGCAACCCGGGACACCTTCCGTGGCTGCATCCGGACCTTCTCTTCGAACTCTTCCTCATCAGAGTCCTCGTCATCCTTCCACTCTGGTTGAGCCTTTCGACTCCTCGGCTTAGACTTCCTTTGCCGAGTGCTACGCTCACGCTCTGGCTCCTGTGGCTCATCTGACTCCACGTCTGAATCGCCGTCATACAGGTCCTCTGACCCAAGCCGTTCCGTATCAAACCTGTTGACACCAAGGATTGCCTCGGCAGTTTTCCTGATCTCCTCAGGCTCAAACGGCGTAGCCATGTCATGACTAGGATCCCTGAGCAAAAGCCTAGATTCCAATCGATTCCGGAAAGGCACATATAGACCTGTCCACATGTAGTAGGCGTAGTCATGGTCTGAGATCTTACCCTGACCCTGTAGCCAACCAGCAATGCGAATAAACCTACGAAGGTAGCGCCTCCAATCCTTCATCTCATGGATCGGCTGCTTCTTTGCATGAGCTACAAAGACTTGAAGATCCCGAATCCTGAACCGCTTATCCTCAAGATCTGCGTTCCAGAAGACACGGATGTTCTCCTTGAGCTCATCCCAACGAAACTGCCTATAAGCTGAAAATCCCTGAATCGTCTCCCTGACAACCCTGCTGCAGTAATCTACCACGGTTTCACATTTCTCACGGGATGAGAGGTTGTGCAAGATGGCTAGCCTCTCAAACCGTCGTAAGAACTGCTCTACCTGAGCCGGATCACCCTTGAAAGTACGGGGTGCCAGCTTTGTCCCTTCCATCGGCATGTCCACAATAGAACGTCCCGACGAGACAGAAGACAAGTAGTCACTGCCCAACGTGGGGCTGTGTACTCCACTACTCCTAGCTTCGTACGTGGAAGACATTGGAACTTCAACTCCGGAACAGTACTCGATACTCACTCTTTACAACTCTGTAGCGTCTAGACTCTGTGGTTGACAATCTTCCCCCTCGCGGTGGGCTCCAGATGTCGTGCACGGTTCCCGGTCGAGGGTTGGGGGAAAATATGAATGGGGGTGAAAACACTCTCTCCTCAATGAAGAAGAAGAAGAAGGAGTGTGTGAAGGGGGTGAACAAAAGTAATAGAGGGGCGACTCAACAGAGACCGTTCTCGGGAGAGAAGGGAGGCTATGCCGATATCCGCACCCAACTAAAACACGAAAGAAAGGTTGAGAGAATGGAGTGTACGAGGCCCGAGTTCTATCAAGAAACGGGGACCAAGGGGTGAAAACTCTACTCTACTGCAAAAGAAACCGCAAACGAATCAAATTCAGCACGGACCGCCTTCGCGAGAGAGCGGGTGGTCGCGTACCAAGAAAATGAAAAGAAAGCGATGGGGAAGGATGCTCAACCAATCTAGAAGATGTCCAACCTCTAAGTCCTGCACTGCCCTGAGATCTCTCCCGGGATGCCACAAAGCTTATCGGTTTTCCTCCTTTCCAGATAGAGGCTCTGCCGAGTTCGGGTGTCTGCCCTTACTTGGCGGAAGAGTCTACGCTAAGCTACCGAGAAGTACCGCGTCCGAGCGCAACAAACGAGTGAACGAGTGAGGCGTAACGAACGTGGCGAGCGATTACAAGAATCGAATACTATACCTTGTGAGAGATCTGACCTCTTCTCCCTAGGCCCTGCTGATCTCTAGAATTCCTCCTGGAAAAGTCCTAGACCGCTCTAGCAACTTCTCCCTATCAACCCTAGGACGCACGGGAATTTACCGGCAGAGTTCCTCCCTTACCGGTCTACCCCGTAGCACGTCCTGTCCGATGGTCAACGACCTAGAACCTTCTCCTTGTTCTCTTACCCTGATCCTACCTTTATCCTACCGAGTGTCTGCACGCTAACACCAGGCTGCTAAGAACTATGTCAGGCCTCTCCCTGAGTTAAGTCCCCAACCTGTGCCGTGGCTTACGACGACGACGAACTACCTGTGGGCAAAAAACCACAACGACTGCAACCAATGTCACAGCCGAAGTGCACGAATCAATGAAGAAACTGCGATACAAATGTGGCACTCACCTGTAGACGAAACTACTTGCTTGAACTTGGATACGAGGTTGCTGGGTTGCTGATGGTCGGAACTTGCTGGTCGATAGTCGAAGAGAGACTGAGAGAAAAGCTAGCACGAAGAAAGAAGTCGAGAGAGGGGGGGGTGTCGAAAATGGGGATTGTTATTCTTCTGGGGGCTCGTTCAGGCCGGTATATATACCTTTCTGAGAGTCCTTCCAGAGCATTCTATGTACATTACTAAGCAGTATCTACAGGATGACGAATACCCTTCTAGAGCATTCTTGATCCTTCCTGAATCTTCTGAGAATCTTCAGGAATGTCCTAGAACTAGCTAGGATATGGTGGAATCCTCTCCAACCTTCCTGAGGCTGTGAGTAATCCCTCCATTCTTGCCTAGGATTGTCCAGTACTTACCAGAACATGGTGGAAGCTGCTAGAGCTTTCCACAACCTTCTAGCCTTTACTGAACCATTCCAGACACTGCCAGGCTTCGGTACTGCCTCGCTGCACAGGTCTGCACAGGTTTGCACAGGTTCGTACTGGTTCAGCACAGCCTTGCATTCCTTGCACAGGTTTGCACTGCCCTCCCCTCATGCACAGCCTCTGTTGGTGATGTGTGGGTGACTGTGATGGGGTGTGGACACCCAAGCAACTAGCGGTCCTATCCTGACTGTCCAAGATGTGAAAACAAGTGGGTTAAACAAGTGACCATGGTAGGAATGTCCAATCCCGGGTTCCACACGCCTTATATCATCCTCCGCCATACAGGTACTGAAACTCTCCCTGTATCCGGTCATCAAGCTCCCACCAGTCGATGTTTGGTGAATTGCCCGACCACTGGTTGGCGTAAGCGACAAAGATCTGCGAAAGCAGGGAATGGACTTGCCGGTACTGTGGTGGTCAGTTGTCCGGGGTGAGATACCCAAACCACCGACGCAGGCGAATGTACCACCACCGGGTTCCCTCGTAGAACGGGTAAGGTACAGCAAGAGTGACAATGGCGGGAGAGTAGGGGTGCTCCACCCGTAGGATGATGCGGGTCTGCTGGTATTCCAACACGCGGGTGATACGCCCGGTGAACCGGCGGTTGTCCGGCAACACTAGCTGGCAGAAACTCCCGACGCGAGGGATGACCTCCATCATGTGTGACAAGCCTACAGGTTCAATGTACTCCCACCCTTCCTCATCTACCTCCACTTGCCGAGACCTATGTGGGAAGAGCGCTTCCGGGCAGAAGAGAATATGCCGGTCGGGGCCTCGTGTTTCCACGGGACACCGCAGGAGGCAGCCCTGCAAGACTGATGGCGGGAATGGTGTTCCGGATGGTAAGAGGAAGCTCAAGAGAGACACCGAGCATAATGGTGGTGATGGTGATGGTGATGAGGACACGGCGCCAGATGCTCAGCGCGCGCGGAACACGCACGTCATCTAGGCGCAAGCGGTGGAAGGGGTGCCCGTACCTTGCCATTCTTGTTAGCGTGTTGGTCTACCAACAATAACGCCAAGGTTGTCGGTTCCCTTCCGCAACCACTTTCCTCTTATGCCGTGTGCCCTCAGAGCCGCATGGCCTTCGCGTAGGTTTCCCTATGGATGATGCGAAATACCATGTCCTGGTACCAATCCACTTTGGTGCCTGACAACGCGTGTCAAGATCTTCTTGAAGAACCTTTTGCAAGCCGAGATGAAGCTGATGGCTCAACCTCTCGTCAAGGAACTCGAAGAGGCGGATCTTGCGGACGAGCTTCGCGACCAATTGCTCGCCTACGCACGTGGTGAATACCCATTCAAGCAGCGTCTTGATCGTAGCCAGAGCTCTCGGCCTGTCCTCAAGTGGTGGCTCGATCTCAAGGAGCATAGGCATGCTCGCACCCTCGCTGTAAGTGGCTCCAGCCACCACCAACCTCTCTGACCTCACCGTAATCTGTTTTCACAGATGCTGGCAATCAAGATCTACTCAATCGCTGTGAATTCGATGGCCGAAGAACGAACTGTATCTAATTTTACCTGGTTCAACTCCAGGCTTCGCAGTCAGCAGGAAGTCAAAACCCTTGTCGACATGATCCAAGTTCGTCAATGGTATCTATTCAAGGTACGACAACAGCCCACTATCAAGTGGGCACAGAGCTGATCTTCCGTTTTGACCATCAGGACTACCCACAAGTCTCTCCGAAGACCCACCCGACAGTCCGCTGGCGGGATATGGACAAGACAATCTTCACGCGTCGTGATGCACGCGCACGTACCGCAGCCGAACATCAAGAAGACGACGACGACTTCTTCGCGGAGTGGCCGGGAGAGCCAGCCGCTGGTCCGAATGAGAAACACTCAGGCCGTTCAGAAAACGATCATCGCGAGGCGGCGGCGGAGGCGGCGGACAGCTTCGAGCTCGATGAATTGGCTGATCTCCAGTCGATGAATCTCCGTGGTATGCTGTGCGAGACACTAGCAGAGGATCCCGACACCGACGACGAGTCGATTGCTGCGGCAGTTCCTGCTCAAGTGGCGGGAACGTCGAGTGCGTTGCCTCGCAAAGCGAACTGGGCATGGTGATGGGCGCTTGTATAACTCACTGTTAACAACCGTTAGAAAGCTGTTAGAATTTATTATTCACCGGTTTGAAACTGGCGAGTTTATAACCATTAATAAGGGCGGTGAGAAATTGATCGTCCGAGGCTCAAGTTAGTAACTGTGTGTTATAAACTCTGGGAATTATTCACGGAGCCCTAACGGACTCGCCGTCCTCACCGAACCCGGCGACGGTCGCCGGCGTTATGACGTCGATCTTGCCTGCCACTGCCAGCTTGTGGAAGCCATTCGGGCGTGGGACGCCCTCGTCGTTCACACGGACACTCCAGAATGGCGAGGTGACATTGCGAAGAGGAGAGCCCCTCGGGACCCCAGTGGCAAGGAACTGCGCGGCAGACGCCAAGTTGCAGTCGTCGGTCGTCTCGGAATGAGAATGGGAGGGAGGACTCACAGCATATTCAACAAGGATATACCAGAGGAAGCGGACGATGAGCCCACCGATCCACGTCGTATGGAGGAAACGCCTATTCGATGGTTCAAGACTTGGCGGATGAGGATCAAGCATATTGTGGCTTACTCGAGAAACGTCCGAAGATGGATATGTCCCCATATCAAGGCAAGAAATCTGTGATCCAGGGAGATGTGCGTGAGAACGCTGTCCATGGCGAACGCATTAGAGAGTCACAGTGCGCACCTGCTATTGCGGAGCCATTTGGGCAACGGCCTGATACTTGCGATGAGATAATCCAGGTTCCGGCAAACCATGGTCACTTTCCGGCCTTGGTTCGCCAAAAACGCACACATACTAGGTTTGTGTGTCAGCAAAGTGCACCAGTGGTCCAACGGCACATCGGCATCTGCGAACTTACTCTTGGGCAGACTTTCCTCCGCCCACGACCACGACGGAGGGCGCATCCAGTGGAACGGCTGAGAGGAGCTGGTCCATCTTGGCTGCAAATTCCGCAGTATGCATCACAAGCCCTTTGAATCCAGAGGCATAAGCGGCCTCCGGGGTGAGTGCGTCAGGCATCTTCGGCAAGCTGGATCCCTGGAAGGCAAATGTTTAGATCTCTGTGACGTCCAAAGAGCACACAGACTCACTCCAGTGCACAGTATGATGCGAGCATACTCCCGAGTCTCTACATGGCCGTCACCTACATCCTGCACGTCCATCTTCCAGCCACCTCCGACGGCGTTCCTTCTAATCCTCTGGACCTCCTTGCCAAACTGGATTCTCCCCTTGAGGAAGCGGGAGGCAAATGCGTTGAAGTATTCACATAAGTGTTGACCAGGAAGCCGACCATCAGGGCATTCCTCCAAACTAGGCGGGGCCATTTTGAGAGATGAATAACGGAACTCTCCGTAGGCGCTGCAAGTCAAGCCAACAGAGGGTTGGTGTCTACCGCGCTAAGAGACAGTACGGCTTACACGTTGGTGTAGAGACCGGGATAGATACGACTGCGAGCCCATATTCCACCTACTTCGTTGTCTCGAGTGAGGACCTGGACGTCAGTAAAGCCATCCTCCAACAGGATGTGAGCAGTGATCAAGCCAATGATGCCTGCGCCGATGATGGCAACGGATTCGCAACGAGGATCGGGGCTCATCTCGGGCGAGGTTGAACAGAAACGAGCAGCAGCACCGGCTTCATATATGGTCCAATCCTTGGGACTTCGCGCACCAAAATACGGAGAGTTCGCACATTTTGGTTCAGAAGCCAACAAGTTGCGATTCCAGCGAGCGCAGTGCCAATTTCGCGTTGACATGGACGCCCCTGCCCGTCGGTGGCCGCACTCAATCCTGCTCCGAAAGTGTAGAGAGGCTCACACGTACCTCAGCTTGGCGATTCTCGTTCACATCTTGTTGCATGGAAGTGGAATGGCGGGTCACGAGAGCTTGCCTGCAGCTTCAAGTAGCTGCTGAACTTCTAAAACCGAGGGCGACAGCGTAAATAGCACGATGCAACGTGCATAGCACATTCACTCAAGCAGGCACGAACGCGATCCTTGCCCTCCTTGCATCGCGCTCCTCCTTGAGATCACCTATCTCGTCGAGGTCAATGACCTTGAACGGCCAAGTGAGCCCATTACCCCCGCTCCTCAAGACGCGCAGACCCATATCCTCAAGCAGATCATCTGTGTACTGAGGCCATCTAGAAGAAACGGTGAGAATCCTGGGCTGTGAGAGAGGAAGTGAGGAGTTTAGACTACATACGATAGGAATGAGAGATAGGCAGTGTAGCTTGGGTTAAGTGCCGTGGGAGTTTGAGGGTGCCTTTGCTTGAGCCACGCCGCTTCTCGCTCGGTCGCGGCAAGAGCGGCTTCCGTGCTGTCTGGCAATCGCATAGGGTCTCCAAGAAAGTAGGAGGATATCCAGTGGGCAACGACCTCGGCTGTATAGCCGTTGTTCATAGAGATCTAAAACATTCAGCCATAAAACTCGTGAGACATTGGAATCCCTAAACGACACAGGAGAACACATACACCCGTCCCATTCACAGCGAGGTTGCGCTTCATGATGTTCTTGGCCGGAACGATCCCGCGATACACGGTAGAGGACCAGCGCTTGGCATCGGGATGAAGCGGTGGTGGGTTGGACAACGTAGAGTAGCTCCAGCGATGGGACGATCGCGGGTTGGCAGGCTGTGCATTGAGTCCAACTTCCTCTAGTGTCCTCTCTGCAGCCCATGCTCATTGAATGACCGTCTCTGCAGATGAAGCTGTAAGAGAATACTCACCGTCAAACAGGTCTTCCCAAGATGACCTGTACCCAGTAGCCAGAACAACGGCGCTGGCAGCTAACCGCCGTCCATCCTCCAGTACGACGGACTTGCCGTCCTGGCCGAACCCAGCAACATGTGCTGGCGTAATGACTTCGATCTTGCCAGCCAGCGCAAGGGCATGAAATCCGTTTGGGCGTGGCACGCCTTCATCATTGGCGCGAACGCTCCAGAAAGGCGAGGCGACATTACGCAGAGGAGAACCCTTCGGGATCTTGGCAGCTTGGAACTAGGAAGAATTCGCATGTCAGTCACTGATCGAGCCACTGTAGAGACGAGGACACTCACAGCCGACTCGATGAGGCAATACCAGATGAAGTGTACTAGAAGCGCGCCCAGCCAAGTGGTATGAAGAAAGCGTCTAGTACCCATGTTAACCTGTATGCTCTCCCACAGCCGACATCGTTACCAGAGAGACCCACTCGAAGTACGTTCGGAGATGGATATGCGGTGAGAGCAAGGAGAGGAATCTGTGTGGAAGGTCAAGATGGCGACTTACATGCTCCCAAGACCAGCCTACTCACCGACTCTTCCGAATAAACTCGGGCAAAGGGCTCGTACTTGCTAGGAAGTAATCCAGATTGTGGCAGACCAAGGTGACCTTGCGGCCTTCGTTTGCGAGGGATGCACACATGCTGCAGATAAGTTTCAGCAAACTATCATAGATGATTTCCCATCCCGTTTTGCTCACTCATGCGCAGACTTGCCACCCCCTACCACAATCACAGAAGGCTCTTCAGCGAACTTCGCACCAACGGAGGTCGCTGGACGAGCGCAGGTCAGCAGCTCTTGCATCCTCTCCGCGAATTGGGCAGTGTGTATGACAGGCCCCGTAAACCCGGCAGCAACGGCCGCCTTGGGGTTCAGTTCATGCGGTATCCTCGGATTGCTGCATCCCTATAGATAGATCAATATGGACACTTCAAGGAAAGTTCTCGTATTAGGACCCACTCCGGTGCAGAGGACTATCCGAGCATAATTGCGCGTCTCCGTAGTCCCATCGCCGATGCTGAGCACATCAACTTCCCAGCCATCGCCAGATGCATCGCGGCGAATTTGTTGCACTTCCTTCCCGTACAGAATCTTCCCGTCGAGAAACTTGTGGGCAAACGACTGGAAATAGCTAGAGAGCTCCTCTCCAGAGAGTCGGCCCTGTAACGGGCCGGTTTGAACTCGATGAGCCATCTTCAGAGGCGAAAGACGATATTCGCCGTCCACGCTGCATGAAGCCGCCGTCAATTTCAGGGAGACGTGGTCGTAAGGTGGACTCACTTGTTGGAATACAAGCCAGGATATATCCGCTGAGGTGCCCATACCCCACCAGCATGAGCGTCTCGTGTGAGCAATTGGACATCAGTGAAACCATCCCTCAAGAGGGTGTAGGCGGTTATCAGGCCAGCGACGCCCGCCCCGACAACGGCAACAGGAGCAGCACGAGACTCTTCTCTCGGGGAGGAAATCATACTGTGACTGGTCTTACCTCGCCCTGTGCCCGCAATATATATGCGTCGGCATCGGCTGCAGTGGATTTGCTGCGGTCTTACAAGTCTAAACATCTCGGCGACAATACAGTCGATGCTTGGCGAGCGGCCCGGGGCGATCGGACAAGGCGACGACCCCGAAACTAGTGATGCAGCGTGCAAGCATTGTGCCGGCGATATATCGATGTGATCGTCCTCCACTAGATCTCCGCACGATGGATCAGTCCAGCACTTGTTGGTCCATACAGGGGCAGCAACTGTAGTACTCACCTTCCAGTCAGCCGACTTGTTAGGCATAGCAACAAGGACATGCCAGCTCACTAAAGCGCTTGAACTGCGCGACATCCGTCACCCATTCTCAGCACTGGCAGGTTCCCGTGAACTAAGCCATTCGACAGCGGCGTCGGACAGCCTTAGCAGTTATAGAACATGTGTATGCCACCCAGTGTTTGACCGATTAGTAGAGCTTACAGGCGCCAGTATCATGAACTAATTTCCGCTCGTTTCGCATCGCGCTCCTCCTTGAGGTGCTCGATCTCTTTCAAGTCAATCACATGGAACGGCCATGTAAGCCCGTTGCCTCCGCCTCGCATCACAGGCAAGCCCATGTCCTCAAGGAGATCATCAACGTGCTGCGGCCATCTAACAAATCCAGACATCAGCCTTAGGGCGTTCCATCGCCAGCGTGGGTGGTTAAACTTTGAAGGGAGTACGCACGTCCAAAACGCGAGATAACCAGTGAGACTGGCGTTCAGAGCTGTTGGTACCTCAGGGTAGCGGCGCTTGAGCCATGCCGCGTCGCGCTCCGTCTCCTTGAACGCCTCTTCCGGCGTTTGGGCAATCCGCATTGGATCACTCAAGAAGTATGATGAGATCCAGTGCGAGGCGACTTCCACAGTGTACCCATTATTCAGCGAGATCTAAGCCTATAATCAGCGCTCGGAGATCAAGTGGAGAATGCAGGTGGAGCCTTACGCATGCACCATTGACAGCAAAGTCGCGACGGTGTATGTTCTTCGCAGGGACAAGTCCACGGTATAAGGAGAATGACCACTTCTTGGCGTCGGGATGAAGTGGAGGGGCATCTGAGAGAGTGGTGTAGTCCCAACGATGCTCCGGGTTCGGCTGAGCGAGATGCGGCTTGAGGCCCAGCTCCTCGATAGTGTTTTCTGGGAAGTGATGTTTGCAAGGTGCTAAATCAGGCTCTGAGCAACTGACCTTCGAAAAGCGGAGACCAAGATGACGTGTATCCCGTTGCAAGGACAAGAACACTAGCACGAACAGCTCGGCCGTCCTCTAGTGATACCGATCCACCATCTTCACTGAAGCCAGCTACGTGTGCGGGAGATAGCACTTCTATCTTGCCAGCGACGGCTAGAGGATGGAAGCCATTCGGTCTAGGGACGCCCTCGTCGTTGACTCGGACGTGCCAGAATGGCGAAACCGTATTGCGAAGGGGAGAATCTGCTGGGATATTCATAGCCTTAAACTGCCAACCCATTGGAATGAGTTTCGACGTCAGTGGTCATCACTGCGCAACCTTACCGAGCTGTCGGCCAAGCCATTCCACATGAAATCGACAATCTTCTTTCCAACCCAAGTCGTATGCAGGAACCGCCTGTCAACCGAGGTTAGACTCAACCAAGTACTGCCGAATGTCTCCGGTCTTACTCTGAAGCTGTACGCAAATGTATATGAGGTGAAAACAGTGAGAGTAACCTTCTCAAGGTGATGAGCGGATGAATTGTGGACGATTGCACGATGACTTACCTGCTCTTGCGGAGGAACTCCGGCAACGGCTTCGGCCCTGCCGTAAAGGGGTCCAGATTGTGACATACAAGGGTAACCTTCTTCCCTTCGTTGGCTAGGTATGCGCATACACTGTCCGAAAAGGTTGAATGACCTCAGTGCGATACCAGGATGGTTTCAGAACATACTCTTGTGCGGATTTGCCGCCACCTATCACAACGACAGACGGCGTATCAGGCCCGGACTCAGCGGGTGCTGCATGTGCCAGTAACACGTCGATCTTGCGAGCAAAATCAACAGTATGCATCACAAGCCCCTTGAAACCTGCAGCGGCTGCAGCTTCCGGGCTGAGTTCCTTGGGAATGCGAGGATTGCTGCTACCCTGTGTTAAACCAGGTCAGATCTGGTTGTTTCTTCACTCAAAGACGGTTCTCACCCCGGTGCACATGACCAGACGTGCATACTCTCTTGTTTCTTGTATTCCGGACTTCAGGTCGGAGATGTCAAGCAGCCATCCTTGACCGGACGCGGGGCGACGGATGTTGTGCACACCCAGATTGAATTGTATCTTTCCCTCGAGGAACTGGGACGCAAACGTCTCAAAATACTTGTTCATGTCATAGCCACTCAAGCGATCGCCTCCAGAAACCGGAGGGGGCATCTTCAACGGTGAAAGTCGGTATTCGCCATGCACGCTACGAGCACATTGAGTTGGTGAGCCAGTGCTTTGATGGGAGAGCGAATTTGACATACTTGTTTAAGAATAGGCCCGGATATATACGATCTCTGGCCCAAATACCACCAACGTGTGCATCCTTAGTAAGTATCTCGACATTCTCGAAGCCGTCGCGGATGAGGGTGTACGCTGTTATGAGACCAGATACTCCAGAGCCGATCACAGCCACGGACTCTTCGCGGGGATTGCGTGACATCTGAGAGCGCTGTGCTGGGTGGGAGGATGCAAGGGAGGATACGTTGCAGACTTTGCGAGCCCCGCCCAGTACATAAGCGATGAAACCGCGCCTTATGGTCTTCTGCGGCCATCAAGAAGCGTCCCCTGGTGTGTATGCTGTGTGCATCCTCGCCTGATTTGACTGATCGGTCTCGGCCAATTTGAGCGCGGAACTTCGTGATACCGTCGCAATCCGGGCTTGCCAGTGTTGCCACTTGGTCCCTATCAAGGGCAAGAGAGTCTAAGGAAGATCATGAGGATGATATTGAAAGAGAGACGTTTTGTTTCAGCACCGCGGGTGCCGCGCAGGTCGTGGACAAAGGACAAGGCGGTGTCCAGGACCACTACTACTGGCGCCAGTGATCGCTGGGCGTCGTCATCATGATACGGCAACGATTTGGGCACATGCGTGAGGACCTCATTCCCTCTCATTCCGTCTGAATTGAGTTTTACGACAAATAGGTCGCGTTGTACAGTTTCAGTTGAGAGGCAGAATGAGTCTGGATGACCGACGGCCGCCGACATCCATTCAGTTTAAGCGGCCATCGACTGGCAGATATCAGTTGCGGCGAGACAGAGGAGCGCTCACTCCTATCTCTCTCCGTTTCAAGATACTCAGACCGAATGAGGAGCGCTGACAGCCTATAGGAAAAGCAGGCAGCCGGTATTGGTGTGCGTTGGGGCGCCCATCGTATCTCATGCACAAATATACAGGTACTTAGTGAGGGTACAAGGGGTAGAGAACATAAATAGTGTGGGATGCAGCCCGTGCGACCACTCCGCCATCTTCCAAAGACAATCTTCGGATCCCGAGCGCTCATCTACGCGCGAAAACCGCAACCACGAACAGCATTCCGCCCAGCGCACCTAGAGTCCCAACGACCGCCCAGTGTGTATAGGCCTCGAAAGGATGTCTGACCTCCATGCGATTTGTGACGGATGCTCCTCGGAAGGAGTAAAAGGTGATGCCAGTCATGAAAGCCGCTATCGCCCACGCGAGGAAAACCAGAGGTAAGGACATGATTATGCGACTCCTCTACAAGGTACGACATGAGCAAGACGGAAAAGGAGGATAAGAATAACACAGGACATACGGATAAGTGCCTGAGACCTTCACTGCCAATATAGACGACCGTTCTGTCGATATCCGTCTTGTACCGGAAGAGCGCCAGTACCGATGAGACCATGCTCGATGCAGAAAATAGGATCGCTAGGAAGCCCGTCAATCGCGCAACGTCGTCCAGCTGCGGGAGAGACAGGAAGGTCACAGATGCGCTGAGAATAACAGCGGCCTGAGGAAGATGCGTGTTAAGCGGGGTCGAATCAGATGATGTCAAAGTATTTACCACAAGGCATGCGCATGCGCTGAGCATTAGCATAGGTCCGGCTGTATGCAATCCACTCTCTTCGTCGAAGCTGTAGTGATGTGTGCGCGTCATGAAAATGTAGGGAATGCCAAGGCACAGGCATCCAATGAGGAAGTCGACCATCGCACGCCGGAATGGGATGCGAGTCTCCGGAGTGCCCTTGATTGCGTCACGAGGGAGAGGCTTGTCAGGACGGTAGTAGATTTGTCGCCATTGCGCTGCCAACACATCGTGAGCAATGAGCAAAACCAACAACATGGAAACCCACTTACCAACTCGCAGCAAAACGCGTGACACAATACGGGTCTGAACGACGACAGCATTCTGAGAGGTAGAGTCAAATGAGCGTAGGAGGTTCATGAGCTCCTGGCATTCTTGAGGGGCAAATGGAGGTGGCGCTGGACGCGTGGATGGAAGCAAGCAGTCTATGATGACAGCCAACCGGTCAGGTACGCTTGTAGACGATATTAGGAATAAAAGCATGCCTGTGTATGACCACTTGAGTGCATCCAAGGCTTCGGCGTGGGTCTCAGAGGGCAAAGGCATGTGCGCCGGGTGTCCCTCAAGGAATCCCCAGTACCTGTACTCCATGTCGAGCTCTGATAAAGCACAGTCAAATTCATCTTCAGTTGACAGATGCAGCGGCGGACTCACTGTCGTCCTCAGAAAAGCGCTCCAACATATAACCCTCGCCAGTGACGATAGGCGGCGGTTCGGACGTAATGATGCGTAGCTTGTGGCACACCCAGCTCTTCACTGGGATGACTTCGTGCTTTGTCACGCCCACGTCCTTCAGCCAAAGCTCCCAGCCCTCGGGTGGTGGAACTGTCCCCTCACGCGGCAAGCGCTTCTCCACGTATTCGGTCACGACCTGCAACTTCTTGGGATTGCGCAGGTCGATGTCCGTGGTGATGCGCAGCGCGCTGTGATGGTAGTAGTACGAGCTGTCGGGCAACACGTATTCCTTCCATCCAAGAGTGCGGATCGTGTTCGTCGCAGCGAGCTCGCCCGTGACTGGGCCAGAAGGGAATGGGATCGCAATTGCGTCGGATGCCTTTGCGCGGCTTGCACTCTTAGGCCCTGCATGTCCGAGGAGCGGCATGCGCTCGCTATGAGTGATAGTCAGTAGAGTTTTAGCAGGCTGTTGGTGTGGTACGTACTCCGTGTCATGATGCGTGCTCTCCGCGAGTGACGCGCCGTCTCGCTCACCAAGGCTGTATGCTGACGCAGTTTGATGGCTGGGACTACTCATGATCAGCAGCGATCCTTGATATCAGCACCCTCAGGAAGACGCACTGTAGACCGATGACCTCATGGGCTGCCGGCAAAGTATAGTGAACAGGTGTAGGGGGTTCGTCGATGCGTTGCTCGTGAAGTTCAGGTACAGGCTCGGTGACCGGCCTGAGAAAGCTGGTATCAGTGAAATTGTTATACGGCGACTGCAGCAGACGAACTCAGGCATGTTCACACTCTCAATCGGAGACAGACCCTTCTTCTGACCTTCGGCCTCTGGCGGATCGGCGAACGGATCCTCAAGAGGATCGATGAAACTGATAAATAGTGAGGGATTTGAACATCATGCCGCGAGGGAAGCAACTCACCGAACGCTGGAACTACGACCGCGTCGCTGCTCGCTAGAACCTGGGACAGGGTTGCCGTAAGACGAAGCCAAGGAGGACTTGCTTGCCCGAGTGGAGACCTTGCCGGATTCCAAGCCTGACTGTTGGGAGGTCTCCAGCGTATGAAGGACCGGGTCGGAGAGGCTGGAGCGGGAGCGCTTGTGACCGAGCGCAGGCTCATCGCTCCACACAGTCGTAGAGTCTTCCGTGGGGAAATGCGCGTGAGGAATCTCAGAGTAGCGAGCTGGCTCCTCGATAGGCATTGGTTGAGTAGCCGGTGTCGCAGGGACGGAGGGCGGGGCAGCTGGGACCTCCGGCTCGACAATGGGGGTCTCCTCGGCTTTCGGAGTAGCAACAGTAGGTACCACAGGGTCTCTGAACGCGAAGTAGTCTGGACGACGGTCCTCCGTGGCTGGCGGAGCGGGTGGTGCTTCCGCAGGAGGGGGCAGGGGAGCAGCCGGAGTGGGTTCGGGCATAGGCGCAATCGCGACATCGTCTGTCGGCACGATCACGGGACTCTCTGTAACGGGTGGTGCCTCGGTCGTTGGAGGAACGATGGGGTCGGAGAAGCCGAAAGACGGAGGTTGCGCTGCTGGCGCTGGGTGCAACTCGGCTGGTAGTTGCTCAGGCGAGCGTGTCAATTGTTCGTCTACCTGGGCCTGCTCCACTGGCTGCTCAGTCGGTGCTTCGACTGTCGTAGGCTCGGGTTCCTGCTGAGGGGTAGGCTCCGTGGGCTTGGAAGGCTCTGCGCTCGCTTCCTCAGGTGCTGACAGAGGTGCCGGCTCGGGAGTACTCGAGTTCTGGAGTGGGGAAGGGCCTAGCTGTGTCGGCGCGGACGGTGATGACTCCTCCGCTGTCTCTACCACTGGACTGGGAGCAACATGGGTTTCCGAGGTCGACGGCGCCTGCGCCGGGTCGACTTTCAAGGAGTTCTTCGACGACGATCGTGATAGAGTGGGAATCTTCGTGCCGAACGCGAGGCCTGTCGAGGCGCGGCGCATAGCGCTCGTCATACGACTTCTTACCGACCTCGCAGGCGAGGGCGACGAAGGCCGAGGCGAGGCCGACATTGAGTCGGACTTCTTGGGAGAGGCCATGGGATGAGAGTATGGGGAAGATCAGTGAGAGTGGGAAGTGGGGTCGGAGACCGTGCTCCTCGATAGAGAGGGGAACATCGAGGCGGCTGGTATATATTGGTTGGAGAGCACATGCCAGGCGGTTTGCTCGAGGCGGCGCAGGCGAGCAGAGTACGGGGAGGTGGCCATGAGATATAGATGCGATATGCCTGCAGCGATGGGTCCGTCTGAGAAACGCTGAACACACGTGTACGCGGAGGCGCACAGATCAAGGGTAGATAGCAGGTACCGCACCGCGCGAGTGATGACCACGGGAGCGCGACGTACCTTCATTGAGTTCGGAATAAGTACTCAGGATTTGTAACGACCTGTGCAATGCGTGTGCAAAGTATTAGTGCATTCTCAGCATAGAACGAAGCCTAAGAGGAGGTCAGCGTTCGCTAGACACTTAGCTCGAGTCTCCCGAGTTTATTAGCGCTATCAACCTTCCACGCCATTGTCTCGCGGAAATGAACTGCGCGCTATGCCTTCACAGACCATCGACGATGGAAGATGCTAGCAAAGGAGCGGGTGCACAGCATCCGATAGGCAGGCAAGCTTCTACGCCAACAAGGTCAGGCGAATGAAAGCCACGGCTGCCGCATGTGTCTAACTTATCCGCTCTGAGGTTAAGAGAGCAGCCAGAACCATGGCGAACGGCTTACACCCAAGGGGCTGACTGCCTTGATGACAGTGCTGCGCAAGTGAAGAGTTATTCGTCGTCACCATCAAGGACTGATTCACCCTCTGCTTCGTCTTCACTCACGCCCTCTTCGTCTTCGTCGCGGTCGGTCTCGCCATTCTCAATTTCCTCCTCTTCGTCAACGCTCTGTTCAGGAGGGGCTTGCAGAGGCGGATGATTAAATGTCGTGCCGCTAGCCATCTTACGCGTTTGTGCAGCCCTCTCAGCTTCCTCTTGTGCCTGGTCGACCGGGCCCGGGAAAAGCAAGTAGAGTGCAAGGTCTTTCAAGCGCAGCGACCCATTGACGCACCCACCTCCATAGCCCAAACCCTCGGATAGGGCACGTGAGGCAGGGTCGTACGGTCGCCGCGGTAGTGAGGCGGGATGTTTAATGCTCAATGGGTCACCATACGGATACGACGGATGCACCTGAGAAGGCAGGACGAGTACTAGTGCATTGTCAACTACGGTCGCGTTCTCAAGATCTCAAGGGGCGGCTTCACTGACCTTCCGACTCTTCAGGGTTTGGAGGGAGCCTGTACGGCGCGATGTCGACGTCTGTCTGTGAATTTTAAGATGCGCCAGCATACACATGGCATCCGTGCCGCATACCGTCAGCGGACAAATAGCCGTTGAGGTAGTCTAGAGTGCCGACGGTATCTAGTACCTCGATGTCATGGAGTGCCATGTGTGAATATCAATTTGTGAGGTCCTATGAGCATAGTACCAATACCTGAGTCTATATGAGAAGAGATTTTGCCAACAGACAGTCATGTTGAACGTCGTTGTGGTTGTACGCAACAAAGCTCGACGCCGCGATCAATAGCATATCATGTGCGCGACAGCGAGTACGGCGTGTAGCCGCCCATACTGTAACTTCCACGTCTTACCTCTCGCGCTCACGTCTTCGTCCTCGTCCGGTCTTACCAATCGTCCTGCTCAACGACTCGCGCTCCACTGAGCCGCAAACATGCTGTTGGACATTAACGTGGGTGTTGAAGACACATACATCCCACATCAGACGCAATACTGAGGCAATCTGCTAGCGGAAACTGTTCACTCGTTCCGACCGTGTAAAGGGCGTGGACTTTCACCCCACAGAACCCTGGATTCTCACCGGTCTCTACAATGGCACAGTCAACATCTACAACCATGACACAGGCGCGTTGATCAAGACGTTCGAGGTTGCGGAGGTGCCCGTCCGATGCGTCCGCTTCATACCCCGCAAGAACTGGTTCGTCGCGGGCTCGGATGACTTCCAGCTCCGGGTCTTCAACTACAACACGCACGAGAAGGTTGCGGCATTTGAGGCGCACCCGGACTACATCAGATGTCTTACCGTGCACCCTACTGCAAGCATCGTCTTGACGGGTAGTGACGACATGACAATCAAGGCCTGGGATTGGGAGAAGCAGTGGAGATGCATTCAGGTGCGTCCTGTCGTTCTGATCTGACCTGTGAAGAGGGAACCAACTATGTGTAAAGACATATGAGGGCCACACGCACTACATTATGAACATCGCGGTGAACCCGAAAGACCCTAACACCTTCGCATCGTCATGTCTCGACCGCACAGTGAAGATGTGGTCGCTCGGTTCACCATCTCCCAACTTCACGATGGAGGCACACGACAAGGGTGTCAACTACGTCGAATTCTACCCCGGCGCGGACAAGCCCTACCTCGTGACTGCGAGTGACGACAAGACCGTCAAAATCTGGGACTACTTGAGCAAGAGCTGCGTACAGACGCTCGAGGGCCACTCTAACAACGTCCTCTTCGCGGTCTTCCATCCTAACCTTCCCTTGATCATCAGCGGTGGTGAGGATGGTACGGTGAAGTTGTGGAATAGCGGTACGTACCGCCTTGAGAACACCCTCAGCTACGCCTTGGAGCGCGCGTGGTGTGTCGCCCTTCGCAAGACGTCCAACGAGGTTGCGATCGGTTATGACGAGGGTCTGGTGGTCATCAAGGTCAGTTCGAGAGACGTGCTGACGGACAAACATCCTCTTACATTTTCTTCAGCTGGGCCGTGATGAACCCACATACAGCATGGACACTGCAGGCAAACTCGTATACACGCGCAACAATGAGGTCCTTTCTGCCAACCTGCAGACTGTACAGGAGGACTCGCTTGTCGATGGCAACCGGATACCGCTATCTATCAAGGAGCTTGGCACCACAGAAGTCTTCGCTACATCTCTCATACACTCCCCTAACGGCCGCTTCGTGACCGTAGTTGGCGACGGCGAGTACATCGTATACACGGCTCTCGCATGGCGCAACAAAGCGTTCGGGAACGGTAATTCCTTCGCGTGGGCTAGTGACTCTAACACCTATGCCGTTCTCGAGGGCAAGATGAAGCTCCGTGTCTACAAGAACTTCCGCGAGCGCACTGGCGCCGGGATGAAGGGCGCCGGCTCTTGGGTGGTGGATGGAATTCACGGCGGTACGCTCCTTGCGGCGCGGGGTCCCGGATTTGTGGTATTCTGGGACTGGGAGACTGGCGAGATCGTCCGGCGGATTGAGGTCGACGCCAAGAACGTAGGTCCTTGTGAATGTGCACAGTGGTCATATGCGCTAACACATTGTATAGGTCTACTGGTCCGGTACAGGCAATCTTGTCGCCATTGCTGCTGAAGACTCGTTCTATGTCCTGCGCTTTGACAGAGACGCGTACAACGCGAAACTCGAAGAGGGCGCGGAGATCACCGACGAGGGTGTAGAGGAGGCATTTGAACTAGTGGCCGAGGTATCAGACAAGTAGGTCCGTCCGCGCTTGTATGACCGCTGTGTCTTACAGCTTCGCAGCGTCAAGACCGCGAAGTGGATAGGGGACTGCTTCATCTACACGACGGCGGCGAACCGTCTAAACTACTTCATTGGAACCGAGTCGTATACCATTACGCCTTTCGACACGTAAGTCGCCTATTTCAGAGCAAAGTTCTTCGCTTGCTGACTGCTCTTAGGCCACTGTTCTTGCTTGGCTATTTGCCTGCGCACAACCGCGTCTACCTGGTGGACAAGGATGTGAACGTGTACAGTTATTCTCTGCCTTTGAATGTCGTGGAGTACCAGACGGCGGTACTCCGAGGGGACATGGATGCCGCGGCTGAGATTCTCCCCTCAATACCAAAAGAACAACGCAACAAAATTGCGGCATTCTTGGAAGCCAGAGGTTAAACGTACCTTCTCTATTGTGCCGTACAAAGCTAACCGCAACTGCTATGCAGGACTCAAGGAGCTGGCGCTGCAAGTCACAACGGACCCCGACCAGAAGTTCGAGCTCTCCCTGCAGCTTGATGACCTTGACGCCGCCGTTGAGATTGCGCGCAGCGTCCCTGAGCTTGAGGCTGAGACCAAGTGGAAAGCGATTGGCGACCGCGCCCTCACCGTCTGGCGGTTCGATCTCGCGCGCGAAAGCTTCGAAAAAGCAGGCGATCTGAGTGCATTGATGCTGCTCCTGCTCGCTATCGGAGATCGGGAGGGCCTCGCAAAACTCGCTAAGCAGGCAGGTACGTCTACCTCAGCCAGCTGATCATGAGCGCGGCACCAGCTTGCTCACCCGACGTCATGCGCAGAGGAGAAGGGTCAGAACAACCTCGCGTTCGCCACCCTGCTCCAGCTAGGTGACCCCAAGCCGTGCTGTTGATCTGCTGATCAAGACGCACCGGGCGCCGGAGGCGGCGATGTTCGCGCGGACATACGCCCCCTCGAAGGCCCCGGAGGCAGTGAAGGCCTGGCGTGCGGACCTGCAGGCGAAGAACCGCACGAAGCTGGCAGCGGCCGTGGCTGACCCGTCTGAGAATCCCGAATTGTTTGAGGAGGGATGGGAAGAGGCACTGCAGCGCGAGGCGGGCGCGCCGGCGCCTGAAGCACCGCTGGTAAACGGCGACTCGGCGGGTGAGTGCATGCTCTACTGAGCGTTCGTTCTGTAACCACCGCTCACGATGATTTTTCTCTCGCCAGTGGAGGTCTCTGCGGACGCATCAGAGGAGGCTGAGGAGGAATCGTAGATACCTTGTAATATGGCTGTACGGAGTTTATCCCATTTTTCCTGTTCTCTCGCTTTCATCAATGATGTGTTGTGCCCGTCGTTATAGGAGACGCGGCGGGGCCTCCGGCGTGGTAACAACCTGGACGGTATTGAGACCTAATGGCGGTAAGAAACGAGGACTTACTCACGGCCGGCGAGTAAACGAGGCTGAAACACCGGCGGCGGAGGCTGGTAGGCTCTAGGCCGGGCGGTTGCACTGGCACGGTTGGAGAGGAGACGACGCCGTGACACGGGAATGTCACAGACGCGTAGCGGGGAGGGAAGGCCTTCAAGCGGGTTCCTCTGCGTTCTGCTTCATTTCTCACCACCCTCTGTCGTCTGCTCACTGTCTCGGGCGGTCTCGACGCCCTCTACCTCCTCTCTTCTTTGCAGGCCATGGCCTCCGCACTTGCTTCGCAGGCGATCAGCTCTGGCGACCTCCGGGACCTCGCGGCGTCCTCATCGTCTGCCGCGACCTGTCCACCCTTCTGACGACACCATCCTCTCCGTCCTCCAAGCTCGCTTTCGTGCAGACTTACCCTATACCAGAATCGGCGCTGCTCACCTCGTCGTTGTTAATCCATACAAGACACTTGCTAATGTGAACGACGTTGCCGCGAAGGAGTACGAGGAGAGATGCTACAAGGACACCAGCTTCCCCCTCCCGGGCACCGCCCAGCTCCCTCCCCACCTTTATGACCTCGCCGCTAGGGTGTACTTGCTCATGAGGAGACGGATGGAGTCCCAGTCAATCAGTTCTCAGGTGAGTACTCACTGAGACATCGTACATTGTAGCGCCCCGCAAACGTGTCGCCGCAGGGGAATCACGGCCTCAGGGAAGAGCGCCAGCTCGCAGCTGTTGGTCAACCAGATCCTCCGACTTTCCTCACACTCCAAGAAGGAAGCACGACTCGCCGACCAGGTCAAGGCACTCTCTACCCTCCTCGATTCCTTCGGGAACGCGAAGACGCTCGTTAATCCCAACGCATCCCGACACAGTCGTTACCTTGAACTTCATTTCAGCGAGCGCGGCCGTATCCAGGCTGCCAAGGTCCTTACGTTTGGCCTCGACAAGTCGCGGCTCTCACGCCTCTCCTTCGAAGAACGCACCTATCACGTTTTCTACCAGTTCCTCGCCGGCGCTACCCCGGAAGAACGGGATCGTTATGCGTTGGAGGACGTGTCCGACTACGCACTGCTGGCGTCGTCAGGTTGTTATCGCTTGCCAGCCGGTCCGTTCAGCGACGATGGCATTGCGATGGATGAACTGCGGGCGGCCATGAAACTCCTGGGCTTCAAGCCTAAGAATGTCTCGTCTATTTTCGGCCTACTGGTGGCCATCCTCCTCCTTGGGAACTTGCAGTTTGGCGAAGCGGATGCTCGTGACGTCTCGGCGTACGTCTCCAACCGACCAGTACTGGAGCAGGTCGCTGGGTTGCTCGGGGTGCCAGCGGAGGATCTCGGCGAAGTGCTCACGAACAAGACGAGCTACGTGCGGAAGGAGCTGTACACAGTCATGATGAACGCGCAACAAAGTGCTGGTCAGCGTGACCAGCTGGCCAAGGACCTTTACGCCATCCTCTTCGCGTACGTGACGGAGACCGCTAACCACAAGATCGCTCCCAGTTCCCAGGACCCTCCTCCGCCCACTCAGATCGTCTTGTTCGACCAGCCCGGTTTCCAAACCAAGGGCCTCCCTTCCTCCGCTTCCGTCTACTTTGGTGGTCCTGCACCGCTGCTTGGCCCGCAGAACCAGGCTGGCTTCGAGGAGTTCTGCATCAACTTCTCGAACGAGCTCTTCCACTCCTACGTCCTCCGGAACACCTTCGAGGACTCCGTCGGCTACAACAGTCAGCTCACCGGCGATGGCGTCACACTTCCAGCAGTGACCACGATGGACAACGCAGGCTGCGTGGAGCTGCTGCGTGGCGCTCAATTGAGCGAGCGTGCACATCGCAAACCTGGCGGCGTTCTCGGGACCATCAACAAAGCATGCTCGTCGTACCGGTCCGGGAAGAGTGGTGAGAAGAAGGAGGAGGAGATATTGCAGGAGCTTGTCTCGAAGTTCGCTGTCCATACCTCATTCATCGCACCTGGCAGCCCAGAATGTCCCGAGAAGACGTCGTTCGGCATCAATCACTACGCCGGCAGCTGCACGTACGATGTTCGCAGCTTCATCGAGAAGGATACCGACATCCTTGACTGTGCATTCGTAACCCTCCTCCGCAACTCCACCGACCCCTTCATCGCGAAGCTCATGGCAGGGCCCAGCCTTGCGACGGAAAGGCATTCCAAGGACGAGAACATCATTGTTCAAGCCCAGGTATCATCTCGACCTCTCCGCGCTCCCACCCCCATTGTCACCCGCGACGGCTCTATCGCTGCCCCCAGCGAGGAGCACGCTCGTCTCGACCCGACGAAGGTCTACCCCATCACCACGCAGCTCAACTACACGCTCTCCGAGATCATGTGGAACCTCGATCGCACGCGCCACTGGACGGTGTCTTGTATTCGTCCGAACGATTCCGGCACTGCGAACTCGTTCGACAAGCGGCGTGTCAAGGCACAGATACGCAGCCTCCTTCTTCCTGACTTCATCGCTCGGAGGAAGAACGACTTCATCATCGACTTCGATCAAGCTACGTTCTGCGACCGCTACGTCCCAACGATCCGGGGTTCCGAAGCTGAGCGGATCAGACAATGTGCATCAGCCAACGGGTGGAAGGAGGGCGAGGATTACGTCGTCGGGCATCGCATGATCTGGCTGACGTACGGTGCATGGAAGGTTGTCGAGGACGTTCTTCGGGCTCAGGAGAAGGAGCAGAAGCGAGGCGGGGAGGACGACGGAGAGAGCGTACTGCCGGATGATGCGACCGAGTACACTCACCCGGAGGGCTCGCTCGCCACTCCAGGGCCCGGAGCATTCTACGGCGGGAACGACAGCGAAGACAACCTCCTACTTACGCGGACAGGTACGAACGGCACGCACTATCACGAAGCGAATGCGAACGCCAGCTACCCCAACATGCCCCTCACACCAAGCAATCCCGACACGCCAGGCTACGAGGCGGATGGCTGGGGCTCGGAATGGGACAAGAAGGGCGGCGCCACGCCGCCTGATCTCGAGCCGTCGAAGGAGGGCGATCTCGTCGCGAAAGCGCCGAACACCGTCGAGGAGGTACCCACAAGTCGGACACGTCGGAACTGGCTGTACGTCGTTTGGGCGACGACATGGTGGATTCCTTCGATCGCCTTGAGCAAGATCGGTCGGATGAAGCGTCCAGACATTCAGCTCGCGTGGAGAGAGAAGGTCACGATCTTCTGGCTCATCTTCCTTTTCAACGCTATAGTCATCTTCTACATCGTCGAGTTCGGCCGTCTGCTCTGCCCCGATTTCGACAAGGCTTGGTCCCTCAACGAGGTCAACCAACATACGGGCGACAACGACTTCTGGGTAACCATTCAAGGCACGGTCTACGACGTCTCCGACTTCATCCATGGCGATCACTCCGACGTCCAGAACCTCGCGAGCAATGGCGCGGACACCCTAGACATCGTCGCTGGTCAGGATCTCACCGAATATTTCCCCGTACCCCCCGTCATCGCCTGCCAGGGCCTTGTCTCTGACAACGCCCTGGAACTCACTGCCGCGAACTTCACCCCCCAAGCTCCGCAGGCGATGCACAAGTCCGGCCCTCAAGGTTACCAAGGTTCGAAGCTCAGCGACATCAACTGGTACACGAAGTACTTCTTGCCCAAGATCCGTCAGTTCACCAAGGGGCCGTTGGTGTGGGATAGGAAGGAGGTCCAGGCGCAGGCTAGTGATCCGGACAACCAGCGGTAGGCAGCTTGGGTTCGGCTCGCCGCTTGTTTACTGACTGGTTGGTGCAGTATGTGGGCGATATATGACAACGCAGGTATACGACCTTTCCGACTACATCTACACGGTCTCGATCAACAGCGCATCCGAAGTATTCCTTCCTCAACGAAGACATCGTCGACATTTTCAAGCAGCAGCCTGGTCAGGACATTACCAAGCCGCTCAACGACGTTCTCGCGAAGCTGGACACGACGACTCGCGAGCAGAACATGAACTGCATCAGCAACTTGTTCTACTACGGCAAACCCGACTTCCGCAAGACGCCTCGCTGCCAAGTGCAGAATATCCTGCTACTGGTGTTCTCCATCATCTTGATGGTGTCAATTGGAGTCAAGTGTAAGATACTCGGTTCGGCTGCGTAGTGATCTCGACTAATTGCTGCCTACAGTCTTGGCCGCTCTGCAGCTCACCCCGAAGAGGAACCCCGAGATGTTGGATAAGTTCGTCCTCTGTCAGGTCCCCTGTTACACGGAAGGCGAGGAATCCCTCCGGCGTACCATTGACTCGCTTGCGGCGTTGAACTACGACGACAAGCGTAAGTTGATCTTCATCATCTGCGACGGTAACATCATCGGTACTGGCAACGATCGCACAACCCCTCGCATTGTCCTCGACATCCTCGGTGTTGACCCCAAGCTCGATCCGGAGCCGCTCTTGTACAAGGCCATCGGCGAAGGTTCTCGCCAACTCAACTACGGAAAGGTGTACTCTGGTCTCTACGAGTTCGAAGGCCACGTCGTCCCGTACGTACCCAGAGCTACATTCTACTTGCAGCCGATCTCACTCAATGTCACGCAGGTACATCGTCGTCGTCAAGGTTGGCAAGCCCACGGAGCGGACGAAGCCTGGCAACAGAGGAAAGCGTGACAGTCAGATCCTTGTCATGCAGTACCTCAACCGCGTCCACTTCGATGCGCCCATGGCCCCTCTCGAGTTGGAGATATATCATCAAATGCGGAACGTCATCGGTATCGATCCCGCCTTCTATGAGTACATCTTCACAGTCGATGCGGATACGGTACGTTGCATTGCTATCGCGTTTCAACAAAGCAAGACTGACATGGTCCATCAGACGGTCACTCCGGATTCGCTCAACCGGCTTGTTGCGTGTGCTGCAGACGACTCCAGTATCATCGGGATTTGCGGTGAGACTAAGGTCGACAACGAGGAGAACTCCTGGTGGACGATGATTCAGGTCAGTGTTCACACTCTTTGGCACACCACAGTCCGCTCATATCTCTCCAGGTCTACGAGTACTACATCTCCCATCACTTGTCGAAGGCCTTCGAGTCTCTGTTCGGTTCCGTGACCTGTTTGCCGGGATGTTTCTCCATGTACAGGATTCGCACAGCAGACAAGGGCCGGCCCATCATCATCTCCAACCGCGTCATCGAGGAATACGCCGAGCCCATCGTGGACACCCTGCACAAGAAGAACCTGTTCTCGCTTGGAGAGGATCGTTACCTGACGACACTCCTGCTGAAGCACTTCCCGACGTTCCGGACGAAATTCACCCCCGACGCGGTCGCCCACACCATTGCGCCCGAGTCCTGGCGCGTGCTCTTCTCGCAACGTCGTCGGTGGATCAACTCGACGGTGCACAACCTTTGCGAGCTAGTCTTCCTGCCTGAGCTTTTCGGCTTCTGTTGTTTCTCCATGCGGTTCTTCGTCTTCATCGATCTGCTCGGCACTCTCATCCTGCCGTCGACGGTGGTATATGTATGTTTCAGGTGATCTGTCATGTTGTGACTTTCTTCTGACGTCTGTTCTACAGCTCATCTACCTGATTGTGGTCGTCGCTATCGGCAAAGCCCCGCTCCCGATTCTGTCCATTGCCATGTTGGCTGCCGTCTATGGTCTCCAGGCAAGTATCCGCGCACATTCTCGTAACGTCCGAGACTCACAGTGTACTCTAGGCTCTCATCTTCTTGCTTAAGCGCGAGTTCATGCTCATCGGTTGGATGGTTGTCTACCTTCTCTCGTAAGTTCTTGCCTGACCCTATCACTGAATTTTTTGGCTCACACATGTGCATCCAGGTACCCGGTGTACAGTTTCTTCCTCCCCGTCTATGCGTTCTGGTGCATGGATGACTTCAGTTGGGGTAACACTCGTTTGGTCATTGGCGAGGGCAATAACAAGAAGGTCATCATGAACGACGACGAGAAGTACGACGACAGCATGATCCCGCTCAAGAAGTTCAGCGGTATGTGTTTCATGCAGTTTCTCAGAGCGTGCGCATGCTGACACCACGCTTAGAATACGAGGCCGAGGCTTGGGAGACCGGCTCGCGTCACTCGGACGAGACTGGGTACGGCAGCAAATCACCTTCGCAAGGTCGTTCACGCGCACCTCACTCGCGCGGCCAGTCACCACGGCCTAGCTTCCACCAATCGCAAGCTGGTGACTACTACCGCGACACGAATCTCACCAACCCTCAAGGCTCGACGTACCACCCGAACAACTCTACGAGCAACCTCTCTCACCACGCCGGTCCCGCCACCGCATCCCAGTACGGCCTACCCCAGCTGCCGTTCATGGGTGGTAATCCGTTCGCAGGCTCAGTGCACGGGTCGGACTATGGCGGGCCTACCGCGCAAATGCCGATGCCGACGCCGCTCGGATACCAGAACACGGGGAGCATGTACGGGATGCCCATGCCTGGCGCACCTCGGAACACGGTGATGACGAACATGAACATGTTCGGTGGCTCGGGCGACATTCACGGCTCCCAGGGCGGGTTCGCGCCGCCAATGGCGCCGGGGCTGATGGGCGGTATGGGCGGCCAGCGGCCGATGTCCACGTTCTCCCTCGCGACAACGGTGAATCCGTTCGCGAGCGGGCCGAGCATGAGCACGGACCCGACTGATGAGGAGCTCATCACGGCGCTGCGGGCGTATCTGAGCACGCAGGATCTCATGACCGTCACGAAAAAGTAAGCGTTTCCAGCTCTTTTGTTTGCGTCGTGCGCAGGCAGCTGACACGGACGGCACAGGACTGTGCGGGAAGCGATGCAGGCGCGGTTCCCGAAGGCGGACCTGTCGGGACGCAAGCAGTTCCTGAACGACGCGATCGACAACATCCTCTCGCAATCATAGACGTCTCTCTCGCACTTTCGGACTGGATGGTGGTTTGGGCGGGCTGGATGCTGCCCGCGGACTGCTTGCTCTGTGCATGACACTCGGACTTCTGGTAGTGGTGGTAGTGGCGGTAGTGTCGGTGTCGGTGTCGGTGTGGTTGTTGACTTTTTTCTCTCGGCCTCGCTCGTGTAGAGCGCAGGCGCGCTCGCTTTTCCTCTCTCCCCTCTCCCTCTCCCTCTACGTACGTCTATCTCTATCTCTCTGACTCTTAGTCGTTGCATCGAACGTTACGGTTACGGACACTGCACACTCACATCATCAGTCATTATAGCAGCATTTTGTAGTAGTCGCGCGTTGGACAAGCCTATCTAGTGATTCCATACTACGCGCCGCTGATTGGACCGTGGGCGCTGGCGTCGACCCCTCCCCCTCCAGCGATGATCGCCTAGACGAGGCTGGAACGAGCAAATAGCTGTGCGGCGACTGTGTGTGTACTGATACTCACCTGTGCTCGCACTTGCCGGTTTGAGGCTCAGGGTGTCGGTGCCGGGGATGAGATGGAGGTCGGATGCGCGTGTTTTTGAGGTCGAGGGTCACGCGCGGGGAAGGAGGACGTGGACGATCGGTAGGGTGATGGTGAGCCGGTGCTTACTGAATTCGAAAACCCCACCGCAACGCTTGCAATTGCAGTCCATTCCCTCCTCCAACCGTCTCCTGTGTCTATCGCTCTGGTCTGGCCTCCTCGAGTGTCCCCAACGACTTGGCCAGCAGCCTCCGTCTGAACGCTACGCCTTTCTTGGATATCTCCCAGCCACAGCCTGTGGGTATATGAACGCGCCCTAGCTGCACGCCATGGCCTCCTCCCTCCGCACTCCCGACAGCCCGCCCCACCTCGGCCGCGCGCCCTCGTACATCCAGTTCACCCCCCGCCGCGCCATGGCCTCCTTCGAGAACCTCGTCGTCCTCGCAAACTACGAAGAGCACCTCCGCGAGGCGCGCAAGGTCGTCTGGCGGGATCCGCGGCGAGAAACCGGTCGAGTTGCTCGACCTGGGAGAGTGCTTTGAGCATGCGTGTCGTGGAGGCCTCCGTACGTCTAGCCCGTCCTTTGGCAGCACGAGTCCTATACACTCATACACATGCACTTGGCTCAGGCGCAGGCACGCTCGCGTTTGCCATTCGCTCTGGCGTCAACTTTATACTTCTCCTTACCCGCATCAAGCGAATTCCTAAGTGAGTACGCTCGTCCGCAATCCCTGGCACAGCAGCGCGCGCACAGGTAGACATAGCCGGTGCCTTTGGGCCAAGGACTTCGTTCGCCGCGCACCAGAGAGCTCTCGCGTAGCAAGGTCTACCATCTAGTGGCGGGGGATTATCCTATAACGCCGCACCTCGGCCTTCGCGGGTCCGCCGCGACAGTGAACGTGAATGACTGACCGGGACCCACTATCCACAGGAAGTTCCGTCTAAGCCTGATTCGCCATGCGCTCTTTGGCGAGGACTCCCTCCGCTTTGCAGCAATGCTTGGTGCGCATTTCCCGTCTCTACGCGTGCTTGCTCTGTCTGAGACGGATCGCGGATAGGCTCGTTTGTCGGTTTGTACAAGTTCATCCTCAACTCCCTTCCCATCCTCCTCCCCCAGCCGCAGCCCAAAGAAACGACCCACGCCCGAACCCGCTCCCTCTTCCGCGCTTCCCTCGCCCGAGGCGCCTCAAGCGCGCCCATAGACTCCCCCATCGACGACTCCATCGAGGAGGTCGAGCTGGGTCTACCAACACGAACGAAGGGCGCGCGACAGGCGCGCCTGTCGGCGAGCGCGCAGGCGCACCAGCTGTGGGTGCGAAAACGGACGCGGTGGTGGTATAGCGCGTTCGCGGGGTCTGTGGCGGGCGCGCTTGCCATCCTGTTTGAGAAGAAGAGCAGGAGGACGGGGATCGCGCAACAGATGTTTGTGCGGTGAGTGTCTCCGTCCGCATGTGCACAACGTTTCTAGCAATATTGACGCGACGCCTGTGCAGAGGACTGCAGGGCTCGTTCAATGCCATGTCGGATAAGCATGGCTTCAAGATACCCCACGGAGACGTGATAATATTCACATTATGGTGAGCCTGCCCTCTCTGTTTCTTATGGCAAGCACAGTGTTGAACGTGCACCAATTAGCTGTGGACAGATCATGTACGCGTTCTTGATGCGGCCAGATACGCTCGACCCCGCATACAACAGATGGTATGTCCGTTTGCCTCCTCACATATTGACTCGCTGAGAGCTCACCGGGCCTCTCAGGATCCAAGTCGCCGCCAAAGTGCCTCCAGAGGCAGTTGCGATGAACCGCACGCTCGTCCGGGAAGGCGTCTTCGATCCGGAAGAGATGGAGCACCTTCTGAAATATCCCGTGCGCAGTCCCGCACTCCGCTGGCATTCTGCGCCGCGCCTAACCTCACGAACGCACAGGACATCACCCCCTCCAACTACGCCTACCTCACCGACCGCATCGCGAAAGCGCGCCTCCCCGCCCCTCTGCGCACGTACGGCCCGCACATGGTGCCTTGCGAAGCCGTGCACCCCGACCTCGACTCGTGCGTCGCCGTTGTCGTCACGCACTTCTGGGAGGTGTTCCGGTGGATGCTGCCCATCTACGGCGCGCTGCACTTCATCCCCGCGATGCTCTTCCGCCGGAAGACGTTCTGGCAGCGGCCGGGACGGATGATGCTCCGTGCGGCGCTGGGGACCGCTCGCAGCTCGGCGTTCTTTGGCGTGTTCGTGATCATCTACCAAGGTGCGTCATTTCCTCCTGTCCACTCGAGAGATGTTTGTGAACAGGAGCTGACGCGCCGGTCTTGCAGCGTATTTCTGCGGAAAGCATAACCTGTACAACAAGCTTCAGTCGCTGCGCGCGGCCCCTGCGCTCAGCGCACAGCAGCAGCGCTCCCTGCTCGCGGCTCCTCGCGAAGCACCTCCCGCCCGGGTGGATCGAGCTGTTGATTAGCAAGCCGTCGTTCTTCCTCGGGGGCCTGCTCTCGGGCCTGTCGCTGTTCGTGGAGGAGAAGCGCAGGCGGGAGGAGCTCGCGATGTACGTGCTCCCGAAGGGGCTCGAGAGCGCGTGGGTCATGGCGCGCGGGAAGGGGTGGGTGTTTGGGATGGGCCGGTATGGGGACGCGTTGGTGAGTGCTGCCTTTGCTTGCTTGGCCGCGTGCGTGGCTGGATACGGCGGCCATTGACGTGTTCGAACGATAGTTGACGGCCATCGGGATGGGTATGGTGATGGTGAGTACCGCGCTGTCAACCCGCATAAGACCCCCATGCTGATTAGAACGCACGTGCGCCGTTACAGAGCACATACCAGGTGCGTTCCGTGGTCGCGAGCTCAGTTTGATACCGTCGCGGCGCTGACCACCCCGGTCTTGTAGAACGACCCGCAACACCTCTCCGGCCTTGTGCGGCGCATATTATACCAGTTCGTCGGGCCCAACTAGTGGGTAGCCGGCGGCTACACAGGATACCTCTCCTTTCTACTCGCGTGCGCGCGGGGGGCTCGACTTCGAATCCTTGGAGCATTTTTTCGCTCCTCTACGCGCGTGTGGCGAACAGACTGTCGGAACGACTATCATACGCTGTACATCTACTAATACTCACTAGAATGCGAGCGACCGCCTTCCCTCGCGTTTGGACAGAACACGACTTTTAGGCGGCTCACGCCCACGTGGTGTGGCAAAGGTACATTATGCAATGCATGCATCTCGGAATCGTCCAGCAGTGTGTACTAGCGAGTACGCGAGGCGTTGACGTTGGCAGTTGGTCGCCAGTGTCTGCGCCTCTGATTCTTACACTAGGCGACAGCTTGCCAAGGGCCAACCGACGGTTCATATCGTCGCATCGCGCGATTGCCCTTTGCTTTCTCTCCCCCATCTGCTCAGGCTTCGCTCGGGCATTGTTGCCTGGGTATACTCAGCGTAGAGAACGCGACACGGACAGTCGGGCTCAAGAGTTCAGGGATTCGCTATGCAGCAGGAGCCTTGTGTGAGTGGCGGTTGCTGATATGTCAGATCGCTCGTGCCTGGCATATCCTATGGGTGATCGAGCTGCATGAGGAGGGTACTAGGGGATGATGTATTGTTCGGTGAGGATAGGCTGGGCAGGAGGTCGCACGCGGGTAGCATGATATTGAACAAAGACGCGTCTGGTCTGCCGTCCGCGTTCTCGCTGATGCCCAGAACTCCTAGACGCGTCTCCGGAGCTGACCATCGTCATCCTCACAGGTCCTCTTCTCAGAGCGCATCCTGCACATCGAGCCGCTCTACGAGCCGATCTTCGACTCCTGCTCCGCCGCGACGCTCCTCCGCATCTCGCGCACCTGCCGCGCCGCGCACCACGCCCTCGCCGCCTACACCCGCGTCGCCTTCAACGTCGACCGCCTCCTCGCGCGCTTCTTCCCCACCCCGCCCGCGGACGAGAACGCGTACGCCCGCGCGCGCGCGTTCCGCAGCCTGCAGGCGCGCACGGGCACGCTCGTGTCCGGCTCGTGCGCGCTGCAGTTCTTCGCGCGCGCGGTGTGGCCCGAGGCGGACCTCGACCTGTACGTGCACATGCGCCACCGCCGCGAGGTCGGGCGGTGGCTGCTCGGGGAGGGGTACGCGTACGCGCCGGCGGCGCACCAGAACGCGCGGTTCGAGGTGGAGGTGGTGAGGGGGATGTCGAAGCGCGCGAACGGGATATATGCCATGCCGGGCGTCGCGGGTATCTTGACGTTCAAGAAGCGCGTTTCGGGACCGCAGGGATCTTCACGCAGATGCCGACGTCCCTGACGCGGACGGCGAGGTCGCGGGGGGAGAGGCGGCTCGCGTCCCCGGGCGTGAGTTGAAAGTCCAGATCATCGTCGCAAAGCACACGCCCATGACCGCCATCCTCGGCTTCCACTCCAGTACGCGCTTCTTCCCGCTTGCGCGCTGCAGGGGACGCGTACCCGGACTGACGACGTTCTGACAGCGTGCGTCATGAACGTGCTCAGCTACGAGAAGGCGTACTGCCTCTTCCCGCAGGCGACGCTCGAAGACCGCCTCTCCCTGCTCTCCTCCTCGTGCCTCGGGCCCTCGCGCAACCGCACGCCCGGCATCGTCAAGTACACCCGACGCGGATACACCGTGATCACCGAGCCGGGCCCGGACGACGTCGAGCTCGACGGCGCGTCTTTCGCGCAGCCCCGAGCTCGAGCGCAGGGTGCCCCCTTGCCCAGGCGCGGGAAGCCCCCCTTCCGCCTGGGCTGGCGCTGGGTCGACGACTCTGCGTCCTGGGTGCTCCGGCTGCCGCTCACAGGCGTCGTCCCGCCGCCCGCGCCGAACGCGAGCACCGTGCCGCGCACGCGCGACCCCGTCGCGGTGTGCAACTTCGACATCCGTCTCGCTGCTGAGGGCGAGGGCATGGGCGAGGATGCGGACGAGGATGCGGACGAGGGGGGCGTGGTGATGCACTTTGAGGTCCTGCAGAGCGAGGTGCTGCGGTACCGGTACGTGCTGAGCGATGAGATGCTCTGCGGGTTCGTGGAGCGGGCGCTGCGCAGGTGGAGGTTCGTGGAGGTCGTGAGGGAGGCGTACGAGTTGGAGGATCGGGCGTAGTGAGTGTCAAGTTCTGCCCTTTTCTTGGAGGAGGGAGGGAGACTGACTGGAGGGGCTAGCTACGACGAGGAGCTTCCGGCGCTCTGCCGCGACTTCCTCCATGGGCTGGCGACGCGGAGGTTGGCTGCGTTGCGGTTCTAGGTGGCGCATGCGGCCCCAGTTTGCTATGGAGGAAACGGCGTTGGGGAGGAGGAGGAGCCCGTGTATCTCTACATGCGGTGGTTAGTACACAAGTGGGAGTCGTGCACGTCCTGGTGTATGACAAGGAAGTCCATTTCACCGATCTCCGTCGCATCGTACATGACTCCGGTGTATGCACCAATCTCGTGGAGTGACGAGTTGTGTGCGTTCGTGGGTCCTCGTTGTGTAAATCAGGATGGTTTCACTCATTTCTCCGCATTCGTGATAGATGCAAGACATCGTGCGTTGTGGATCTCTACTGTACAGGTATGGCTTTGTCACTGACTCTCGATTCTGAAGTACAGAAGGATTACGTGCTGCCGGTCCAGCTATCCATGTCAAGACTCTGGCCATATACTCAGGCTCACGAACGCCCTTCAGGCTTCCGGCCACCCTTGCTGGCACCTTCCGGGCCTTCTCCGGGCTTGCTGACGCCTTTGTCCGTGCTCTGGCTCCCGTCGAGCTCTGGGATGTTCCCGTACCGCAGCTTCTCTTCCTTCTCCGGACCCTCGTCAGGAGGGACGTCGTACTGACCATGATGCGTCACCTGCAAACCAGATATTAGCATAAGACTGGGACACATATGCCTATGTCGATTGACACACCGTCTGATATTCCTTGGTACCTGGTCCAGCACGGGAGAAACCTCCGGTAGCAGGCTCGTTTGGCCGTACAACTTGCGAGCCGGTGGCCGAGCTGTCAACTTGATGGGTCTTCTGCGACGATGGGGGTGAATGATCGACGTCCTTAAAGTAGGAGTCGGCGGTGTGCTTGTTGTCTTCAAGACGACGCGCAGAGGTGGAGAAAAGACGCTTCTGGTGAGACCCGGCGGAGGGTTTCTTGTCAAACTAGGATAATGTGAGCCATTCTGGGCATTCAAACCGGCATACAACCGCATACCTGATGCGAGGGCAGCGTGGGGTTCTCGCCTGCGTTGCCTTTCCCCTGGTCTGGTTGTGCCTTGGCACCGTCCGCGGACTTGTGTCTAAGGTGCGGATTCTGCTCAGCGTGCGTACGCTCCTTGGGCTGCCTGCTGGCTTCCGGTGCTTGGCCTGTCGTGGGGTCTGCTGCGCGTGAAGCAGATGTGTGGAAGGGCCGACGACCCTCACTCGGTTTCTTCTCAAACGGGAGTGCGCCAGTCCCAGTGACGCCCACTCCTCCACCTCTGTTCTGCTTCACCTCATCACTGCTCGTGTTGAGCCCGATCTTGCTCTTGATACTGGCAAACAAGCCCGGCGGAGTGCTCTCTTCCTGACCACCCATTCCCTCGCCTGCGGAGGGAGAGGGCTGACTTTTGCTTCCCGTACCAGACGCGGAGCCGACTTGTTCTGCAAAGCCGACGCCTTCTTGGTTTCCAGACAGGCCAGAACGGTCGGTCTTCTGGTCGCCTGTGCGGGAAGCGGCGTCGTACGGGCCTGAGGACTGGCTTCCTTGAGCAACTTTCTGGCCGCTACGCGCGGCCTGATCATGGACGTCGTTCGGATGCTGGTGCTCTCCAGGTTTGCTGGCCGTTCCTTGCGAAAGGCGCGGGTCTTTGCCAGGAGGCGCCTGGGCGGCCTTGAGAGCAGTCGCATGGAGGAGACGGGATGATGAGGGTAAAGTGCGAGTAGCGCGACGAAGGGAGGTGTGCAGCATGTTGACGGTCGACGATGGTGAGAGGCGAAAGCAATTGGGGGCTCGGACGGGGACTGCGGAGGGTTATAAGGCGTCGGTGGATCCTACGACTGTCCTCGACGGCAGCTGCCTCTTCTTGCCACTGTCCATCGCCAATGCACGTCACCCCGAGCGCCCTGACGTCATCCGCCCATTCTCCACACCGCTACCTAGTACCGCCGCGGCAAGCACCGTACCTCTTCGCGTGTATCTTGAGCGTAGAGACTCTGGACTACATTCACACGGTTAGTGTGTCGAGGAGCTCTGTGCTTTAGGATCATATCGAGGAGCGTGGGGGACAAGTCAGTCGTATACTAACACGTCATGTCACACATCACGTTCATGTGACGCACCGTGGCATCCTGCCTTGCCACACGCGTTCGACTCGTCTCGCATCTTATGAGGCGCGCGGACCAGGTTTCAGTAACATCTTCCAACTCTTGGCATTCTCAATCCCGCTGGCACTAGCTTTGACCATATTGTCTCCTCCGTAGCGACACTACACCGATCTCCCGCCACAACTTCTAAGACGACGCGGCCGTTTACGCATGATCTCGCTGACATGATCTCGCTGACTTGATCATGACATGCCTATCCCAGACGTCATCCCGTGTCGTACTATAACATACTGATACAGAGATTCAGTCCTTTTCCTCGTCCTCGAGCACCCAAGGGTTCTGGTTGTGCAAGTGGCACAACAACTCGTGCACCTCCGCCGTTACGTCCCTCCACTCTGCCCCGCCTGGCAGCTCCGGCATCGTGTCCTCCGTGACGAGACAGAACCGATCGCCTGCCCACCGGCCTCGCACGAGCTTGCGCTCGAACTCTGGCTCGATGTACATATTGCACGAGGGATCGGTCGACCAGCAGACTTGCGAGACGAGCGCATGCCCGATCGTGAACGCCTTCGGCATGTTGAGGGCAGCGCTCCGGACGCACTCGCCCTTGGAGATGTTGCAGAGGACGTCCAAGTCGTGGTTCAACCCAAATTCAGAGCCGGGTTCGAGGAGTTTGTCCACCATGTCATAGTCACGCTGCTCGTTGGCAGGACGCCGGCACCAGGACCTCCAATCAATCTTGAATACTTTCTCGGTAGCGCCGCGACGAGTGTTGTAGCCGCTCACGTTCTGAGCGTACGTATCCTGAACATATTCCCAAAATGAGAGTCTGCCGTGCATGCTGGCGCCGTCGACGTCCGAGTCCGAGTCGTCGTCGAATGCGGCCTTGATCGCTTCCTCTTCCTGCGCAGTGAGCATCCCGGATGGGAGGTCGTTCAAGTCGTCCACATATTCCCCGACACAAATGATGCGGCCGCACGCCCAGGTCGCGCCCGCATGCCTCAGATGTCTGAGGATGTGAGGTTTGCCCAGGGCCAGGAGATCTTTGCAGGTGACCGCCAAGCAGAGGATAGACACGTCCGAGTCGGAAAGCTCGGCGTAAATCATGCCTATGACCTCGTCTGGCAGCGTCAGAAGAGGACCGCGCTGAGTCGCGTGTGTGCCCCTGGCAAGCCACAAGTCGACATCGCTGCCGACGAGAGAGTGAGTGTGGGCGACAAGCCACGGGAGGAAGTGAGGGAACACGTACTCGGGCAAACGGCGAATCCTGAGTGCTTGCCGGATTTCGTGGAAGTCCTCGAACCAAAACCATTCCGCGAGGTTGCCATATGTAGCTATCTCCTGGCTGTCCAGATTGATGCTAGTGGACAGCACATCAAGAGGTGGTTGAGTCAGCCTATACAAGGTGAAGTCTGTAAGTACTCACAGATACCACATCTGGCCCATTGCGATACTATTGATGGTGCTGCTGGAGGATAAGGTGCTCTGGAGCGACGGCGTAACGACAGTAACTTCCGAGGAAGCCACCCTGTATATATATATAACGCGCCGCCTGGCTACATGGCACGATCAACGGCTATCGACGCGCAGGGCTGCGACTCCGTATCCAAGTACTCACCAATCAGAGCAGGTTTCATACGTAAAGACGCAGACCATCGGCGAAGCATCAGCGCGGCAGCTCTCGCCTAATGTCATATGCTTACCGTGCCCCTTGAGTCGGTACAATTCAAGACGTACATAGTGCAGGTCTACCTCACGCTTCGCGATCGTGACGAAAAAACTGTTGCTTGCGGTATCTGAATGAGTGAGCCAGCAGAACACGCTTCATTTTGTGAGCGGACGCACTGGGACGATGAGAACAGTTCAATGCACGGTGGGTGAGACTCATGATGAGCAGTCGATGTCGCATTGTGTGCTGATCTGGACAATGGATACAACTGAAGTTCCGATATCGTGTACAAGTAATGATACCTGTTCTTCGAAACACGGTGAAAGCTACTAATAGATCCCCGCCAACCTTTACTCTAAGTCGAAGTCCTCCGGGTTCTCGTAGCACAAGTGGCAAAGCAGCTCATGCACCTCGCACGTCACATCCTTCCACTCTGCCCCGCCAGGAAGCTTCGGCATCGTGCTCACCGTAGCAATGCAGAACTGATCTCCCACCCATCGTCCTCGCTCGAAATTCTTCTCGAAATCCTCTCCAACCACCATGCTGCACGAAGGATCGTCCGAGCAACAGATTTGCGAGACGAGCACGTGTCCCAGGGAAATGCCTGCTGGTAGATCAAGGGCATTCTGCCGAACGCATTCGCCTTTGGACATGTTGCACAATACCGCTGGCCCTTGATCATACGCGGGGGACAGGAGGCTCGTGATCATGCGCCAATCGTTCTTCTGGGTCGGAGTCTGACGACGGATGGACTCATGACACATGATGTCGTATTGAGGAGATTCAAACCAAGCGAAGCGGAAGGCGCTGTCGAATGCGTCCAGGTGAGAATCGAATGTAGCCGCTGCGAGTGAGTAAAGTGTCGGCGGGTATTCATCGTCCTCGCGCATGCCTTCGATGGCCGCCTCCTCCTCTGCAGTGAGCAATCCTTGAGGCAAGTTCGAACCGTAATCGCCTACACAGATGAGGCGGTGATTGATCCATGACCGACATTCAGCCTTCATTAGCTTGTAGGCATGAGGCTTTCCCAGTGACAGGAGTTCTTTGCAGGCCACTGCGAAGCACACCATGGACACTGGGTCTTCAACTCGGAGTTCAGTGAAGATCTCGTCTATCATCTCGTTCGGGAGCTTTAGAAGAGAGCCGCGCTGTACAGCGCGCTTACCCTGCGCGATCCACCGGTCAATGTTCCTATGAACGAGCGAGAGATTAGTACGCGCCCTCGAGACGCTGACTTGGAACAAGGTAGGGCCGGAGTCATACGCACGGTGAGAGTCGCGGATTCTTCAATCGTTGCTCTAGCCATCTGTAGTCCTCTGAGGGATACCACTCGCCAAGCTTCGCACCATAAGCCCTCTCCCGCCTGTCTAAGTTGAGGCTAGTCCGTGGATGTGCGGAGTGAGCGAATGGTCACGTCTTCTGAGCGTACAGTAAAACAGAATGCTCACAGGTACCAGTACTGGCCCATAGCAACGTTGGTTCGGTATGACGCTGAAGTGCTGAGCTGGATGAATCCAGGAGAGAGATGAGGTTGAAAGCAAGACAGTGCGCCGGTCAAGCGCCTGTTGCGTCGAAACTTTAACGTGGCCGTGGCTAAATAGGCGCGCGTGGCCATGGCGCCTAGCCACGAACGGTCGCTTATGTAAGCAAGCACTAGCGCTCGTTAACCTGATTCTCGAGACTTGGTGAGTTTCGACTCTCTCCTTCCCCTTGCATGCAACGCCCTCGACTGGCGTTCAGAGAATTCCCAGCTTTGCTCCAGGAGTATGGAGGTTTCGCACCGACTCAGTCCCCGGACCACTCACAGCATTTCCTGCTGGTGTGATCATGACTCGTGATGTCAACTTGTGGTTATCAATACTTGACATCCACACAATATAATATTACAACGTCATATGCTACGCACTCACATATCATCTCACATACTCGACAACAGCCGGAATTGAAGTATGTACACATGCACGCCCTTGGGCGACTGTGGACAGCTTATCTGCAGCTACGGCGTACGACCTTATCGAGGCAAATCAAATTCGGCCAGAGTGTTCAACATCTCCTCCAATTCCAACTCTTCCGACTCAGAGACGTCCTTCCACTCCCCTGACTCCAGCTTTGGCAAGTTGTCCAGCGTCGTAATGCAGAATCGGTCTCCTGCCCAGACCCCGCGTCTGATCCTGTCTTCGAAGCCATAGGTGGGGAGCGAGCACGTCTCGTCGTCCGACCAGCAGATCTGACTGATGAGTATGTGCGCGAGCGTGATGTCTTTCGATACATCAAGGGTGTCACGGGAGACGTACACGCCTTTGGAGAGGTTGCAGAGGACTTCGCGCCCCTCGGGATATGAGCTCAGGAGGGCCTTGTACCTGGTCCAGTCATCCTCGTTCTCCGCTCGCCAATCAAGAGGGCCCCACATGAAGCTCATTTCCTTGAGGGCCCACTTCTGGTGGAACTTCTGACCAGAGTAGTATCTGCGCTCAATCTCGCTCTGTGTCAACTGCGGGCCCAGTAGATTAAGGAAGTCTTGCACGGGCTCTCGACTCCAAATCGCCGGGTCGTCTGGCAGCCGACCATTCCTCTCATAGATTTCGGGCTTCGCAGCGGCGATGATTGCAAGCTCGGAATCTGTGAGCATCCCCCGAGGAAGATCATCCACACTGTCAAGGTTCGCGCCTAGGCAAATGAGGCGACAATGGGCCCAGGTCGGAACAGCACAGCCAATGAACTTGACGATGTGGCGTTTACCGATGGCCAAGAGCCGCCTGCAGGTGAGGGCGAACCTGAGCATGCTGCCAGTGGGATCTCTGATCTCCGCAAACACCAAGTCGAGCATTTCGTTCGGCAGCTTTAGAAGCCCGGAGTGTTGAAGCTGTGTAGGGCTCTCGCTGCCTGTGAGCCATCGGTCAAACGCTCTGTGAAGGCGAGGCTTGGTCAGATACACGGGCATTGTGTAGTGATGAGTACGCGCCTTGGAAGGCACGGCAGCCTGAGTTCGTCCATCAAATCCACATGGTGATGCGCAAAGAGCCATTCGCCAAGCTTTACGCCACCATACTCCTCGCGCTGCTCTATATTGATACTGTATCGAAGTCGGATGTCAAGCGGGTCATGGCTTTATTCGGGATCGTGATGACGTCCACTCACAGGTTCCAGAATTGACCCATGTCAAGGTGTGATACAGTGTCGTGTTGCAAGAGGCGTCGCAGTACGAGGAGGAATACAGTTAGCAGAGGGTGGCGACAAATCTTCGGTTTAAATGAGCGACGAAAGGGCCAGTGGCGGAAGAACGGCAGGAGCGGCGGGCCGGTGGCGAACAATGATTGCACCTTCGAGCGGTTCACCAAGAACAACAAAAAGTACTAGTGCCTACAGAGACTATTGCAAACGACAGCCCTAGGCAATCTACGATGCAAGAGCGTAGTTAGTCCTTGTTCGCAACGCCGTGACCAGGCATCCAATGGACCTTAGCTGAAGAGTTGTTGTGTGGACTCGTAGAGACAAGACACAGTGGCGTGAAATACATATCCCCAGGCAGAATATTGATATGACGGATTCCGAGACGATACTGTAACGGGCACGTACAGCAGCCATCGTATCTCGAGACGATACCAACTTCAGTTACTCACTCGAGCGGGTTCTCTTGTCAGATGCAATTTGTAGCGCGGAAGCATGTAGTCATACTCGGCGGTAGCCATCCTCAAACACAAGCTATTCGAGGTGCCAAGCCGCGACTGTGTTGGCGTGCACGTACTACTTGTGTCCACATACTGAGTTTGACTCGAGCTTCTGCAGGGCCAGAAGCCACGAGGTATGCAAACAGATGTGGTCAGGTAGTCGAGCGGACAAGAACACGGTGACAGTGAGCTTCGTGGTGGCGAGAGAGGAACTCTAGCACTCAGGCTGCGCTCAGCTCGAGCGGTCGCGGACGCGGCTGTCACAGGTCATGTATCTTGTGACGCGCTCACGATTGGGCGCGATCGGATGATCGGGGCGGCGGTTGATGGAGTTTGTCGTCCTCGGATCGGCTCGACGGACGACGAGACGTTCCTCCGGTCATGATCGATGCATGATCAACGAGTACATTGCATGAACCACTAGCTGCAATCACAGCTCTGACATAGGAGCAGCTGGACGCAGCTCGGAGATTTCGCCTAGTGAAATAGCTCCGATTCGACATGCCACATGCTACCCAGGGACGCTGAAATGCTGGTTCGTTGGTCTGGATCCTCGTTCTCTATTTTCAAGTCCTCTGCATCTCCAGCTCGACCCAATCATTGTCCGGGGCGGAGAAGGGCGCATGATACCATCAGAGAAGACCCTGGTCAAGTGAATCGGGTGTAATGGTCGCTGATTGTCCAATTTCAAGCGACCAAAACCGGGCCTTCTCGTCGTGGTACTGCGGTCATGGGGGATGGGACAGGAACAGCAGGTGAGTGGAGGCGACCGAACACGAAGATGCACTAATAGATCCGCAAGGTCAGCGTCCGGGGGGTTCGTGAAATTCAGCCGGTAGTGTGACCATGACGACTACATGCTGCGCGTGAGACATACTACGATGACGCACCTCGAGCTACTCCTCCTGACGGACACAGCTGGTCGTGCGTACGCGTGCTGCATTGCATGTGCTGTACAGGCACCTGTCAGTCATGTCATACAGCCGCGGCGCTCGCATCTTCGGGAATATGCCCTGCAGACATGTTATCCGCACACGACTTCGGTCTTCCGATAGGACTCCTCGGGATGGAACCTCGGGCTCAGAGTTCGAAGGGCGTGCGGTTCGCAGCGATTTGGCGCAGCACGTGTCCCGCAGAAGAAGTCGAAGAAGCTTGCCGGTGATATCATGCAAGGGGCTGCCCCTGCATTCGTCGTGCTTGGAGCCCGTTGCTCACTCGATACAGTGCGAGAGCAGGGTGGTTGATGTGACGGTGAGCATGTGGGCCTCTCCGCATCTTGCACTCTTCCTCTTCCGGTCTCTGTGACTGACTTGCCATTCCCAGCCGCGCCATGGCAGCCACCGCGACATATAAGAACATACTTGCTATGTACCTTCACCTCGCCCCCGCTCTCCCTCCCCCTCCATATCACTAGGCAGACCATCACCATCATGGCGATTATCACTGCCGCCTCCGTCGTCAGCCATACCACCGCCTCGGCACCCAGGCCCCACATCCTCTATAATGTCGAGGTCAAGACTTCGGACGGGAAGACTGCCATCATCTCAAAGCGCTACTCCGATGTAGGTTTCTGCGTGCTTTAAAATTGTTGACAACGCGCATGGTCTAACTTCTTTGATTTTATCAGTTTGTCGCTCTGCATGATACGTTGAATGACCCTGGCTCTCTGCCGCCTAAGCGGATCCTTTCCACGACCTTTGTCCCATCCGCCTGGCTTGACGACACCCTTATCGCCGAGCGCAAGGCCGGCTTATCTGCGTACCTGACTGGCCTTCTCCAGTCTCCCCAATTCCGCGTCCACAAGGTCTTCATCGAATTTCTTACTCCTTCAGGCTCTGCTACTACATCGCGTGACTTCAACCCGGAGGATGCTCTTCCCTCTACTCTGAGCCGCAAGGCCGCGCTCGAGGTGCAGAGCAAACTCTCTGCAGAGGCCGCCCCAATATATGCGGCCTACTATCCCGACTGGTCGTCCAGTCAGATCCCGCCCAACACCCTCGATTTCTCCAAGTTCGACATCATCTTGTTCGGTGAGTGCTATGGCCGGGTTTCCGTAGTGGCGCGTCAGAAGGTCCCGCTATCCCCGCGCGAGCACAGCTAGAGCTGTGCAGTGGCGCATCCCACTCGCACTAAGTTGCTTTCTTGTCGGGGCCGACGATATGTCAGGCACAGTGTAGCAGATTCAAGTGGTGGATCTGACGCGTTTCACGTTTGTTGCCCAGCGTTCGCCACTCCGAACTCGTCGTCCACCATCAGTTTCGACTCCGGATCGACATCTACGCTCAAGACGCTCGTTAGCAGCGCGCACAACAGCGGCCATGGCACTAAGGTTGTCCTTTCAATCGGTGAGTACCTCATCCGCCTTGGCCCACGTTATGCCACAGGGAGCTGGGTACTGATGGTTGTCGTCACGGTCGCAGGTGGCTGGGGCGGCAGCTATTGGTTCTCACAGACGATGAGCTCTGCAGCGAATCGCTCTACCTTCGTGAACGCGTGCGTAAGCGCCGTGAACACGTACAAGCTTGATGGTGCGTGCACATGGAACTTCTGGGTAGGATCGCAGTTCTGACGCGCGTCTTACAGGTATTGATATCGACTGGGTTAGCTATTGCTGGGTTTGTCATGCTCCCGTGTGCTGACGACGTTTCTTAGGAATACCCAGGCGAATCTGGGGCAGGGAATCCTCACTCGACCGCAGACTCGGCGAACCTGTTGTCGTTCTTTCAATCCCTGCGCTCCGCGTTGGGCTCATCGAAGATCATCTCCGCGGCAGTTACGCAGCTGCCATGGGTCGGCTCCAATGGTCAGCCTTTGACCAACGTCTCCGCCTATGCCGCTCAAATGACCTACGCCAACATCATGTCAGCATGATCTCATTGCGCGCCCCGTCGGCTTCCTAGCAACTTTGACTGACAGATCTTCACTGTCCGCAGGAACTACGACGTCTTCGGCGCATCTTCGAGCCCAGGCCCTAACGCGCCGCTCGGCAACCTCTGCGGGAACTCTGTCCTCCCGCAATACTCCGCGCAAGCAGCACTGCAGCAATGGACTGCCGCGGGCTTCCCAGCATCGAAGCTCGTACTCGGACTCCCGCTGTACGGGTACGTCTCGCAGAGCACGAAGACGACGCTGCAACACATTGCACGGCCTCCGCCTGGGTTCAAGCTCGAGGAGTACAAGGAGAAGGTACTTGGACTCCCTGAGCGTGGCCTTGCGTGCCCCCTGCCGCAGGTGCAGGAGGTGCAGGAAGAGACGAATGGCACGGACAACGGAGAGCCGAACATGCTCGCGCCGACAGGTAATCATGACCGTAGCAAGGCGCAGGAAAAGGCGAAGACGAAGGAAGGCGTCCGCGCGGAGGCATCAGGGGACTTGAGCAGTTATTTCGGCCAACAGATCCCATTCAACCAGATTGTCGCCCTCGGCGCCCTGACGAAGACCTCCTCAGGAACGTACGTTTCCGCGAACGGTTACACCGAGGGTACGTCTTCTCTGAGTTGACCAATTGCGTCGGCCTCCGGGAATCGTGCTTATATTAAATGTGGCGGACAGGCTGGGATAACTGCAGTGACACGCCGTACTTGTTCAACACTTCGCGCAAGACGGTCGTGACGTACGACGACACGTACTCTCTCGGTGACAAGGCAACGTTCGCGAAGCAGAACGGTATGGCCGGTTGTTTCACATGGTCGCTCGACCAGGTGCGCCCTCCTTCTCTCCTTGTGCGACTGCTGTCGCATTTGTGGCCGGTGGCTTACTCGAAACCGGCGTACAGGATGACGGGTACACGTTGACGAACGTCATTCGCTCGAGCTTGGGCAAATGAGGATGTCATCAAGACGACATACTCGAGATACCCGCTTCGCTCCTCATGACGCCTTCGGCTCCGCTTACAAGCGATGACAACGTTCACGACGGTTACGACCCCTCATGACGTGCTCATACATGGCTTACGAACACGACCATTCACGATTTTTTGGCTGGAGGTATTGGTGTGGCGTTCGTATTCGGATCCTGTCAGTTGCAACACCATCCTGTTGTATCATATACGTTTGAATTGCATGCCATTGACGAGTACGTCGATGCGCAACTGTCCACCAGGACCATAGCGATCATATCGGTCTTTGCTCAAGCGGTCTCAGAAAAATGTGGCGCACGCTGTAGAGGGACTGTGTGTAGCTGGCAGACATTTCAACGTTCTGAAGCGAACAGGGGCAAGGAAAAGTCGGGATCAGGATGACATTGCGATGTATGCAGTACGCTACGGTAACGAGAAAATCATGTGCAAGGCGGGTACAAATGCGTGTTGGCTACAAAGGTGAGGGCCATTAGGACTAGGAACTAGAGTACTTTAGATGACGATGTCCATGATCAGGGTAGTAATATCAAGTAGGTGCTATGCAGGGGGTAACGAGGTCTGTTGCAAGATGAGAGGAATCTGAGTTGGGTGAGGAGGGCGGTGTGCGGGAATTAGTTATTTAGGGATAAATAGGGTCCGAGCCCATGACATGGCTCGACCACAGTCGGTCCGTATCCGAAGTGCAGTTGCGGCGCGGCGGTAGCGTGGCTCGGGAGCAATGACGCGGACGCCTCACAGCTCGCAGGAGTCGAACTCGAGGTCCGTCGCGACGTCCTCCCACGCGTCCATCGTCTTCAGCAGCCGGTTGCACTTCGCGCGCACGTCCGTGTACGCGTCGCGCCCGAGCACGAGCCACAGCGGCCACTCGCGGCCCGCCGCGCGGCCCTCGCCCTTGACGACGTCGACGAGGAGCTCCATTGCGCGCGCGGGGTCGCCCTTCTCGTGTCCGGCGAGCGCGGCGAAGCGCGCCATGCCCGCGTCGCGCGCCGCGTCGTACGCGGGGACGTGGTTGTGGATGGTTGCGGGGTACGCGTGCACGCCCTCGGTGCGGAACGCGCCCGGGGCGACGATGAGGACGCGGATCCCGAACGGCCGGAGCTCGCTTGCGTATGTCTCGCCGATCGCTGGTGGGCGGAGAACGGAGCGGGTCAGTATGGTGCGACTCAAGCGGAGAGGGGGGACCGGCGCGGTGGCACTCACCATGTACTGCGGCCTTGGATGCGGCATACAAGCCCGCGGGCTGCGAGGACGGCAAAGGGTTAGCAACCGGCCTCGTATGTCAGAGGTGGGAGGACAGAGGACGCACCGACACTTCAGGACGCCACGCCGAGCGGCTGCCGATAATGACGACCGTGCCTGAGCGGCGCTCGCGCATGTGCGGGAGGACGGCGTTAGTGACGTTCAGGACGCCGAAGACGTTGGTTTGGAATTGGGTGAGCGCGGCGAGAGAGCTGATCGTGCGGGGGTTATGTGATCAGATTCGCGCCTTCCAGCAGATCTGTTGGGTTAGAATGCTCACCCTCCCTCTTCCAGGACAGCCTTTACGCCGTATCCCGCGTTGTTGACGACAACATCGATGCGACCCCATAGAGAAAGCGCTTCCTTCATGCGTTGCTGGACGACCTCTGCGCTGTCCGACACGTCGAGTTGGAGAAGACATAACCGACTCCGCTCGGCAGCGGGGAAAGTTGCTCTAAGCTTCTCGAGGTTGCGTGCGGTCGCGATCACACAGTCCCCTCTTGCTAGAATGGATAATACAAGACGCTTCCCGAAGCCAGAGGAAGTGCCTACCAAACGCCGAAGGAGAAAAGAAGCACGATGTAAACTTCGATGGCCAGGATGTGGGCTAGAAGCGTGATCGACGTACCGGTAACAAGCCAGATCTTTTGGTGCATGGCGCCCATGGTGGTGGAAGTATCAGACGACGGTGACAGAAGATGGGTAGAAGGCGGGGGAGAGGAAGGGAGGAGAGGGTGGATGAGTGAGTGCGAAGACGTCCGGGGAATTGGAAGACGGGAATGCGGCAAGCCAACAGAGGTTTTATAGGCTCTAAGTGCAAGCGGAGTGGCCATCCGACGCACTGGTTCGGAAAACAGAGGCGCGAGGGTCCGACGCATGACTGCTTGGACGAGACGAGTTTGCAAAACACATACGAGGACGGTGGCGAGTACACCGCCGGGACAGCCTGCTTGATCCCAGCCATGCGGCAGGAGGCCGTCTGCACGAGTGTGCGATCCCGCGAGTTCTGTTACACCAAGCGTTCCCTGCCCGAAACGTACCCCGGCCGCAACTGTAGATTGGCGCTCCGATGAGTCAGTATGATGGCGGTGCTCTCTCCAGATCTCGCAGGACGCCGATTGGTATGCACGCTCGGGCTCCCCGTTCTCGCCTGGCACCCGTCGTACGGTCCAGGGCTCGGCGAGAATAGACAGCATTCGTGTCAGCTGCGAAGCAGATCGTGAGCATCAGCGAGCAATAGATGCATGTTCGCCCTATAGATGCCATCTCGTTTGACGCCGCCTCAGCGATGTTCGTCTCTGATCACTCACCAAGGGAGATGCGGAGTCACTGCGCTCCTCCTCCGTGCCAACTTCCGAGGCAGTGTCGCCCTGCGGCCGAGCCAGCACTCGCGTACCTCGACGTACCATGAGTATGTGCTAACAACTCTCGGGATTCCCATCAACTCGGAGAATAGGCCGTTAATGGCCCATGCACGTCCCGGTCGGACAGCGAGGCGGTACACTGGCATGGCGTTTGCCGGAAGCTGATGTAATGGGCTTCTCGACTTTGACTCTTCTGCTTCGCAGTGCGGACCAAACGGTTCAGACGCCGTAGAAGCAGTGAGAAATCAGCCCAACAGTGACAACTTGCCATTCAACAGTGGTCAGCTGCGGTGAGGTACGAGCTTCCAATGCACCTGGAAGTCAAGATGGCACAGGAGCCGGTCCGGAAGTAATCGAAAGCGCAAATACAGTACTGCGCAGACAGCCTGTCACATACGCACAGCGGCGCCATTCCTAAAGGGTGTGCGTTGTATTCATGAACGTCTTGACCCTGGTGTAACTGACAGCCCTCCAAGAGCCCATATGCATGCATGAGGGACGCCGCCGCCGCATCACCATGCCGGTGTGTCGAATCTGTGTCACGGGAGAATGAGTGGCCGACGGGGCCTTGCACAAAATGCAGTCTGCCGCGGATCGACCAGAAAGGATGCATGAGCATCCTGGAACAGGTAGATGCAATTGAAGCCTGAGCGAGAATCTCGATCAAATGCGAATCGAGAATCGACGGCGGCCGCCCAGGGCAGATATCGATGCACGACGTTGACCTGGAAGCAATCCTGAATTTGTTCGCCGCATATGTCTTAATGGTTGACAACTCACCTGCAAGATACTCGGGTGGGCAAATATGGGACGCCGGCAGGAACCTGGCGAATCGAGCAGGATGACGTGCACATAGATGTCACAAGTAGTGAGCCACATGCTTCGAGCACATCCCATTTGATACGGTCAAGGTGCAAAGAAGATCGCATGTCCTGGGTTGGCGAACCCGACCGGTCTCGTCTAGGATGCCGCGCGGACATGCCTCGTGAGCCATTCACGAAAGAGTAGACTGATCCTCCTGCTTTCCCCTCGTCTCGTCGAAGCGTTAAAGTGACAGCACGAGCAAGCGAAACCAAGCTCGACGCTGCTTGTCCCAACGCTTTGTTAGAGCCTACGCTCAAGGTTGCGGAATTTAAACGTGGACACAGCAACGCGTACCTGTGATGAAACGCAAACGTGTCAGGCGGAGATCGCGGAAGGAAGAATGCTGTGTGGCTTTCTTGGTAGCAGTGCTAGATAGGCATCGCAAGTGGCTAGAATCGTATAACAGTGATGAGAGGCTTGTCATCTCATTTCAATGCAAAGTAATCAGGGAGATGCTGGCGGCGAGGGAGAGGCAAGAATCGGTAGGAACAGCAAGCCGCGTGTAAGGCCAAGCCGACGGTTGGTGTCAAGCCACGATCAGTGGTCAAGAAGACCACAAAGCCCAGTGCAGGTATCAACAAGGCGCCGGCTTTCGATAAGAGCTCGAGGAAGTACGAAGTCCATTAGCCCAGCACCAGTGAGCTTGAGTGCAAGACACGACGGAGCTGAGAAGAAATACAAGTTGGGCTCAGGTTGGTGTGACCAAGCGTCTTAAGTATGATACGTTGTCTCGATCAACATTGCTGGCAACGCTTGCAACTCCCGCTTAGCTCAGTTGGTAGAGCGCGTCACTAGTACAACAGGCGGATCGCCTGGGTAATGACGAGGTCAGTCGTTCAAGTCGGCTAGTGGGAATGTATTTTCCACCTTTTTCTTAGGCACATTACTGTTTTAGTACTGTGGCACAAGTATCGGTCTCATCAACCCCCAGAGTTTCCATCAGTATCTCGCACGAAGATGCAAGCAGCCTGCCAAGTCTGCGATACAGGGAATAGTCATTCGAGGCGGCACAGCCACCGCGGTGGGAGTGTTCTCACCGCCTCTTCCAAAGGCTCTTCAAGCTATCAGAGAAATATTCTGATTGCTCTCCTACCTCATCGGCTGTCATCGGTCGCAGAAGAGTGACTCGAGCACCTGTCGGCTGACTGTACAACGTCCCACAGAACTTTTCAGCAAGCATTCGCGGGCCTAGACAGACGATAGTACCATGGCGATATCGAAGGAAGCTGTGCCGCCTCTTCCACTTACGCGAGCATCTGTACTAGCTGCGCATGAGACGATTTCGCCACTGATCCACCGGACACCGATTTTCACCTCCTCGTCTCTGTCAGCCTCACTGCCCGGGAAGAACACGCTCTATTTCAAGGCCGAAAACTTGCAGAAGGGTGGCGCGTTCAAGTTCCGAGGCGCTAGCTTCAGCTTATCGTGCCTGTCGCCCGGGGAGCTGGAGAAGGGCGTATGTACGCATAGTTCCGGTATGTGGATTGGGTGGTGGACTTGTATTCGCCTGTCAGACCATTGCAATTGCTCACTCACCCCGGCAGGAAACCACGCCGGAGCCCTTGCCCTAGCTGCGAAGGAGCGAGGCGTCAAGTGCTATGTAGTCATGGTACGCCGTCACGCCACCGAATGGCATGTCCATAATGCGAACGCACTGGGTTGATCGCCGCTTTGCGCGCCATGGCTAGCCCAACAACTCCGCGCAGCCCAAGATAGACGCGGTGCGCGCATACGGCGCGTCGATTACCTTCTGCGAGCCCAACGCGACTGCGCGCGCCAGGACGCTCGCCTCGGTGCAGGCGGAGACCGGGGCGACGTTCGTTCCTCCCTATGACGCGGTCAACACGATTCTCGGGCAGGGCACGGCTGTTCTGGAGCTCTTGGAGCAGGCTCCAGAGCCGCTCGCCGCGGTGGTCGCTCCCGTGGGCGGTGGCGGGTTGCTTGCAGGGACGGCTCTCGCAGCAGAAGGGACCGGCGTGTGTGTCTTCGGTGCCGAGCCGGCCGGCGCGGATGATTGCGCGCAGGGCTTGAGAGAGGGCAAGAGACGCGAGGACGTGCAGGCGGACACGATTGCAGATGGACTGAGGACTCCCGTTGGGGTGCTCAACTTCCCTATCATCCAGGAGAAGGTCAAGGCTGTCATCACGGTGACCGATGAGGTATGGCAGAGGTCGCATCTCGACATTTCCTGTTCGTCCATCGTTCTGAACGGCGATTGCCTCTTCCAGGAGATCATAGACGCCATGCGGCTCATGTGGGAACGGCTGAAACTGGTCGTGGAGCCCAGCGGGGCGACGGCATTCGCAGCGGTCAGGAGCAAGCAGTTCCAGGAGATGGGAATCAAGGGCCCCATCGGCATCATCATCAGTGGGGGAAACATCGACCTGTCCAAACCATTACCCTGGGTGCAGCAGGAATAAACGGTGCGTGCCCATGTTGATGACATGTTTCTGTTGTCCTGAAGCGATCTGTAGATGCGGTATTCTGAATGCACGATAGACAGGTGAAACGTGACCGTGCGCGACACGCTACTCTGGATGGTACCTACGAACGGCGCATGCAGAGCATCGTACCCATCGGCATGTCTGTCCCAGACGTCGCACTGATCCGTATGATTGTCACCTTCGCTGCATACAGTCATCCCGCTACCCTTCGCGGCAGAAGCCCACAAATCCATAGTCATCGGGCTAGCTCATACACGGCGAAGAGCAAGACTACGCTTGCGTCACATATGTTGTGGTTGCCAGGCACTCCAGACCCCAGCCAAAGATGCTCGACGCATCGCACAAGCCAACCATCCGATTTATGCCGCTCGGTGCAGTCAAACTGTGTATGGGCCTAGCCAGCATCCCGGCCCGCCTGACGTCAAAAGAGGCCGACTGGGGCGGTGCCCGTTCATTCTGCCCGTTAGAGCCCAAGGGCGCGAGTGACGACCATCACGTCCCTGCAGAGGCGAGATTTACCTCGATCCGTGCCAAAAGCCTCCGCTTGATTGGATCCCGCACAGCGGCGGCGGGCGCGCAGGCTCCGCTGCCACCGCACCGCGCACCGCGCACCGCTGCATGTGCATTACAATCAACGGGGGAGGCCGTTGCGGCTGAGGCAGGACGGCGTCATGTCGCCAGTCTTGATGGATCATGGACTCGATGACAGAGTGACCGTGCCAGTGGCAGGTGCTGCCATCCCGCGAGTGATTCCGTCGCGGGTGCTGTGCACCGGGGGCTTCTTTCTCCTTCGCGTGCATCGGTGCAGTGGCGATGCAGCGGAGGCGGACTGTGCCAGTGACTTTGTCTCTGAGACGGTCAATGGAGTGAGGGTCTGGCACGCTGGCGGCCTGCGCTCGGGGAGGTACGCGGGGGACGCTGGCCGGCCGTGAGCGCGCTGCGGGCGCGGTACGCCGCCATATGGTCGCGAACTACGCCGTGTCTACCGTCCTCCATAGCATCCGGCAGGGCCCCAAGGACCGTCGTGATCAACCCGGATGGTATACCCTCCCGTAAATTAACTCTATCGCTGTTCGAGATACTCGAGGCATCAGTGGAAGGTGGCTGGCGCCAGCGCACGAGATCGCAGCAGTCGAGGTACGATGGGTGCACCGCCAGCCGGGGGTATCGCTGCCTCCGGTGAGTGTTTGACTGTATTTAGACTTGTGGGCACCTTGACGAGGAGCGCGACGGGACGGCAATGATCATGTGCGGTCGCTCTCGCTGCTCGGATTCGGGACTGGTCACTGAAGCGATGTATATGCTTGTGCGGGTAGAAGAAACTAGATATACAACGATGGCCGTACTCCTCGCACACAGTCCACATATAGCCGACGCGACGCACACAACCCCAACGACTGCGCCGCCAGCCCGCCACACCGCCTCCCACATACTCCAATACCATACAGCAATACCGCGCACGTCCCGGCATCACCGCAGCTCCTTGGGCGGTATCCACTCGGGGATGTTGCCCCAGTCGAACTTCTCGCCCTCGCCGCGGAACGCGTCCAGCGCCGCCTTCGGCAGCAGCTCCATGTAGTTCGGCGGCAGCAGCTCGTCGTACTTTGTCGCGCCGGGCTTGTACAGCGCGCGTTTCCGCGCCGCCGCGAAGTCGGGCTTGCCGGATTGTTGCTTCGGCTGCGACGGCGGCGGAGGCTGCGGCTGGCCGAAGAAGGAGGAGGAGGGCGGCGTGGTCGTTGGGGGCTGGGCGAATGCGGAGGGTGGCGTGGGTTGGTTCGTGAGGGAGTTGAAGACGGAGCCGGTGGATTGGGAGGGGGCGGGGGTGCCGAAGGCGGAGGCGGGGGCGTTGTTGGCGGGTTGAGGTGTGCCAAAGACGGACGAAACGGGTGCGGAGGCGGGCGCACCGAAGGCGGAGCCCGAGGCTGGCTGTTGCGGTGTACCGAAGGCGGAAGTGGACGATGACGATGCACCGAAAGCGCTACCGCCGGAAGCGAAGGCGGACTGTGCTGGGGCGGGCGAGGAAGAGGCACCTCCAAAGGCAGACTGCCCAAATACAGACCCGCTTGCGGATTTTGCCGCCGCGGCGAGCCCGAACGCTGAAGGCTGCCCACTCGCAAAGGCGGAGAATCCACCACCACCACCACTACCACTCGATCCTGACGCACCTGCAGTGCCGCTGGACCCTGAGGGGTTAGCGAATGCGGAGAAGGCTCCGCCGCTGGCTGGTGTCGTCGTACTCCCGAAGGCGGACGGTGTCGCAGGCTTGCCGAACGCGCTCTGCCCAAATGACGACTGGCCAAACGCAGACGTCGATTGCGGCGTGCCGAACGCAGAATTGGTCGCGCCCTGTGCGGGCTGTCCAAAGGCAGAGGTTGTCGCACCTTGGGCCGGTTGACCGAATGCCGACGTGGGTTGTGAGGGTTGGCCGAATGCTGAGGTCGTGGTGCCAGAGGCTGGTGAGCCGAAGGCCGACGTCCCTGCTGCGGGCTTGCCGAACGCGGACTGGCCGAAGGCTGGTGTGGAGGCCGCCTGGCCAAAGGCGGATGTGGTGCTTCCCTGGGCGGGTTGTCCGAACGCAGAGGTCGTCGCACCCTGTGCTGGCTGTCCAAACACAGAGGTCGTCGCACCGCCGGCGGGTTGACCAAATGCTGAGGTTGTCGCGCCGCCAGCAGGTTGGCCGAACGCGGACGTACCGAACGCAGACCCACCTGCAGGCTTTCCGAATGCTGAAGGCTGGCCAAAGGATGACTGGCCGAACGCGGACGTGGTGGCCGCCCCAGCACCGAAGGCAGAAGGGGCAGAGCCGCTGAATGCGCCGAAGCCGCTAGGCTTTCCAAAGGCGGAGGTAGATGCAGGTGCGCCGAACGCAGACGTCGATGCAGGCGCCGCGAATGCAGAGGTCGTACCGCCGCCGAAGGCGGACGCGGCACCTGGAGCGGGTGTACCGAAGGGAGTGGGAGTACCTCCTGATGAGTAGGCCTCGAAGTTCTTGACGGCGTGGTTGTGGAGAGCTTGGACGTTCGAGCGGGCGTTTGTGTGGGCCGTTTGGGCAGCAGCGATCTTGTCTGCCTCGTACGTCAACTGGCGATGACTGCGTTCGTGGACAGACGATGAATAGAAATGAAAAGCAGGGACGTACGTATTCCTGAATAGTGCCCTTGCGGGCTGCTTCCGCAGCCTTGACGCGGAGTTCCTCAGGAGACTCGTCGAGGTTTGCGATGAGGGTGGGCTGGAGCTTTGCGGGGCCGTAGGACGAGAGTGGCCATATAGGCTTCTCGGACTCTAGGTCGCGTACGATAGACTCGACACTAATTTCGCGCAGGGATGGTGGCATGGCGGGAGGAGGAAGGACAGATCAGAACAGGTGGAGGGGACGAGAGGTGGGAGAAGTGCGAACGTGAATAGCGAGGAAGCATTTGTTGTACTTGTGGAGGCGGAGGACGCAGCACGGCCGGGAGTCCATGACTGGTCTATAGAGCAGAGCGTGCGGTAAGCGAGGGGAGAACAAGACGGCGGGAGATGTTGTGGCGAGAGGAGGATAGACAATAAGGAGACGTACTGCCGAAGCCAGACTGTCTTTGTGCATCGCGCGGGTGTTCGTTCCTGCACTTGTCTCCGAATTTGCACTGGCCACGCAGGAAATACTGGCACACAGGCTAGGATGCAGGTGAATTTGTGTTGTCATGCGCTATGTGCGTATGTTACATACCATCTCCGCCAACGACCGCCGCGAACAGGGACTGGGAGGAGGAGAGCAGATCTCGGACGGGTCACGGTGGCTGCAGCATGGACGCGATCGAAATGCACTGCAGCGGGCTCTTCGGGGTACGAGGCGGTAAGCAAGGTCCCCGAACACTGCAAGCGTCGGCGCTTATGTGGTGTGGCGGGCGCTTGTGCGACTGTGCGACTGTGGCCCGGGATCACTGCAGCTGGAAGCTTTGGGCTGAGGCTTTGCTGCTTTCTGCCACATCTCTCTCTTTGCGTTCGTGGTCGCGGGGACTTTTTAGGGCGTCCAATACTGTTTATTGTTGGCTTTGGGCTATATATCTGCGCGCAACGCGAGCAGCACATCTCAAACATCCACAGAGCACCGCCGCACGATGAAGACCGACGAGAACCAACCACCGCCCACGACCTCCACCTTCTCTGCGGCTCAATGGCCACAGACAAGCCGTATGTTGGCCCATACTTGCGCTTGCTCGTATGAGCACTGACTCAATCTCAGAGATTCCGATAGACCCCGCGCTGCAGCAGCAATCGCAGCATGCTCAGCATACCACACATCCAACAACACACACCCCGCATACCACCCATACCACCCACGCAACCCATCCCACGTAAATCGCCGTGCCTTTGCACACCCGTCTCGTCTCGTTGACAGATGTTCTGCCCAGAACGACCCCGTACTCGCACTACCAATACAGCCACTACGCGCAGACGGGCTACTCCCACTACCCCCAATATGCCCAGCAAACCCACCAACCGCAGGCGACCCAGCCAACACAGACACAACCACAAGTACAGCAGCAGCAGCAGCAGGTACAGCAGCAGCAGCCGACGGTAGCGACTATCCCAACTGCACCACGGCCGGCGGCAACAGCTCAGCCTGCACAGACGCAGCAGTCGTCAGCGATGGACACGACGGATGTGGCGACGTTAAACGATGCGCTTGGGAGCGCCGGTGTGGACTTGAGGGTACGTCCCTCCTTCCCATGATACAATGCGCATCGCTCATAGGTATCGATCGCAGGCCGAAGAAGAGACCCTCCAACGAAGTAACGACAACTATTACTCCTACCGCCCCTACGAAGACCGCTCGCGCAAGCAGCCCGCCAAGCCCAACTTCGACACCCGCATCCTCGGGCAGACCATGCGCACCATCGGCACGCAGCACAAGGTGCCCAAGATCCCCGAAGACTCCGTCAACTACGTCGCGCTCGCGCTCCGCGCACGCCTGCAAGACCTGCTCGTTGCGATGATCGCCGCCGCCCAGCACCGCACGGAGGCACAGTACGACCGCGACCCGAGCACGTACGAGGATGGGCGCCCGATGTGGTCCGTCGTCGTCCGCGCGGACGTGGCGAAGCAGCTGGCGGCGATCGAGAAGGCGGAGCGCGAGGAGGAGATGCGTGTCCGGCGTGAGCGCAAGGAGCGTCAGGAGGCGGCGGCTGCCGCTCAATCTGCCGCCGCTGCCCAGGCTGCAGGCGCAGCTGCCGCGACGGAGGGCGTGGGGGCTGAAGAGGAAGGCGGGCCGAAGAAGAAGAAGAAGAAAGAGGGCCCGGGCGTGACGGCGCGCAATATGCCCGAAGACCTGCGGAAGAAGATGTCGAACGCGGTCGCGAAGCAGGCCGCGGGGCTGGGCACGGGCAAGTACGCGTGGATGACCGCCGCTGCGTCGTCATCGTCGTCGAACGGCGCGGCCACCCCTGCGAAGACGAAACCTGCTGGGTCGTCGAGGGCGAGCACGCCTGCAACGACGACCGCGCCAGCACCCAGCGCAAGCGCGGGGAGCGGGTGGGCGCGGCCGTACCAGTCGACGAAACCGAACGCGCAGCAGCAACAGCAGTCGAAAGAGGAGGACGGACGGTTGTCCGTCACGCTGCGCGACGCGATATTCGTCGTCGAGAACGAGAAGGGGCACGGTGGGGGACGTGGCGCTGCGAGGGGTTGGACTTAGGAGAGTTCGGGCTCGGCTTTTGTCGCGCAATGGTTTCCTTTGAGCTCGATGTACTGTATCGCTAGTGTTTTGCCGTCTGCTTTACAATGTCAGGATAGTACCAAGAGCATGCGTGCGTTCGGTTCGTGACTCGCGTGCATCGCGCGCGCGACGCGCTGGTGGCGCGAGGGTAGCGCCGCCAAAGTTTCGCGACCGTGGGCTCTTGCCACTTGCACCTGGCTCACGCTGCGATGATGAAGCCTCGAATTCTTTCGAGCAGCCCGCTCTCCTCGCTCAGGACACTGACGACCAAGGCTCGCAATGCAGCGCGCCCTCTACCCCGAACTCTGCCTCGCAGGCCAGCGAACGCGCGGACGCTGCAAGTGCCATCGGCATTGACCTGTCGCCGCCTGAGCTCAGGCTCCCGCGCCGGCACCCCGAACCCCGCCAACTCAGACTCGGAACAGGCCCTCGATGCAGACGGAGACGCAGAGTACGCGCCCTCAGAGCACGACCTGCGCTTCGGGTACTACGACATCATCCTCCCGTCCGAGCCCGTCGTGTGGGGCACCGCGCACATCCTCCCGCGCCCCGTCCCCGCGCACATCCCGCGCCCGCCGTACGTGCCCGAGCACTTTGGGCCCGATGTGGAGGCGGAGATGGGGAGGGCGGAGGAGGACGCGGAGACGAGGAGGCGGAAGTTGGTGACGGGTGCGGAGGAGGTGGGGAGGCTGAGGCGGGCGGCGCAGCTGGCGGCGGACGTGCTCAAGTTCGCGGGGACGTTGGTGCAGGTGAGTTGTGGCGGACGACAACGCGGCCTCGCGCATCGTATTTGCGGGAGATACTGTGCGCGAAGCCGTGCGTGCATACATCTTCTGCGTCGGCAGACTCTGAGCTCATGGGTATAGGCCGGCAGGACCACGGACGAGATCGACGCCGCAGTGCACGAGCTCATCATCGCGTGCGGCGCGTACCCGTCCCCGCTGCTCTACAAGGGCTTCCCGAAGTCATGCTGCACGAGCGTGAACAACATCGTCACGCACGGCATCCCTGACGAGTTGAGTACCAGTGCTCCCTCCTCCCGCTCTGCACCGCCGGGCCATCCCGATGCTCCTCGTAACACCTAGCTGACTTGGTCGTGTGTGCATGTGTGCAGTCGGCCCCTGCAGGACGACGATATCGTGAACATCGACATAACGGTGTACCTGGACGGCTTCCACGGTGATACGTCCAAGACCTTCATTGTCGGCCCCGAAGTGGTACGTACCTTCGCGCGCTCCTCTCCCAGCCCCACAACACAGCGCGTTTGACCCCACGCACATGCTAGGATGACAAGGGCCGCGAACTGGTGCAAATCACCGAAGCCGCGCTCGAAGCGGGCATCGCCGCCTGCGGACCCGGCAAGCCCTTCAAAGGCATCGGGCGCGCGATTCACGAGCTCCTCAAGGGTAAGGATTACTCCGTCTCGCCGCAGTTCTCGGGGCACGGCATCGGGAGGGAGTTCCACCGCCAGCCGTGGATTCTGCACCACTGTGAGTTTGGTTCGGTGCGCGTTCGGATGGGAGAGGGGGTCGCTTACCGCTGGCTGGGCTGTGTGCAGTGAATGACGAACCGGGGGAGATGCAGCCTGGGGATTGCTTCACTATTGAGGTTCGTCGCGCAAGAACCAAAGCTGCCCGTAGTCGTCTGTGCTGAGAGGCCTTGCGAACAGCCCGCCATCATTCAAGGAACTGACCCTCACGGATGGACATTCCCCGACGGCTGGACTGTCTCGACCGAGGTGAGTGCGGGCAACCTCCTCTCTGTACGAATGCGTGCTCAGTCATGTATGTCCCAAGAACTGCGCTCGAGCAGCACAAGCGGAACACATGGTCTACATTACAGAAACTGGGGCTGAGGTCCTCACACGGCCCTCCATCTAAATGATATCCCGGACTTCTCACCTAACACTTAGCTCACACTGGGACTTCCCTGCTGATACGCGTGTGCGAGGAGGATGACATAGGAAACATTAAGCTACATAGTGGAACATGCACGAGACAGCGATCACGGTAAAAACAAGTACTACACCGACGACAGCAGCTGCTGCCTACGCGGGCATTGAGATCCGCTCCTGCACGAAATACGACAACACCTGCGTCAGATCCACCTCCTTCTCCCCCAGCACCGACGCGCTCTTCGCGATCACCGGCTTCGCCTTGCCCAACAGCCCCTGCAGATCCGCCGCCATCTCCCCCGTCATGCCTCTCCTTAGCCTTTCCGCAAGGGTCATCGCCTTTCGCCCGCCCCTGCGCTCCTTCACGGATACCAACGCCGTCTGCGCCATATCCCCCTGGGCGCCCTCCATGCTCATCTCCGAATCGGGGTCTGCCTCACCTGAAGGCGCGTCGAACTCGGGCTTGGACAGCCACATCGCCAACTGTGTGACGGCGTAGAGAAGTGCAGCCTCGAGATTTCGACGGGCGGCCGCGACGGTGTCCCGGACATCCAGCGCCTTCTCGGAAGAGGTCGCGGGTGTGAGGGCTTGTGCGGGAGGTCGGTCGACGAGAAGGCGGAGGATGTCCAAAGAGCTGTTTCCGATCTCGAGCAGCGTGCCTAGTGAGGCGGGCTCTCCGAGTACCACCTTCGAATGCTGCATAATCTATGAGCATCTCTGCCATATTGCAATGAATGCCTGCTACTTACCGGCACAATGAGCGCTTGCGACACCTGCCAGTCCTCTGGTTCACCGAGCAGGACGTTCTCCGCACCGCTGATGTCGATCAAGGCGGAAAGCAGCGTGCCCGACAGTCGGTACAGACGATGTACGAGACGCGCCAGGAAGGGTCGTCTCATAGGGTCTATCGCTTCCGACGGCGTCTTCACCGAGGACGCACCCCGATCCGCTTCGAAACGCGTGCGCTCCTCGGCCGTGATCGGTTCGAAGAGGCTCGCGAGATGATTAGGGTGCGTGAGCGCGTAGTTCAGCTGCTGGAGCAGCAGCAGCGCGTCCGAGGTGAAGAACTGCATCACACGTTTGACTGCATCGTTCGTGCTCAGCGCCGTGCCTTGCGCGATCGCTCCGAAGAGGTTCACGACCTGTTCGATCTCCTCGAGCAGCGGCAGGGAGAGCGGGTCGTCGATCGTCCATGATAGAGCGCGATGGATCTGCTCGCTATAGAACTGCAGCAGACCGCACACTTCCGACTCGAAGAACTGTCCATGTCGCCCGAGTGCGGTAGACACACCAGCGATGATGGCCAGCATCGCGCAGTAAGTGCGATGCGCGGGACTTTCTTCGCCTGGCAGCTCGGGGATGGTGACGTCGATATTGCCGTCTCGGATAGCGACGCTGATCGCGTTCTCGATGTATGCGACGAGGAGTCCTTCGCTTGCGAGCCGTTCGGCGGCGGGAGGGATGCTGGCCATCGCCATGTGGAAGGTAAGGACGTGCGGCGTGTAGAGAGGCTGTTTGCGCGAGCGAAGAAGCGCAACGTCGGAGAGGCCCGCGATGTCCATGCTGCTGAACAGTTGCAGACTCGCTCGCACGACGTCCGTCTCTTGGCATCGCGTCAACCACAGTGTAGGAGAGGGATTGAGGTCTGGCCGTGTGCACTGCTCGAATACGGCGACAAGCAGCTCCATGTCTTGGTCGACGTCCAAGTCCAGCTGTAAACGCGCACGATCGAAGGTGACACGTAGGCCGTCAACGACGAAGACCAGGGTCGCGTCCAACAGAGCGGCAATCGCTAGACGGTGCTCCGCGGTTAGGAGTTTGGGGCGCCGCGCTAGACTCCTGCTTTGACGGGCGCAGTAGTACAGGATTTGGAGGAGAGGACGGTGGAATGGGACATGAACTTGGCCAAGGATGGATTTCGCAGGAGGTTGAGCGTTGTTGATGATGATGTTCTTCACATTCCTGACCAAAGCAATGAAGCGGTCGACCTCTGCCTTCTTGTCCGACGTGGAGAACCAGGCAATCTCTAGCAGAGACAGCAAGAGGGAGATCCGGGCACAGTGGATGTTCGACATCATTTCCCCAGAACGCTGCTCATCAGCGATGTCCACGGAGAGCGAGTCCGCCAACGACAGGAGCTGAGTTCGAACGACGGGATCGCCACGGAGGTAAGGAACCACCTGCAGTAGCAAGAACTGCCAGGCCTCCGCCAACGCCGTCTGAACGTGGGCCAGTGAAAGGTTCATGTTGATGGCATGCAAGTCGCGAATGGCATCCTCAACCTGCACCTCATCGTCCGAGGCATAGGGGTTCAAGCGCAGGCGGGCAAGAGCCATCGAGAAGGCGAAATCGTCCCCATAGTCGCGTTCAACGATAGGCTCCTGTGCTTGGAGATGCTCGATTGAGAGAGTGGGATAGTGTCTCTTGAGCAGATCTGTGAATTCGTCGTGAAGCTCGGGACGGTAAGCACTCGTCGACGCTTCGGGGATGAGTTCGGAGATTTGCTCTTCGGACCTGAGCGTCGCTTCGATCGCTGTGTAGCTGCGTGGCTTCTTTTTGCTCGCCTCGGCGGCGTTGCCCTCTTGACTTTGCAGGTACATGCGAATGTCGGCACCAAGGATATGGGCGGCATGAGACTTCACAGCGCTACGATAGCAGTAAGTTGAGACAGCTTCGTGGTGGTCGGAGTGAAGGACGCCGTCGGTGAGGATGTAGCCTTCCGTGACGCAGTCTGGGTTCGGGCCCAACTCCTCCGCCACGATAGCCGCAAGGCGGTCGAACAGCTTCCCATCGTCCCGTATCGGGTCCAGTGAGGACTTGTGTTCGTGTCCATGTTGCCAGACGACGTCCAAGAAGCGCAGCAAGGAGGCTAGGAGCTTCGGATTGAGCTCCCATAGCTCCTTCCACGACTCGAGCATCTCGCAGGCCACACTGAGTGCGCTGACAGCTTTCGAGGGGCCTCCAGAATCCTCCGCCTTCTCCTTGCCCTTGATGCTAGGTAAGCGGAAGCGGCCTGTGACGAACAGTCGCGCAAGCGCGGGCTCCTTATCCACTGCGAGGGTGATGAAATTCCACACGGCGTTGCGCAGGAGCGCGTCGTCGTATGGGTGCTGGACAATCCTGACCATCGTCGAGACGGTTGCTTCAGGGTCGGAGAGGTGGCCGATGATGGTGGAGGCGGAACCCTCGGAGCTGGATAGAGAGGAGCAGAGCGCGAACAAGACCTGCATGGCCGCGACCGGCACGACATCGCCCATACTCCGCTCTTTGACGTAGGCTGCCAACGCGTCCACGGGATCTGCTCGAGTCGAACCGCTCTCGAAGGAGCCCCCGCCCCCAACACGACTGCAGAGGGCTTGCTCCAGAAGGCAGATCTTCGCAAAACCTGGCGACTTCTGCTTGTACGTCAGGAGAGTACGAGTGAGGGCCAAGTGGGATTCGAGCAGATAGACGAGTCGTCGGGCATCACCATATCGGCGAGACGCGTAAAGCATGTTCATGACGGAACCGCCGGTCACGAGTGTAGCCACGAGCGGGTTAACGGTGGAAGTCGTTGCCTTGAAGAGGAGGGCATCCGCGATGGCATGGCTCAGTTTCGCGAAGGGTGCTTCTTTCAATGCTGGCGATGAGTGCTTGAATACCTCCATGTAGAACATCGAGACGCGGCGGCCGATCTCGAAACGGTCTCCCAGCTGGGCGTACTTCCAACCCATGTGCTCTACCCAGATCTCCGAGTGTACGAACCTCGCGGCACGCATCAAGACTTCCTCCTTGACTTGCTGCAGCTTCGGGTTCTGCTGCATGACGAGCAGGACTGTCGCAGAAGCCTCGGTGAATAGCGCCTCAACGAGGTGTAGCAAAGCCAGAGTCATCGTGTAGTGCCCGGTGAGACGCTCGGCTGCAAGTACTGAGGAGGCAACCCCCGCACTACGATCGGAGCCAAAGAGGGACGAGCTGGAGCGAATGTACAGCCAGACGCGGTTGGAGTAGTTGGGTACTGCGAGGAGAGCAGTGAGCACGCTCATGGCGGAGGTGATCAGGTTGGTTCGAGGGACCGCGTGATGCTGATTTGCGGAGCGAGTGAGCGCATCTTCAAGGATAGCAGTCGTGAGTTGGACAAGATCGGGAGGCTGCACCTCGGTCATTGTGTGAGAGACAACCGGGTCGCCGCTCTCCATCGACACAAGAAGCTGCTGGGCAAGCTCTTGGTTGTCGTGAACGACACTCCGGATGAGGTCAAGAGCGTCAATGATTATGCTTTCGTCCCCGTTGCGGTCCATTTCCACGCCAACATCCTCGAGCTTCAGGGCCAGTGGTTGGTTCGCACCGCGGTTCCCGAACGATACGTCGCGGTAGCTTCCGCCAGTCCCCGATTGCATGCGCCTCCGGTTCACGTAGTCCGTCAAGAGTTCTAGGACGAGCTTCCACCCAGAATGCTTGTGCTGCCAGGAAACCACTAAGACGTCTCCGCCGTCTGAGCTAAGAAGCTGGCCGATGGTCTTCGCAGGTAGCACAGAGCCGCCAGGAAGCCGGATCGGACGCAGGTTCATGAACGAAGGGCCCGGTGTCGCAGAAGACGACCCGTACCTGTCGGGTAGCTTCTCGTAGAGGGCATGCGCTCCGATGCACGAGCTTGTATGGATGACTTGGGTGTAGGTGGACAGCTCGTCGAAGAAGTCAAAGACCGCCCGGGTGCACAGCTGTCGCTCCTCGAGGATTTCCGCCGTGGGCTGGATATGGTCTGCCGTTGAAAGAGGATCCGTCTCAAGGAAACCGGTGGCGGTAAGGGCACGGAGTAGACGGATGAGAGGCTTCACTTGGACGGGGAACCGCGAACGCGCAACGTCCACAATAGCGCGGCGAGCAATGCCTTCATACCAATCTGCCTCCCAGAATTGCCTGCAGATACCAGCTACCGCCTGTGGTTCGCTTCTCCCGAAAAGCGCCACCCAGACCTCGAGGAGACCGTCAAAGTCAGGAATGAGCTCAACTGGAACAAGCTCTACGATTGCAATGATGAGTCCTAGAAAGATGTTCAGCCAACGACCATCGCATCTAGATAACTCGTACTCCGACCTTTCAAGACAGACCTATACGCCACAGCGTTTGGATCCGTGACAGAGGAGCCTGTCCGCCAAGCAACGGATGTGACGAAGAGAGGCGACGTGGTGAGTAGGGTGAGCATCAGCCTGAAGAGGCCCGCATCGGGGCCTAGACCAATCTTCGCCATAAGCTCAAATGCCCGGATACCGTCTTTCGAGTATCCGCCACTGTCTTGGGGTATGAGAGAGTCGAAGAAGCCCTTGTATGAGTTCGGGATCTCCTTGAGCTCTAGAGCTGTGCGTGAGATGCGCGCGAGCACGAATGTCCACGCGATGTAAGTGCAAGCGAAGTTGCTGTTGCCCTGCGAGATGACTGCGTGATGTATCCTCTTCAGGGAGTCGGGAGAAGCCCAGTAGATGTCCTTGTCCATAGGGTCTGCAGAGACCTCCACGCCACCAGCGACGCGCTCCAGCTCCAGCACTTCGACAGTGATCAAAATCCACAACGCAGCACAGTCCTGGAGGATCTGCACGCTCTCTTCGTCAAGCAGGAACGTCGAGTTCTGCTGTTGCGAGCCCAGGTGCGTTTCATATGCGGTCTCGTAAATCTTCGCCACCAAGGGACCGTTGCAAGTCGCATAGCTCCACATGGTCCAGAAAAGCACCTCGAGCATCACCAGCTGTTCCTTCGCATTCTGTTTCGCCCATGTGGCCGCTTGTCGAGTGTCCCCCCGTGCAGCCTCGGGTATCGCAGCATGCGTCTTGCTGATGTACTCGCCAAGCAGGGTCTCTGCGAATGCACAGCCGTCCGGGATGATCTTTGGTAAGAATTCACTGGCGATCTCGTGTACGGGGTCGGCAGCGTTTTGTTCGGCGCGGAAGAGAGGGATGAGAGTCCGGAGAATGTGCAGGCGTTCGGAGTAGTAGAAGGGGGTGATCGCCTCGACGAGCTCGTCTGCCATCGTCGAGGAGTCTGCCCCAACGCCTTCTGGGAGGCCTTCATTGTAGAGGAAAGATCTGAGGAGGATGAGAGCCTGCACCTGGTCGATGTCGAGCTTCTTGCTGATGGTGAACACGACCTCCTTGTCCGCGTCCTCCACGCGCAAGACGACGCCGTCAGGCAGCGTCACCGAGCCGGAGTCAACATTTTTCTTGGACGCGTCCGAGGGCCGTCCGAAGGGCTCTGAGATGTTGCGGAGCTGGTCTACGCGGGGCTTGATGATGTCGGCGAGCTGTTCGAGTGTCGTGCCCTCGAGGTGGCCGGAGAGGTTTTGGTGGAGTGCCTGGTACGTCCTACATACACCGCCGTGAGTCTCTGCAGAGTAAGCGTACGGTCTGAAGCAACGCACACATCCACGAGATTGGAACGTTTTGAGGTATCGGCGGCCATGGTGGTCGTCGCGCGAAACAACGACCTGCGCGTCTTGTGCAGCGCCGACGACTCGCGAGCCAAACTCGCGCCTCTCGTGTAGGCGCCCGGCGCTGCTTTGCCACAGACCCCCACTACACTACACTCTCGCTCAGCTGCTCGCCGTCGTCAGCGGTCTGCACCATGTCTCAGGCTATTGGCAAAGTTCGTACTTCTAGACTGCGACTTGGGTACGCCAGGTTCTGACTGGTGAATCATCACAGACTGCGCTGGCGTATGCCCGAGTATGGCATCACGTCGATGCCTCCGACCGTGTCCTCGGAAAGCTCGCTGAGCGCATTGCTATCGTGCTTATGGGCAAACACAAGCCTATATACGACCCCGGTGGTGCGCACTACCTATTACGATGCTCAATTGCTCCAGGCTGGAACTTCATATGTAGTGGACTGTGGTGACTACGTTGTCGTGACCAACGCGAGAAACATCAAGGTCACTGGCAAGAAAGCTCAGCAGCTTGTCTACCGTCACCATACGATGTTCCCCGGCGGTTTGAAGGAGATCGAATACAAAGAGATGATGCGTCGAAAACCCGACGAGGTGCGTAAACCCGCTCGCTCCGCCCCCTCTGCCGTGCTTCACACTTTTCACCGTCTAGATCATCCGCCAGGCTGTCTCTGGCATGTTGCCTAAAAACAAGCTCAGGGAGCGGCGGTTGGAGAGGTTGCGGATATTCGCCGACGACGACATGGGCGTGTTCAAGGACAACATCCTGAAGCGTTGGGAGGATGGCACGCTTCCGCCACGCACGAATTAGACTTGGTCTTCGCTGTCCGTTGGTACATACATTCTACCTAATATCTCACTCCTGGATGTTGCTCCTCAAGCGCATTTCAAACGGCCGACCAGCACCGAACTAATTATCGCTCTCACTCTCACTCTCAAGAATGGGTACAGAGGAGTGCTGCTTGAGTGCGCGATTTCGTTCTGAAAGCACCGCCGACACCTCCTCCTCCTCCTCGTCAGTTACGGTTCCTTCACTGCCTCTCTGCTCGTCTTCAGATGAGGCCGCAGAGGAGTCTCCTGCCTCACTTGCCTCCTCTGAATCCTTCTTGATAGGTCGACGCTTCTCTCGCATCTGTCTCGCTTTGCGGCCCTTCTTAGCTTCTGCCTTCTGTTCTCGCTCGAGCTGCGCCATCTCCTTCTCCCAACCGTCAGGAACTCGGGGCTCGAGCATATCTGCAACATGTTCCTGGAACAGCATGCCTGTAGGAAAGTCAATAAGCCACATGTTTGGATGCTCCAGGAACTGGTTTACCAAGTGCCACCAGTGCGGAACCGTCAAAGATCTTGTACATGTCCTTTTCCATTGGTCGCAATTGCCGCGGCCTTCTCTTCTTGCGAATCTGTTTCTCTTTTCTCACTTGTACAGCGCCAGCTTGCCCGTTCGCAGCGCCCTCATCCGTGGAATCTTCATTCTCTTCTTCGCTCAGTTCAACCTCTTCTTCCCCGGAACTATGCGGCGGTTCATGTTCATCCAACTCCTCGGACTGTGCACGTCGTGAACGGCCAGGTCTGGTAGCCGCTTTGAGTTTCTCCAGCTTCCGTGCTTTCCTCTCCTTTCGGTGCTCGCGTGAAGAATCATAGAGCTGGCCCATAGCAGTATAGTACGTGCTCGCGAAGTAGTGCAGGCACTTGAGCAAGTCCTGGAGCGAGTTCAGCTATACGGTAACCAGGAAAGCATAGTGACTGACCGAAGACGGCACCGGGAGCGCCCCAGGGGTTTCCTCATCATCCTTGAGGCCGTGAATATCGCTGTCCGCGGGCGGCATTATAGCGGGAGAGGACCCTGACGCAAGATAGTTGAGGTCTTCATCGAATCTCCGTCTCTTTCTGGCTCTCGGATTGAGCTCCTCGTCTACTTCGTCCTCATGCGCTCTGCCCTTCCCTTTGTCCTTGCTCGGAGTGCGCGGCACTTCGTCCGCGGATTCACGCTCGTCCGCGTACGGCTCATCGTCGTGGCCAGGATGAGACGCACTGCGGCGCTGCTTGACGTTGCCCAGACCGCCTGCGTCGTGCGCTATCCAGTTTCCGCGCGCGTCCCTGACTGCATATTTTGCGCGACGCGAAGACCGATTCGAGTCAGAGTTCAGCACGCGTGTGCCGTCCCGGTGAAGGCGTAGAGCAGCGAGGTCATGGACTGTGCTGCGGCGTCGAGGATTCATTTGGGACATCGCACCCCGGAATGCAGCCTCCAGCTGGTTTTGTCGTTGTCGAGGCGAGAGACGGTGTTGGGGACAGCGGGCGCAAGCACGAAGTGGAATGGGTGAATGGTTGCGGAACGCAGCGAAATGTAGTACGCTCGCTCGTTCGATCGAGTGGAGGACGGACGAGTAACGTTAGCGCACCGCGATCGGGCCGCGGGGAATGGTTGGTTCGTTTCGTTTAGGAGAAGCCGAACCAAGGAGGATAAGGAGGTGAACCAAGCGCTCCATCAGTAAATGCGCCGACGTAAAGCCGTGGGCGGTGGCGGAGAGAGTTGGGTTAGCGGTGGGAGCGTCCTGTAAGCCGGGCCCTGCCTTCTCTCACCACCTCCTCGTCCCTCGCTTTACTCTACCAAGCTGCTATTCCCTATACCCTCACCCTCCTTCCGCCTCTTTCTCACATCATCATATCTCTCTGTGCTATAGTCCAAGTCTGAGTCCTTCTCGTCCTAGTCGTAGGGCAAGGACGACCCAACCCCTGCCCGAAGATGCCGGAATATGTCTACGCCCTGCATGATTTCACCCCCGAGAACCCTGACGAGGTATCGTTCAAGGTCGGGGACAAGATAGAGGTCATCGAGAAGGACGAGCTCTACGGCGACGGCTGGTGGCAGGTGAGTGCGCGATCGTTGCTACAACCGCACACAATGAGCTAGCACTGCGCCGCGACGTGCTCGTCGATCCCTGCACCCTTGACGGTATAGCACATGCACATGAACCTCACAGCTGGCACACCGCCTACTTGGCTCATGTTGCCCTTCGATAATTGGGGACGTGCGGTTGCGGCAATACGTCCACCACGGTGCCATGCCATACGCTCCTGAGCATCCATCAACAGCGTACGCTTTAGCGAAGCTGCAGCCTGAGGGGCAGGTGTTTGCAATGTGTCCTGATATGATATAACGCCGCGTCGGCTGTAGCTTGTCGCCTAAACCGCTCTGTGATTGCCCTCCGACATCATGCTATTTTATTCCTTTTATTCGTTCAGCTCTATTTACTGCGCTCTACAGGGCCGTAATCCCGCTGGCCAAACTGGTCTATTTCCTCAAAGTTATACTTCGTCCACTCCGCCTGCCTCCTCCACCATAGCCTTCCCAGATGCTACTCCCGCTTCCCCGATCAAGGAGACCGCCAACCCAACCCCCCTACAGGCGCTCCCAGAAGAGAACGAATCGGCGGCAGGTAATGACGAAGACCCAAGACACAGTCCTACCGAGAGCGACCGCGAGCGAAAGCGAAAGCCCAGCAATGGCGACGTCATGATGCGCGCGACTATGACGGACGTGCAGAAAGCCATCGAACAACTGGGCCGGAATGACGGAGACGGCTCTCGCTCGTTCAGTTTCGCTAGCTCGCATGGAGACTACAGCGAGCGCTCGGAAACGGAGACGGATGATGACCACGACGCCGATGCGGAGGACGATGGGCTGGGCTGGCATAAGGACGCGCGCGCTAAGCTGGCGGAACGGGCGCAGAAGGAGAACGAGCAACGCCAGGCACGTGAGGCGGAAGAGCAGCCTCGCGCGATGATACCCCCTATCGATGTCGAAGTGAGCGACGAGAGCGACGCGGAGGACGACGATTCTCCTCAAAGCCCACGGAGACACCGACAATACCCCAAGATCGCTGAGGAAGACGAGGAGGCGGAGGAGAGCCCGAAGAACGTCGCGCCGTTGACGCCTAGCGCACCCGACTCGAGCGAGAACATCGTTCCTTCGTCTGCTTACCTCGTCCCGGATGAAACAGATCTCCCCACTGCCACCGCCGCGACCTTCCCCGAGTCTAGCAGCTCTCCTACACCTGCGTCGCCCGTCTCACCAATCAACGCTCCTATAGCCGCCCCTGTGTCCGTACCTGCGGCGGTCGCAGAACCAGAACCAGACTTGGCCATGCCAGAACCACAACATGCGCCCACACCGCCGAATCCTCCTGTCGAACACGCGGAGCCGGTTTCTACCACGGCCCCCATAATCTCTCCTACTCTCAGCACCATGAGGGTCGCCGAGCAGCTCCCGTTCGCTACTGTTGTCCCTCTTCCATCACCTACGACTTCTACTGCGGGTTCATATGGGCCCAGTAGTATCAATGGCATCCAGCAGACATTAACTCCTGGTACCACCGTAGCATCATTCAAGACATCTGCTTCGACCACGCAGCAGTCAGGAGCTAGCACCCCCGATGCGTCCAAGAAGCCATCGACGCACCCTTCAGAATGGACAGTCGAGGAAGTGGTTGACTGGTTGAAGTCAAAGGGCTTTGACCAAGGTGTATGCGATAAGTTCATCGGTACGTCTACATTGTGCAAATCTTGGACAATGTTTTGACAGATTCCCTCAGAGCAAGAGATCACCGGCGACGTCTTGCTGGAACTTGATGCCAACGTGCTGAAGACAGAGATCGGCATCGCGGCGTTCGGCAAGCGTGCGCGCATCGTCAACGCCATCTCTGAGCTACGTCGCCCGCCCTCCATCTCAGAGTCCGAGCAGCATGCGCCCCCAGTCCTCACACCCCGCTCTCTCACTCACTCGTTCCAGTACCCGGGCTCGCCTCATTCGCACCCCTCACATTCGCACTCACATTCGATGCAGAGCTCTGCCCACCAGAGCCTTGCCAACTCCCCTATGTATGCGCCGCCGTCCCCCTCGGTGAACGGCATGGGTTCTGTCGGTATTGCATCCATCACAAGCCCCGACAGTGCGCCCCACACAGGAGAGCTTTCTTCTGCGGCTCAGAATGGATGGCGGGCGTCGGATCCCGGGTCGATCGCCGGTAATGGTATTGGCGTAAGCACTGCGGAGGAAGAGGCCAAGGGCCGTGGTGTGGTTGGACTGGGTCTCGGCCTCCCTCCGAGCTCCTCGCAAGCCAATGGCGCCGTATGTCATCCACCCCCTTCTTCGAAGCGTATTCCTGATGACGACTGTCAACAGAAGGCCCGCCCCTCGCAGTTGGTACTGTCGCCCAGTGACAGCGCACTCGGGGAGAAGGTTACTGCTGTACAGGGCAGGACCTCAGATTCGATCAAGGATGAACGGGCTGTGATGAGCGAGGTGCGTCCCCACCTCAACAACATGCTGTCAAACAGTCTGCTAAAGAAGCTTCTCAGACGGAGAGCGTCCGCACTAAGGAACCCAAGAGTAAGCGCCGGCTGTTCGGCCGGTCGACGGACTCTAGCTCGCTCAAGGAGAAGCCAGCATCGCTTCAGGACAATGCGAGCCAGCACTCGAGTGGCACCCCTGTGAACACTCCGCCAGCGTCGGCGTCGCCGGTGGATGAACTGCAGCCCGTGAGACGCCGCAGCAAGGGCAGCAAGGGTACCGACGAGCGCAAGCCTGACCGTCTGAGTCTGTTCGGTGCTTCGTTCACCGGAACCCTTGGCAAGCACAGAAAACCTCCCCCGCGGCTGTCAAAGTAAGTTCGGTGGTCAGTTATCTCTGGTATTTACGTACTGAACGCGGGGTGTCGTCAGTGTCGGTGAGAAACCGGAGGGCGACAAGCACCCGCACTCGTTGAGCACGTTTTCGAGGTTCCGCGAGTCTAAGCGCTCGTTGGTACGTCCTGGTACGTCGGACGGTACGGTCAGACGTGAGCCCAAGGAGTCGGAGAAGAAGCTGCGGGGCGTCGAGAGCGAGAAAGAGGCAGAGACCGAGAAGGAGCAGGACAAGGACAAGGAGAAAGAGAAAGAAAGAGCGAAGATCAAAGACAAGAAGGAACGCACTCTGTCTCTCTCACCCTCCAAGGACCGGGACCCCCAGGTTCTTCGCAAGCGAACGTCCTCCGCTGCTGAACGTCCATCGCGCAGTGCCTCGAGCCCAACGACCATCGGAACCGGTGTTCCTACGATCAAGGTCGGCCAGAGCATCCTCGAGCAAATCGGCACACCCGATCACAACGGATGGCTTCGTAAGAAGGGCGACCGGTACAACTCCTGGAAGACACGCTACTTCGTTCTCAAGGGCCCTCACTTGTATTGGTTGCGGAGTGAGAGCAAGGCGGTACGTGTCATTGTCGCGTATGGGCGGCGTCCTATCATTGATATCGATGCGCTGCGGCTACGCAGGAGACGAAGATCAAGGGCTATCTGAACATCGCTGGTTACAAGGTCGTGGCAGATGAGAGCATCGACCCAGGACGTTACGGTTTCCGGATCGTGCATGATCAGGAGAAGCCTCACTACTTCAGCTCAGACGAGCAGCTCGTGGTCCGCGAGTGGATGAAGGCGCTGATGAAAGCCACCATCACGCGAGACTACTCCAGTACGTCAGAAAGTACCTCATGATGTTCTCCGTGCTCATTTCCGTTGGCAGACCCGGTCATGTCATCATGTAACATTCCCACCATCCCTCTGACCGTTGCCCAAGCCATGAACCCCGCTCCTCGCCCGCCTTCCCCGACGGCTCGCGATGCTACTCAGAAGGCTCTTCGTAGGGAGAATCCGGAGCAGCTATCCAGTCGGGACGCCCAGGTTCTCCTCATGGGCATGCCCAACAAGGAGAATGGAGCGAATGGCGACCGCGCAAGGGTGGAATCGTTCTTCACTAACGACACGGTATCTACCAACGGTACGGAGCCGCCTGCCGCCAAGAATCCTGTGCCGTCTAAGAGCCCAGTGCCACCGCGCCCATCGCGGGAGATGAGACGAGCGAGCATTTCACAGAGACCTTCTGATTATGTAGGCCTGTCCAGTTCTTAATAGCACCTTCTCACCGTTTCTGAACTATCTTCCCTTTCTCTACCTTCCCCCGCTTCCACCCCTGTACCCGCGCGTGTGCCTCGCGTAACTCGGTGTGATGCACGCAGGAGGGCCCGGTAGACGCGAACCTAATTGAATGGGCGAACTCGCATCTTCCAAGCCAGCTACAGATCAAGGACACGACCGGATCCCTGTGCGGAGGACTTGCACTTCTGCGGCTAGCCGAGGACATCAAAGGCAAGCCCGCTTCTCCGCCGGTCCCGGATTCTGCATTCCCGACGGGCCCGAACGACGACAAGGTCGAGGGTCTGTTCAGGTTGTTCGACTACCTGCTCGACAACGACGTGAAGATGGGCACGGTGAGCATCAACGACATTCGGCAAGGGAAGCGGGACAAGATCGTCCAGCTCCTCCGGGCGCTGAGGGCGTGGGAGGACAGACGCAAGGCCATCGCAGCGTCAATAGGGAAGGGTTCTGTGGCTGCCGGTCCATTCATGGGGATGGCTGGGCCGTTCGATTATTACAAGTCTCTATGAGTCGCCTATGTCGGGTTTCAGCAGCTTTCTGGGAAGTGGAACGGCGGGAATATGCTGTGGGTCGTATATACGTAGATATCCTGGGACTTGATTTGTGCTAGTTTTATTATTTTGCCACAATCCTACTTATGCTCGCTTGCCGCTCTCAGCACGCAACTCTGTGGAACTCACGAGGACAGCTGCCTCTCCGAACGCCCCTGCATTGTGCAATACCCGAGGATCGGTCAATTGAAAAGGCTTCTCTGTGCCTTGGTCAGCAAGGCCCAGGGGGAGCTTGTAGTAAGCAGCGTTCATGCACAGCTGCGATATCGATGAAGCGAAAAAGTACAAGTGCCTTGAAAGTGACAAGGTAATGGGCGGCAAACTCCGGACCTTCATTCCTCTTCTCCGCGGCATCTACTACTCCCGCTTCCCACCTCGACGCTACCTGTAAACTGGGAAGCAGAATGGGCGTGGACGTCCAAGCGATCGAAAAAGCTCTCGTTACGAGCAGATGGGATGACGATCTGACGAAGGCCGCAGACGCGCCCGTGGTTAAAATCGCGCAAAACGTGGTAAACGGCGATTTCAGCGATCTTAGAACGTCGCCGAGCCGAGATCTGTTCGCGGTCACAGAATCGAGCAGCGCCATCCTCGACCGTCCGCTCGCTGCCTGGTTCGAGTTTTCCAAGGCCTCCTCAGGCACTTTGACGGCGGAGGACGAGCTGCTCCGTCTGACCTGTGCTGTGGCGTGCCTGCACGCGTTCCTGCAAGTTAACTGGACCGGCCCCGACCTCGACCTCAAGCCGCTCGACGTTCTCGCCCTCGCCCCTGAACTCTCTCAACTCGTGGACGAGGGACTTCTCCACCAAAAGGCCGTCGCAGAACTTGCGTACGGCGGCGAACCCGCCTACCACCTCGCCAAACTACCGATCTTCCTCCAGCTCGCGCGGCTTCTTCTCGACACCCCCTTTCAGCACCTCCAATCTGTTCCCTGGTGGCGGCTGCGGATATGGCGCATCCACGAGCAGATTCTCGACGAGCCCGTAGCCGTGCCCGAGGACGTAATGGCTCCGCTCGGACCCCTGCTGGACTCTTTTGCCACTGAGCCAGATATTGCCGGCCGTCTGTTGCTTGAGCAGGGCTTACTCGAACACTACGTAGGACATGACAAATCGGCAGCGGACTACTTCGTGCGCGCCGCGCGGGCGACGCAGCTCGAGTACGAGCTCACCGGTGCGCTGGGCAAACGGACCAAGTTCCAGGAGAGCGACGTCACGCAGCTCATCCTCCTCGCAGAGTCGCGCAAGCGGGGCGATGGCTCTGATGCGAATGTGGAGGCTGGCGGTGCGGACGAGAAAACGGGCGACTCCAACGATGGGACCGCAGGGTCGTCCAGTCCGAATACGGCAATGCCTGAAACACTGGCTCTTAACGACGATACCTTATTAGAGCAAACGGCGTTCACGTCCTCATCAACCGCGGGGGCCCCCGGCTCCCGTCTCGGCCATATCGACCCTGCTGCACAACCCGCCCTGCACCCGCTCGACCAGTCCATCCTCCTTGCTCTTTGCCTCAATGTCAAGAACCGCTCGCCTGCGCACGGCCTCACGGCCGAGCAGATGGCTCCCTACGTCGCGCGTGTAATCTCCCACCCTCGCAACTGGTCTGTACACACGATGGCTCTCCTGCTACGGTCCCGTCTGGAGGCGAACCGGACTCGCACGGTCGAACGGGCGACGCTCCAGCTCCAGGCTCTCGTCGACCAGATGCCGACCGCGGACTCGACGCTGACGGAACGTCTTCTCTACATCCACTCGATTCTCCTCCCGAGCAAGTGGGAGATGGAGAGGGAGCTCGCCATGCGCTTCTTGTCCATCGGCGTCGTCAAGTCCGCGCTGGAGATTTTCGAGCGGCTGGAGATGTGGGAGGAAGTCGTCAAGTGCTGGCAGGCGATGGAGCGGCCCGACAAGGCGGTCGCCATCGTCCGCGACTTGCTCGAGGGCAGGAAAGCCGAGGCTGAAACTGTCATCACCCGGGGCAAGGCGCTCTCCGAGAAACGGAAGCAGGTCCTTGACGCCGCCCGGGAGGCCAAGCTCTGGTGCCTGCTGGGGGATCTCGAGCCCGAGCACGCCCTAGAACACTATACACGCGCCTGGAACATCTCAAGGGAGTCCTCCGGGAGGGCGATGCGGTCCCTCGGTGGGTACTACTTTGCGCGCGGGAACTACGCGGATGCAATCACCTGCTTGCGGCGGGCCGTGGCTATCAACCCCCTCCTAAGCCGGTCGTGGTTCGTGCTAGGCTGCGCGTGCATCAGACAGGAGGATTGGGAAGGCGCAAGGGACGCGTTCGTCCGTTGCGTCACCATTGACGACGAGGATGGCGAGAGCTGGAACAACCTGGCGAGCGTGTACCTCCGGATGGGCGAGGCAGGGAAGAAAGTTGCCGTGGAAGGTGACGCCGACGAGGTAAGCAGCAGATTCCGCCTGCGCTCTTCACGCAGCATATCCGCGGGCCCCGAGCGCATTACTCACCGTGCCGTTCTCTTCCCAGTCTGGAAACGCCGCCCGCGAAGCACAGACGGGAGATAAAGAGAAGCACATTCCATTCTCGAACAAGCTTCTCGCCTTCCGCGCCTTGAAGCAGGGCCTCAAGTTCAGTTACGACAACTGGCGCATGTGGATGAACTACATGATCGTGGCAATGGACGTTGGCGAGCTTTCGGAGGCGTGCCGCGCTCTCACCCGCATCGTCGAGGAGCGGGCCGCGAAGGACGGCGCGGCATGCGTGGACGAAGATGTCCTGGACAAGCTCGTCGACGCTGTCACGCGCGGCACAGGGGAAGCAAGCTCGGTCAGCGGCGAGACAAGTCCCGAAGTTGCCGCGGGAGCTACGAAAGCGTCCGTCTCTACCGGGCTCGAACGGAGGGTCACTGACCTCTTCGAGAACACGATCCTGCCGCGCGTGTCGTCACCTAGAATTTTCCGTGCGCGGGCCCGGCTGCTCATGTCACAAGGGCGGTACGAGGATGCGCTGAATGCCTACCTAGATGCGTACCGGGCGGGGCCGGCTGGCACGATGGAGAGGGGTGAGACGGACGTGGAGAAGTGGCGGGAAGCTGTGGGTGAAGTCGAAGAGATTGTGGACGTACTGCGCAACTTCGGGCCGCGGGTGGAGGGCTTCAACTGGAAGCTCCAGGCCCGCAGCATCGTGCGGACGTTCATGGGGCGCACAAAGGACTTCGAAGACGAGCGCGAGTGGGCACGGTTGACGACGCTGCAAGAGGAGATCAGGAGGGAAGACTAGTTCCGCACGGAAGCTCTGGTACGTGCGAACTACGGAGCGGCTCGATTTCGTAGTTGCTGAGATGAGGCCGGCAGCGCTTTCCTTGTAGCAGTAGAGTTTGTGATGTGGTTGGGAAGCGGCTAAGAAGTCAATGTCGAGAAACGATCACTCGTGGAGGGCACTTGCCAATCGCGTGGGCGACGTTGAGGTAACAGGGTAGGGGCAGCGAATCAAGTCGGAGATGGTCCCTCATCTCCACCAGAAATGAATACGGTCCAATCATGTACGTTATAAGCGCGGACATAACGTGGGCTGCGTGGTGCGAATCCAGATGGAATCTACCGGGTCACTGCCAATTAGATACCTGAGCAATGCGGTTAAGGGTCAACGTGGTAACGATTTCGGTGATTATTGGTAGCGCTGAGTGCTTGATGGTCAGCTTGGCCGCGAACGGGTCCGCTAGCTGACTCGTTTCCCATAGAGCGATCACGTTTCCCTTGCTGTCCACGCACTGTCGTGTGGCATAAGCTCGGGTTCCGCTATGCATCGATTCGCGTCCGGCAGTGGACCCACCTCTAGCCTCTGCGGTGCGACTCGCCATTTGTACTCTCGACCGTTCTGGGCCCAAAAATACCGCGACCTGGCGGTACTCAGTCTGTACACGGTCACATGCGGTAAGTGCGACGAGCGGGGGCCTACGTGCTGTTCTCCTTCTTTCGGTGTCGTGCTTGAGCCATTGTTTGGTATGTGCTGTTGCCGTAGATGAGATGGCCGGGCATGCGGTTTGGGCCGAAATAGAGGTATGAGTTGTTGGGACCCATGATGTCTGGGTGCTGCTGTGCCCATGGGGCTTCTCGAGCAATCTTCATGATGAGGTTTGGATTCTCGTCGACCTGGACGGTGCAAGAGTTTCAAATGGGGCCAACGGCGGAACGGCGGAGAAACATAATGACCATGGTGCTAGATAGCGACGGTGGAATATCAGCGGCTGCGGTGGCTGACGTCGAGAGGTGGGAGGAGCGGGGGGACGTACACGGTGAAGGCGAGACGGCTCTCGAGGTCTTCGAAGCGGGCGTTCCAGGGATCTGCGCTGAACTGGAGGAGGGTATATGTGGAGGTCATGATGGGGCGAGGATGATGGCCGGGACGAGGAGGATGGGAGGAGTATTAAAAGTCGAGCGGGGGCTAGTCATGATGGACGTATGGAGGATGAGGGGACAAACAAGGCATACCCGCTTCCGACACTGAATCCGGAGGACTGGACGATCGCCTGGCCCTGCATGATGACACTCGCACTGCAGCTGGGTACTGTAGCCAGCTGAGTGGCTGCAGCTGCAGCCTGCAGGAGCAGCTAGACGCCCGGCGCATGACGCCTGACGCCGCCCACAGGGGAAGGCTCACCCACGTGCTGCCCACGAGGTCGACCACGCGGCAGAAGCTGCATCGATCGGAACCTCTGTCCATCCCTTCCGCATTCGAACGCTTCCCAACTTCTTGAAACACTCGCCCTTTTGTTCATCTTCGCCGTCGACCCGCTCAGGCCTCACTGTGAGAGGCATCCCTATAGCCCGGTCTCCATTCCCGCTGACCTCCACAGCGACAGCCCCGGTCCTCGGAAGTGCCTCCTCCTCCCTCCGTGCGTGCCTCCCCGCATGAACCGCTTTACAGCATCTCTTCGTAAACGGCCAGTCTCTGCGGACATCGTGTAAACAAAGTCTCCGTCAGCTCAGCTCAGCGCAGTTCAGCACCATCATGCGCGTGCTCCCTCGGCCGCAGCCTCGGTGGGAGCATCAGATAATGTCGAACCCTGAGCTTGTGTTCGATGACGAACAGCACTCCCAAAGATCACGAACACACTTTCGCACCTCGAAAACGTGTTCCGGCGTCCATGGCGACTATCCCAACTATAACTTACTTACAGCTTCCGTATCTACCACTACAGGCCAGATCCGATCTCGATCGCCAGGCATACTTTACGGAGGAAAGAACGCCGGCGGTCGTAACGCCCTTGTGTGTGGCTGCCCGCACACCCGTCATGCAAACGCCCCATAACCTATGATCTCAAGACGTCAGTATGTGTACAAGGGAGAGAACTCAGCATTCCCACATCGCGTACCCATATGTCTTCCTGGTAGTGAGGCGAAAAAGGGCCCGGAGGAAGATGGATGGATACGGCGCCCATCCCGCCGCGATGATTCAATCGTATACTGCGAGCGTGGATGTTCCATTGATATCTGTCTGATAGCTGGATCACATGCTGCTGCGAACGTACCGTGCACGATACCTGTGCAGATTGTTTCATCGCCTCAACAGATCATGGGCCACGCACAACAGAAGATGGGGTGCGTACCGTAGAATAGGGTCCACACGAGCACGAAGGAGAAGATGTTCTCCTGCCCAGGGTTGACTAGTTCCCACCAACCGCCAGGTACGAACTTCGCGGGGCGACCTCTACACTTCACGTAGAGACACGCGGCCGTGAAGAGCGTCGAGAAGATGAAGAGCGCAAAGCCGAGGGTGTTTTCCAAGCCCAGCACGCCTGCAACGGCACCAGCAAAGCAAGAGGACAAGAACTTGACGGTGTAGAGCCGCGCGTTGTTGTATTGCACGTTTGGTGGAAAGAGAAGCTGAGCAGCGGCTTCTGGACTCGCTGCTGTGGCCGACATGGCTGCCGCTGTCGTCGTCGAGGTCCAAGATGTGGTGGCTGTTGGGCGCGCTGAGCACCGCGTCCGACGCCGCCCAACAGCAGAGACGCGGGGCAGGCACGCTCGTTTATGTGACGCATCACGTAGATGAGATGGTCACTGTCACGGCCGCAGATCGCGTGCCGAGAGCTTTCCTGAGTTTCCTCTGCGCTCCGGCGCTGTTCAGCTCTCTCCCAGGTCCTCTCCCCTCCCTCCTCGACCCCCCGGGCTCGTCGTCGAGCCCTCTAACTCTCCATCGACATACATGATGACTTCAGGGAAGCAGTACAAGGTCGGCGTTCTCGGTGCCACGGGAACCGTCGGCCAACGCTTCATCGCCCTCCTCGCCGAGCACCCTTTCTTCGTGATTCATGCCCTCGGCGCATCTCAGCGGTCCGCAGGCAAGCCCTACATCAAGGCGGTCAATTGGAAGCAGACGCAGCCTATTCCCAGCGCAGTCCGCGAGATGATCGTCCAAGAGTGCAAGCCGGAGCATTTCCAGGACTGTGCGGTGGTTTTCTCCGGCCTTGACGCCGATGTGGCGGGCGATATTGGTATGTCTCATTCCCGATAACGCTAGGCACTCGGGGTGCTCACGCTCCCCATCAGAGCAAAGCTTCAGGCTCGCAGAACTGGCCGTCTTCTCCAATGCGAAGAACTATCGACGAGATCCCCATGTCCCCCTCATCGTACCCCTCGTGAACACCTCCCACTACTCCATGATCCCCCAACAGCGGGCCCTCCATCAGCCTCCGCTCAAGAAGGGCTTCATCGTGACCAACGCCAATTGCTCGACCACCGGTGTCGTCGTGCCGCTCGCGGCCCTCGAGCGTGCGTTCGGACCGATCGAGTCATGTATCATCACCACCATGCAGGCGATATCCGGCGCGGGATACCCGGGGGTGCCCTCGCTCGACATCGTGGACAACATCGTGCCGTACATTTCCGGGGAAGAAGAGAAGATCGAGTGGGAGACGCTCAAGATTCTCGGCGGGATCGTCCAGGGCGACGACGGGCTGAAGACGTTCGACATGCACACGAAGCAGCCGCTCCGGATCTCCGCGTCGTGCAACCGCGTCCCCGTTATCGAAGGCCACACGGAGTGCGTCTCTGTCCGCTTCGCACGGCGGCCCCCTCCGAGCCCCCAGCAGGTCCGCGAGGCGCTCCAGGCGTACACGTCCGAAGCCTATACGATTGGATGCCCGTCTGCTCCCCGTCACACGGTGTACGTGCACGAGGAGCCCGACCGGCCGCAACCGCGGCTGGACAGAGATTACCAGTCGGGTGCGGGTGTTTGCGTGGGCAGGGTGCGGCAGTGCCGGGTGCTGGACATCAAGTTCGTCGTCCTTGCGAACAATGTTGCCATCGGCGCGGCGACGAGCAGCATCATCAACGCGGAGTATGCTGTACTAAAAGGGATCGTCGGCGGCCAGGCATAGCTATACAGTAAAGGCCAAAGAGACCAGCGTGCCGGCGCGCCTCGAACGGGGTAGGACGGGTGCGGACGGGTGCGCGGGTGGAGAAAAGCGATTACATGTACGAGTTAATGGGTGGAAAAGAAGAAACATGACTAGCTGTACTAGAATTACACACTGCGCGCGACGTGCACCCCTCTCAGCGAACAAGAACGAAGAGCGGGGAGTGCACCGTGGATGTGATTTAGGCGAGAATGTGGACGGTTGTTGGGCTGGACCCACAAGTGGACGAGGAAGGATATATGAGATGCGCTGTCCACGCAACATTAATATTAATCTATCTCACTCGAATCTTGTCGCCTAAGTCGAATGGCGCGCCGCGTCCCGCCCACACGGGCTCTTCGCCATTGGCAGCCATCCTCCACCTCCCCGCTCCCGCCGGCAACTCGCCTTGGCTCCCGACCATCATCACCGCTCTCCTTCTGCTAGGCGTGCTATCATCTTTGCTCTACACTCGCGCTTCTCTCTCCGACATCGAGCATGGCCGCGGCGTCTACATCCACACCTTCCAGCTCAAATTCGGCAGAGCAAGACGCGCTCAAGGCGCTCACTTTTCAACGCCTGCATCCTAAAACATACCTTGAACGATTTCTGTCGGAAGACCTCAGACCAGATGGGCGCGAACTCGACGAGTGGAGAGATATCTCGGTGAATGTAGGTTCGTGCGCTGTTCTCTCGTTTAACCTACGAGAAGAATGCGGAAATGACCTTCCTCGTGAAAGGCTCAATATCTACCGCGGACGGATCCGCTCTCGTACGGCTGGGCTCGACCACGGTGGTTTGCGGAGTCAAGGCAGAGATCGCCGAGCCGGAACTGGACAAGCCACAAGATGGATTCCTTGGTATGTTCTGTCTACCACATGTCAGGGCGATGTCCAAACGTGCCATGCCGGTTGAATTGCACAGTCCCCAATCTCGACCTTCCCGCGATCTGCTCACCGAAATTCAAGCCTGGGCCTCCGACGGACGAGGCGCAAGTTCTCTCGGACAGGCTGAACGAAGTTCTCGTGGCGTACGTCGTCTTCAGTCTTCCGGGGCGAGCTTCTACCCATGCCCCGAATCTACAGGTCAGGCATCGTGCCCACATCGTCATTGTGCATTGAGCCCGGGAAAGCCGTGTGGGTCCTATACGTCGATGCTACGTGCATAAACTACGACGGAAACGCATTCGATGCGACTCTACTTGCGATGGTGGCGGCGCTGAAGAACAGTGAGTGTTGCTGTACTGCGCAATGTCTCCTTCTCTCATCCCGTGCAGCGAGGCTACCTAAAGCAACGTATTACGAGGACACAAAACGAACAATTTGCTCCAGAAAGGTCGTGGAACCCCTACAAATCGGTCGCCTCCCAACGTCGTTCTCGTTCGGTATCTTCGATGGGTTGGTATTGCCTTCAGCATGCCTGGTTTACGATCATGTATTCTGACATGAGTTGTAGGACGCATATACTGGCAGACCCAACATCTTTCGAGGAGCCGCTTTTGGACACTACCATCTCTGTCGTAATCGACGAGAATGGGGGACTGACCTCAATCATGCAGCTCGGACTAGGCATTGCGAGCGGGGATGATGTGCTTGAGAAGTGCATCGAAGCAGCCAAGGAGTGCTGGAGGAAGTCGCGGAGCAGTATATATGGGGCATCGTGACGTGCCATTCAGAACCCCTCTTGGTAGTATAAGATGAGGCGTCCTGCTTGTTTCTCCCTGCAAGTCTTCGGAACCTAATCTTATGCACGGCAAAAGGTATATGCATAGGATGTCACTACTGAATATTACTGATGCCAGGTTACAACGTGCTCAGCTTGAGCTGGTGTCGTCCAACTCCCAAAACTTGGCGGTCGATTCCGCGCTCCTTGAGCTTCGCATTCCACCAGGCGACCCGATTTGCCGTCTCCGTGTCGTCCGCGGGGAGTTCAGGCAGCTCCCAGTACTTCTCACCGCCGTTTGCTGCAGGTATGGAATAGCACGTCGCCATGTTCCCCGGCCGGCTTTTGCGCGTGTAGTTCGCTCTGCGGTGCGATCGTCATCCCAGTCAGCCTCAGAGTCCACACTCGACGCCGCTCTGGTCAAGGAGTACGTACAGGTCCTTCATCATGTGCTCGCTCCTGTTACCCGGACAGACATATGCCTGTGTCGTCATTGCCCTGTGCTTGCCCTGGGTACCATCCACGATGAGGTGGACATGGCCCGCGCGTTCGCCGAGGAGTTTGCTGCCGTAGTCGCCCGGGCGCACGCTGAGGACCTCAACGCGGCCGTTCGCATCGGTCTTGACTTTGCCGCGCAGTGTCCAGGACGCGAAGTAGTATCCGCCCTCGGTATCCGCTTGCCACCAGTCGAGGGTTGCAGTTCGGGACCGGCTCGCCTTTCTCGTCCTTGACCTCGAAGATGAACAGGAAAGGGCCGTACTCTGAACCGTTCGAATGCACGGTGGGCTTGTTAGCAGGATATTGCATCTAGCAGAATGTGATGGCTCACTCTCGAGATAGTCTTTCGAAGCCATCACCGCTTTTCCATCCTCGATCTGCCTCTGAGGGGCACCGAGGATGTAGAACGGACCTGCTGAAGTCGAACGAGCGCTTGTGAGACCTCATACACCGCCGCGGCACATAGCATCCATAGCCCAGCGCTCAGCAACGTACCTTCAATGTCTTCCATCTCATTGGATCCCCGGATTCCCAGCTTCCAGGTCAGCGGATTCTCCACCACGGTCATCACGAACGCCGAGCGGGTGAAGCTGACGAGCCGGGTCAACAGGCTCACGCTCAGGCGCGGTGCCCAGTCTGCGACCGTCGCGACCTGCGTCATTGTTGTCTTGCTTCTGGTACGTCCGCTGAGAAGAGTGATATGTTGTCGGCGGACGTGAGTACGGAGACGATGAGGACGGCAATGATGGGAGGTTGCGCCCTCCTGTCTATATAGCCTCTCCTGCGTGTCCACCCGGCAGACTGGCCTGCAAAGGAGAGGCTCTGAGGCTGTGAGAACGCTTCCGTGGCGCCTCCCTGAGAACCCACTGGCGATCACAGGACACTCGTTCACGTTTGGCGCGGTCTAAGCGATACCACAATGGTAATCACAGGTCAGCAGGAGCTACTAACTTTCCTGGAAGCGCCGGCACATAGCAAGCCACTTGCTCGACGGCGCAGAGACACACAGTCGTGTTGCCTTAAGCGACAGGCGCACCGAGAGAATCCTGGCTTTGGCGAGGGATGTGGAGGCTGGGCCGGTGGTGGCTCTTTCTCAGCGCGTCTCACGACCTCCATCTGGTTAGTCAAATCTGCTTAGCTGCCAATTGAGTAGCATTAATCATGCCGCCATAGGCTGACGGGAGGTGCTCGGGGACGCAATGATGAACAAACGCCGTGTGCAGCATATGTCCTTCGAATGATGGTCAAGGAGATCCTGATATGGTTCGGGGCCCGCCGACCGAGAGTGGGTTCGTGCTATCACGACTGCGCCATCGTCTCGAGCGATCACATTGCTTATGTCTCCTTCACAGTTTCAGCTGGTTCTGCACGCACGATTGTCGGAGGAGCGGCTATGTTCACGAACGATATCTGAACGAGCACCCTCCGAAACGCGGAACAAATTGAGACGAGAAAAAAGCCGTCATTTGCACAGTCGTCACAGCTACACGGAGAATCTACGCGAGAACAAGAGCCATATGAGCACACTGACAGCGACGCTCCCGCCCAGGGCCTTCGCGCGGTCTTCACCGCGTGTCCACCCTCGCATCGAGTCGCGCCGCCGTCTTCCTCTGCGCCTCCCACTCACTACTTCTGGGATCACAAGCATTGGGAGTAGTAGTCTGCAAACGGCAAAGCGCGCGTGAGCGAGTGGTATACGAGGCTAAATCCTGTGAGCGCACGTACCGTTTTGGGCCTTGCAAGTGAAGGGGGACTGGCACGTGGTGGGGCCGGTGTAGCCGACACCACCGCACTGGCCGTACTGCGCGACCGAGCCCACGGGCGAAGAAGTCGTCGGCGGGGGAGCGGGGGCGCTGGTCGTGGGCGAAGAAGGCGCAGAAGTCTGCGTCATGAGCGCTATGTTAGTTCGCTGTGCGTGGGCGCAGACGACGACGACTACTTACGACTGGGGGAGCGGGAGAGCCAGTGCCGCTGCCGTAGAGCGGGGGGCCGGGGATGACGTAGGTAGTCTCAGTCTCAGCAGCCTGGGTGTAGAGGTCGACGGTCACTATAAGAGCGCAGCGTTAGACGACGATCCAACATGATATCACCCATCGAGGACTCACAGCCGGGGTCGGTGTTGCTGTACGCGCCTGGGAAGGAGACAAGCTCGTCCGAGGTAGGTGCGCGGCTGCCGCCACCGGTGATCTGGATCTGCGCGCACTCGGGGTAGAACTGGGCAGGGGAGGGAGTGGAGGGCGATCGTCTCGAAGCGGATGAGGTAGTTGCCAGAGGGAACGGTGCTGGGGATCGTCGTCGTCCACGAGGAGTTCTGGTCGATCATCTTGCCAGGAACCCCAGTAGCCGTCGCCGATGGTACCCGAGAGCAGACCAGCCTCGTCGATCTTGAACTGCAGAGATTGACCGAAACTGCGTTAGCCACGAGGGTATAGATGTCCATGTGTGCGAACTGTTACGCACCCACTTGAGGGTGTTGGAGTTCACGCCAGTGCAGGTCGAGCCCGGGCATTGCGCGAGGTAGGTGAGCTGTCATCATGTATCAATCTCCCTGTTCGATTGTGCCACGGCGTATCGACTCACCATGGGGCCGTAGGGGTGCGGCCAGACCTGGTTCCAGTATGCGGTGATGGCAGAGCCGGCCTGGACGGTGGCCGTCAACTGGAGGGCACCAGAGGTACCGTCGTCGTTGCAGGCGATCTGGGGGTCAGTCGCATCCGTGATCGGGTTGCTGTACACAACACCGCTTGTCAGTAAGCATAAGATGCCCCGATGTTAGTTGGCACGCACTAGGTCGACCAAGGGCGCTGGATGGTGGTCTGGCCGACGGGGCTGTTGTAGGGCTAGGTATGATCGACGGGTCAGTGTGAATCTAACGATAGGATCTCCAATGAGGCGCTACTCACAGCCCATCCCTGGTACCAGTTGCCCGCGTTGGAGTAAGCGAGGACACCACCGTGGGCGAGCACCTTCGGGAGTGCAGCCGAGGCGAGAGCGACGAGAGCGGTGAATGCGAACATGTCTTGTGGAGCTGGAGGCCTAGGCTGCTGAAGGAGCTGGTAGCTAGGGAGCTTGGAGAATGGTTCGTCTCGCCTTCCGTCCTTTTATCCTTGCCCGTGTCCTCAGGTCGACGCGGCGGAGGGTCAGAACTTTGCTGGCAGGACTGCCGGGACTCGGTCAGGCGAACGTCGTGACAGCAGAGGAAGCACAGTTTCGTGATGCGAGCCGAGGCATAGTGCGCGCGATGGCATCGACGGCATGCCCCTGCGGCCACCGCCAGACGCTCTCCGAGTGGTTGGACGACAAGTTACGGCCGGGGATTCAGCGCGATGCGGGGTCATGCAATACGGCTCGCGAGCGGGGATGAACTGCGAAGCCCCGGGGTCAGGAACGAGACGTGCGCGAGGCGCCGCGGGAAGAGCGTATGACGCAGCGGGCGTACCGAGGCGTAGCGATGGTATGCGGGCAGTAGCAAGGAAGAAAGGCGGAAGTGCTGACGGGATGGGCTGGGAGGGCGCGGGGCCGATACACGTCGGGATATCCTCGCTGGGTATATCCGACGTTTTTGAGTTACTGGTCCGGCACGTTCACGTGAGCAGCGCTGGGCCTTCTGCGTGTCTTCTCGAGGACAAGGCCGAGCGGGCGTCGTCAACGGCACGTTTGGCTGGGCCTGTAGGTCTTGGCGAACAAATCATTTAAGAGCGCAGAGTGCTGTCCCTGGTAGCGCCTTTGCCGGACAATCACCTTGTTGTGCTGAGTACCAGTATGCTGTGAGACGAACGGAGAGGTGCGTGTATTCTTAGACACAGGGCCATGTCCGGCCCTCTCTTGCGGATATTCAGTCGGATATGTGATCGGCAGGAAGTCGGTAGGGCTCTACGGCGACCGTCGAGGAGGTTCGTGTGGAGCGCATTGGGAACAGACTATCAAGGCACCGCCGACAGGAATAGACGGACTCGATCGCGTGGCATAGCCGACCACCTTGCCTCGATGCGCTCGTGCTTGATTCGAGTTGTGAGTGACGAACAGCGGATGACGTGGACCACGGTATACTGCTGCGCGCCAGCACGTTGTTTGCGCTGTGCGCGCAAGATAGCTAAATGTGGTTCGTCCTCGAGTGTCACTAAATTGTTCTCAGCGCCTGAAAAATGAGGTCAGATCACAGCTACACACCTGGCACGGACCGCACGGTTAATGCACGAAGAGAATTACGTCGGACGACCAAGGTATGCGGAGAGGACACACTGCACATTCGTCCTGATTGGCCCTGCTGGCATATGAGCGGGAAGACCAGTCGGGCCCGCTCGCTTGCGTCCCTGCCAGCTCACCCTGCAAGTGGAGGGACGCCGCCAATCGTGGGGGACCGACGCTCCGATCCGATGCCAGCCGCAAACCTCTCGTTCCTGGACGATACCGTGACAAACCGTCCACAGCAAATAGACGTGCCGGGAGCAACGCACCATTCTCTCCTGCACATTGCATGCCAGTGCCTGCCGCCCGCTCGGCCGGTAACACGACGGATGTTGTGTGAGAACGTCGGAATGGCGCTGAGTAGAGCTCCATTATGGACGCGGAGAAAACAGGGTTGACGTCGAAGGGCAGGTGTCGTATTGCGATATGGACCCTGCAGCCTGAGAGAAGTAGCTGAGTGTGGATGAGCCCGCGCGATGGATAGGTCTCCACTGATTGGAAGCGTTGGCTTAGGACTGCGTGATTGGGTCTTCGCTTGCAGACCGCACATGCCGCACGCCGGGCAGGATTCGCCTCAACGGGGTGGTTCGTACGGCCCTGGCGAAGCCGTACGACCTTGACTTGCCGGACGCTCGGCCGGGTGTACAGCGGAAGCGGTGTGTGAACGTCGGATCGCTGCTGACGAAGGACGTCTGAGCAGCAGCGGCTGGGTTGGGAGATCAGGGGGGTCCTGTGAGGGTCGAACGTCGGTCAGTCTGGCTCATTGTGCAGATCGATAGGAACTCGCGCACTTGGTCTGGTCAGCCGCGACGCCCGTCCTCCACACCCAGTGCTGGCAGCGTATCGTGGTCCTGCTCGGCGCTTGGAGCCAACAGGCCGCACCGCAGCTTAAGCCCTATTGCGACTGCCAAACAGCGCAGGCATCCCCTTACAGACCTAAGCTAGCGCTGTGTCGCATCGGGCGGTCCACCGCTTGCGTCCGCGAGACACGTCGCCGGAAAGGCGTCGATGTCCAATCTGACACCGCGCCCATGGGAGGGCACAGCTGCCCGACGCACAGGTTTTGCGCCCATCGAGCGCGAGGATGGGGGATATCCTGAGGCTGAGGCTGAGGCTGTGTCTCCGATCTCACAAGGCCGACGCTCGACTCGGCTACATGACTGGAAAGCGAGATGACTGTGCGCTGCTACCGCTCGTCGCAGGCGACCGCGAACATGGTCGGACGGCAGCCCTCAGCTGTGTGTGTTGACGCTTGACTGTGGTCTGGAGGCGGCTCCGCAAGGTAGGTGGCCGGGTATGTTGCCTCGTCCCTGGAACTGCGTATGGCCGATAGAAGGGGAAAACATTCGGACCGCCCCGGCACGATCTCCGTGCGAGTATAGGAATCGCAGTTTTGTGGTAGCGTCAGCATCATGGTGCGTCAGGGTAATAGGGGCTGCGTTTCGTGAATCGACGACGTGTTGTAGCGTGTTGTACAAGCACTCGGTGAAGATACAGTGGGCAAGACGAACATTGGCGGAGCAGACCTCTGGGTCCTGCGTTCATGAGCAAATGCGCGCTGGGCATGATCCACGGGTTGTTGAATGCCGTGCTGGATCACAGACTTGACCTAATACCTCACATCTGCGAGGGCAATTTGAGTAGGTTGCTGTAGCGGAAGAAGGACAGGTGCGCTGACCTCGCCAGCAAAGACTGACTGCCTATGCCTGGTAGAGTTGGCAATACCATTATGCCATAAGTACCTCCATGCTCTGACAGTGAAGCACACTCAGGCTTGCAGTGCTGCGGAAGGCCATACGCCTCGCTCGACGGAAGCAATCGCGGGCAGAGCAGTGGCGTTCTGTGTGGACGTCTACATGCACATTGCAGGAGAAAAGCGCCTCCGGAAACCAGGGCAGAGCTTTGAGTTCAACGGCGCGCCCAGTCCGACGGTGGTTTACGAGCGAACCCGGGAGCTGAGCCGGACGCACGTACTATTAAAAATAGCGAGTCCTGTAAGAATGGATTCAAGAGGGCTATTCTTGGTGAGGCGGGAAAGGGAGGAGGCACTGGCACTGATCTTCGTCACTGGCACGTCGGCGCTGCACGTCATCCAGCGCAGCCTGTGCTGTTCACGTCAAGAAGAGATACTGTACGAGGACGCCTCGAAGCACGTCTTGCCCGCGAAACAGCAGCGCAGGGTACCGCATGAGACAGCGGGCGCAGAGGGAGCATATGGCGACCTGTCAGCGTCGGCGGTTCAAGTCATCGTAGGTTTCGACCGCCGGAGCTCGAGGTCAGGCTTTGTGCTCGAAGCGGAGATAGCTCGATGGCCACGGTTAGACACAAGTTAGAGCGGCCAAGGGTGGGCGCGACTATTCCAGAGGCGATATGACGGTCTAACAGCGGAGACTATACAGAAGTTGAGGAGAACAAGAGCAAGGACTCGGAGCACGCTCTGATTGCTGGATGCCTCATCAAGAGGGAATGATGGCAGCGCGGATTGACTTCTGATGATGGTGACCGTGCAGGATACAGGTGCACCGGTGACCGTGGCCGTGTTGTTGCACTTGCGATCTGGCAGAGAGGGTCTGAGCAAGTCATGACGTGACACGCGTGTCTCAGGGCCATCCGTCAGTGGAGAAGTCCGGGGAGGGAAGAAAGAGACTGAAGAGGAAGTCGCGCCGGCAGCGGCCTTGTGGCGTTCGGTGGTTGGTAGCGTCAGAACGGCCTGCAGGCTCCAGTCTGCCGTGGGCGCTGGTGTCGCGGACGATATCCGATGGAACATGTAAAGAAGGACTGTTCGGGACCGTTCCCTTGCGATTCGGCGTCACGGAGTGCGAGAGCGCGCTCGGCGGTGCGAGTGAATTCCATCAGGAGCGGCCGAATGCACGGCTTGGGAGGTTCTGAGGTTCTGAGCATTCGGGTGTCAAATGAGGGCACGGCTGGCGCAGGCTGAAGTATGAACAGTGCGCGAGGGGAAAACGTTCCGTTGCGAGCACGGTGGCCGGGGCGGGGAGGAGCAGTTGATATGACAAGTGATGGTCGTTCTTGCACGTAAAAAGCGGTCGAGGGCAGCTTGGTCGACGGTCCCAGTCATCTGACGATCAGAGCCGTCGAGAGGGATCGTTCTGCGCACGAGCTCGCACTGCCCCCGCATGTCCGCGACAAGAGCGTGAGGAGCGGGTTCTGTGAATCTCCGCAGCGGGATATGTTACATTGGACGGGACGGACGGAAGGAGGGCGTAAGTAGCGGCTGGAACGACCGAGGCATAAGTATGTTTTCTGAGAGATTGGAGGAAGAGATAGAGTGGGAGGGTTGCTATTAGCCGAGGGGGTTAATGAACTCGCCTCGCCCAGACGGCCGCGCCTAACCGGATCCGGCTGCACGGGCGTCTATTAGAGGAGGGAGTGCGGGGAGAGAATGAAAGCAGCCTCGACCAACAAGCGCCGGATAAGCTTTTGGACCGTCTTCCGCTTCCTCCCTCTCCTCCTCCTCCTCACTCACTCACTCACTCACTCACTCACTCACTCACCTCCACCACTACCTCTCCTCCGCCTCACCCCTTCTCGGCGACATCCACGACATGCAGCACACCTCAGCGCACCCTCCAGACGAATCCACCTCTTCCCGCCGCAACCCCCGCGTCAAGTCTTTGTTCGTTCGCATCCGCTCCAAACTGTGAGTCTCCGTGCTCGTCCCTCCTCGTCCTATTCCCGCATTCGCCCTCCCATTTTCCCCTATCGACGCTAGCCGTCTGTTAGTGAGTTGTGAAAAGTGCGAGGGGCGATATGTGCACCATACACCTCGTACACACCCGTGTGAACCCTCCCAATTACGCCAGTTCACCACTCACTGCTCCCGGCCCCCTCGCCGCGCTCAAAGTAGCGTTCATCCCGCAGCACCTGACCTCTACTTACCGCCCACTCTCAATTGTCTCTCTGACACTCTCGTACTAATGAGTTCACCAGGCGCCGCCCCAAGCTTCAGGAGCCCACCGCCGAGCCTTCCCAAGTGCCCCTGCCTTTCATCCCCCCAGAAGTCTGGGGAATCATCATCCAACATGCCTGTTTGTACCACCACGATCCCCTCGACACCTCCCACGAGCTCTCCTTCCTCGAGTCTCCCTCCACCCAGCTCGCCACCTACCGCGACAGCATGCACACCAAGAAGAACCTCTCCCTCGTCTCCAAGCAGTGGAACGCCCTCGCACGCGTCTTTCTCTACGAGTTCGTCTGGATCAGTCGTGCCGCGCAGGCAAAAGCTCTCGCTCGCACCCTCCTGATGGAGTACGTCGAGAACCTCCCCTCGAGTGGCAAGTTCATCCGGCGGCTGCATATCGAGACGCCCGCCCTCGAACGGTGCGCCCCAGCGGATCTTCGGACCATTTTGGACTATTCGCCCCATCTCTATATCTACTCGGACCACCACAGCGTGCAGCGGAGTATGCTCGAGGACGCGCCCGATCCGAGGTGTAGCCCCGAGGAGATCCTGAAGCTCATCGCCCACCCGAAGATTCGCAGACTGAGCTGGACCAACTACTACGACGACGTTCCTTTCGAGCTGCGAATGGCGCCACTCGGAAGCAATCTCACCACTTCGCCTCGAATACCTCGAGCTATCCACACGCCCTTCGAGCCTCCCGAACCTCAGCACGATCCTCTCCGGATCTTCATCGTCTTCGAGCAACCAGTTCGAGCATCTGCAGATGAACGTTCAGTTGCCGGCGCTCCGCGCGCTCAAGGTCTCGTTAGACAACAACACGTTTGCCGTGCTAGCCTCCTGGGACATGCCGAGCCTGACGCACCTCTCCGTGATGTCCTCCGACTTCAGCTACACCGGCGAGGGATTCTCGCGCTTCTTCCAAGCCCACGGTGCGAAGCTCGTCCAGCTTGAGCTCGGGCACTCGTCGAGCGCGCTCGAGGAGTACTACCTTACTACCCCGCAGCACCTCCTCGTTCTCCAGCAGCAGCAGACGCAGCCGAGTGTGCCCCTTGCCGAGTGGTGTCCGAACCTCCGCGAGTTCATCTGCTCCGCAGACGCCGAATGGCACTGGCAGAGCCCGGACTGGATCGCACCGCACATCCTCCTCCCCGCACACCCCAAGGTCGAGCTCATCGGCATCCGCGACATCGACACGCGCCTGCTCGAAGACCCGCTCACGCCCCTGCACGCGCACCAGTTCTCCTCGGACGGGAGCACGAGCACGAGCACAATAGACGACGCGCTGTTCGACGCGCTGATGTGCGCGGACGCGGACACGCCGTGCTTCCCGCTCTTCGAGCAGATCTCGTCGCTCCTCCGGCGGGACGCGTTCCCCGCGCTGCGCTTCGTGCGCGACCTGAGCGCGGAGAGCGACCGCCTGCGCACGGCGCGGCCGCACCCGCGCGTGCTGCAGTTCTGGCGGAAGGTCGTCGCGCGCTGCGCGGAGCACGGCGTGTGGTTCGAGGACTGCCGCGGCGTGAACATCACGCAGCGCGCGCTGCGGCGCGCGACGCTTGTCGGGGACGCGCGAGCGTAAGTTCGTTGGTGGTATACATCGAGCATGCTTTGGTCCTTCTTGGTTTGGGTTCCGGTTTACGACTATGCCTACGACATCTCACGACGCGCCTTGTGCGCACCCTCATGTACATGCCATGCACACATACCACCTCATCGCCCACCCCATTCTCCCCCTCCCATGCATATACCTCCCTCATCACAACACACACACACACACACACATACACACTCGCACGCATACATCGCACATACACCAGCATCCTATCTCATCTCTACCATCCCCACTCTCCCCTCTCTACCATCTCATCTCGTCTCATCTTGCAGTATCACCACCGGAAAGCAAAGCTACGTCTCTCTGTACATACATACCCCCTCGCGCCCGCGCCCGCGCGCGCACGGACTCTCTCCCTATATCTCTCCCGCACTCTATCTTGGTCTACGGTTCTACGGTCTGCGGTCTGCGGTCTGCGGTCTTCGATCTTGGTTTTGGTTTGGGTGTTCCATCGTTCGCGTCGCATCGTCGTTGCTCTGCTGTCTCCGTCGCCGTTGTACGCTATCCCGTCGTCAGTCGTCAAAGTCGCAATCTGACTCAGTCTACACAACGTGAAGCTTGAAGCTGTTGAAGCCTTACTGATTGTGTGCAGTGCGAGTGTGCGGGGACCGCATTACACGCGGGAGCCGCCGACGAAGATGGGGAACAGTCGATAGGACGGACAGACAGAGGACTATATAGAGCACAGTACAATACGAAACAACAGGAGATGTACAAGTACCGCTTACGCCGGGAGTATTCTACGCAAAAGACCAATCTACAACGCCTGCGCTCTCGGGGGTGGGGGGCATCACAAATGAACGTCCGAACTAAGAAGAACAAAGGGAGGGGGATATCTACGACACGGCGTTGGCGCGGTTCTGGCGCGCGCGCACGGCGCGGTCGATGAGGCCCATCATGTTGCCGAGCCCGCGCTCCTCGGGGAGCCACTCGCCGTTGTTGACGCAGAGGATGCGCATGCGCTCGTGGTACGCGAGGTCGGGGAGGAGCTTGGGCGTGATGAGGAAGTACTGGCCGCTGTCGGGCTTGCAGGTGACCTCGACGAGCGAGTTGTGCACCGCGCGCTCGGCGCGCTGGTCCATGCCCTGGTTGATCTCGTCCACGAGCGAGAAGGGCGCGCGCGCCTTCCTCGGTGAGGCTCATTAGGTAGAGGATCGTCGTCAGCGAGCGTTCCTGACGGGGAAAGGGGAGGTGGGGTCAGGTCAGTCGGGGACCATTGCATAGCGAGAGGGACTCACTCCGCCGGATTGCCGCTCGCCGGTGAGGAGCTGCAGCTTCTCGTGGTCGCGGAACTTGACCATGATGTCGATCGCCCACTTCTCGTAGTCTTCGTCTTCGCGGATGCGGATCTCGCCAGCGCAGCCGATGCCTGTGTCGCGATGTCAGTGGCGGCGTTACGGAGGATGACGGACGGACATACGGTCGAAGGCGGCGGAGAACTTCTGGCCGATGCTGTTCACGAGCTTCTCTAGTTCTGGCTGCCAATTGTCCTGCGAACGCAGAAGTTAGACTTTGGCAGCGGATCGTTCGGCGGAAGCTACTGACCCTGGCCGTCTTGATGCTCTGTTCGATCCTGAGGATGCGCTTCTCGTGATCTTCGATGGTCCCGCTGAGTGTTTCAATCTGAGGGTCGTACGATTGGTGACACGGTCTGCACTGGTGGACTGCTATCCTCACCTCAGCCTTCCTCTTGTTGTACTGGTCAATGACGTTGCCATTGGTGTTCGTGTTCAGCTCGAGTTCCTCGCGGCGCTGCTGCAGCTCTGCTTCCCACTCGTCTGCAGACTTCGCCTCGATCTCGCCGCGCTGATGGGATGTCAGCAGGTGACGCAGTTGGAAGACAGAAAAACGTACCGCTTCCATGTTGTTGAACTCCTCTTTGGCATCGTCGCTGACCTCTGCGAACTTGGCTCTACTGATCTCGAGCTTCCGCTTGGAGTCCTCCTTGAGCGCCTTGTACTCGGCATGGACTGTAAAAGACTCTCAGCATAGGCACTCGCGAAGAGCGGTGGCATCTCTCTCACTTTTTAGCGCAGCAGCCTCCACCTCCTTGATCTCCTCCATTTGCTCTTTGCACAAGGCTTCAAGGGCAGCTTTGTTTGCACAGACCTGGACATATTCAAGACCCGCGCGAGTGGCTTTCTCTTGCTCCTTGATGGCCGACCGCATGAGACCCTGGATGGTCAAGCCGTGAGCAACTCAATGTCAAGCGACGGGAACGATAAGAATACTCACAACATAGTCCCGAACGATCTGAACGCGCTGATGGGCCAGCGTCAGCAGCGCCTGCTTGTGCTGGTTGCGCTCGACGTCGATTGGCGGCGCGTTCTGCAGCTTCTCAAGCTTCTTCTTCTGCTCGTCTGCGGAAAACTGCTTAACATCCCCGTCTTGCTCGCGCTGGCGGACAAGCACTCACCGACCCTGAGTTGGAGCGTCTGAAGCTTCCGCTGTTCGGTGATTACAGCCTGTTTCCGCGCTGTGATGCTGTCCTTTGGATGGGAAGGCAACATGAGCCACGGCCACGACACGAACTTGTATACGGGCCAAACTCACATGGGCTTCCTTATACGCCTTATGTTCGGCATGAATCTGCTTGTCCACCTCGCCGAGCTCCTTCTCTTCTTCCTCGACCATCCGCAGACGATCGCGGGCTTCATCAAGGCGCATTTGAAGGTTGCGCTTGATCTGAGGGTCAACTGTGGAGAGATGTCAAACGATGGATGCGATGCGACCACGTGAACAAACCTACCAGCAGCGGCAGTAAGCAACTTGGCATTTTGTAACTCGCGCGTTGTGTTCTGCGGGAGTCGCTTGCCGTATCTCGAGCGCGTAACCTGGTTGATAACGCGGCCAAGGACATAGGTTGCACCGCCAGCACGAGCAGCCATATCCATTGCGCGATTGGGATCCACAGCATTGGGGTTGATGGCAATAGCCTGCACAAATCGCAGTGTTATAGGGGTATCACTCTGCCAACCGATGTACTTACTGTGCGATGAAGCCTGACGTCGGAGCAGAGGAACCACTTGAGGCCCTCAGGACAGTCAATGAAATCGATTGCATAACCGTCGAAGCCGAGTTGCTGCAGCTCCTCGCGGGGAACGGGCGGTGGCTGAAGTCTGTTCTCGTCGCGGGCCTTGAACCATGTATTTATTCGCGCCTTCCGACCGATAGCTTCAGGAGTATCGACACAAACCCTGTTGAGGAGCTGATAATCCTCCTCGCATTGCGCGACGAATGTCTGCGCGAGAGCGCTCATGATAAGTTGTGTTGTCCTGCAAGAAAGAAGTGTGACGCACCCTCAGCTGTGTACCACCAAAGCAGGACTCGACAGCGTCCACGAACGCCTTGTTGGGAACAGTCACACACAGAACAGCAGGCTCGAACACCTCCATGCGGAACCGATGCCTGTTCTTGCGGAGCCATTCTACGACCTCACCACAATCAGCGTCGAACCTTTTCAACGCTTCGAGTTTCTGGTGCGACTGGCTGTCGAGCTGTTGTAGGCTATCCAACCAAGATCAGTATGCTGGTGAATGACCTCTGAATGGCTTTCGCTTACTTCCTGTTGATCTGGTCGATCTCTTGCTTACAGCGGCTACTCTTCTCTACGTTGGCCCTTTGTTGTTCTTGCAGCTCTTGTTGGCGCTGACGAGTGGCGTTGTTCTGTTGAGCAAGCTCTTTCTGCACGTGGCACCGTATATCAGTGGTCAGGGTCCTAACAGCCATTCAAGGTTTCTGTCTACGAACCAACTGTCTATTCAGATCCTCTAGGCTCTCGGTCTCCGGTGGATTTGCGAGTCGCTGTTCGGCATCCGCGATGGACTTCTCCAACTTCTTGATGGACGCAAGACGTTCTTTCTCTCCCTTCTTGAGGCTATCTAGCTTATTCTTGATGTCTTCCGCTTGAGATTCCTAACACCGCATCGCGTGAGCGACCAGATACAACGACTCAAGCTGACGAGCTCACAAGTTTCTCGTTCTCCTCCCACTTAGCGGACATCAAGGCAAACTTGCGCTTAGCAGCTTTCTTCCGCTCCTCGCGCTGCCTCTCGCGCTCCTTGAGCTCCTGTTCAAGGGCCCTGAAAATGATGGGTTAGTTCCAGGTGACATTCTGTGTTCTCCTGTACGAACTTGTCCATGTCGAGGTAAGGCTTATGCCGCTTCTGCAATTGTCGCAGGTTGCGTAGTGCCTCGCGTTGTTTAGGTTTGATCACCCGGTACCTCTCACGAGCTTCGTAGTACTCTTTGATGGGCACTATAAACTCCAAGAGCTCGATCTGCGTAGCGTATGAGTCAAGCATTGATGATGCGGACGCGAGACCCGATTACCTTCTTCTCAAGAGCTCGACGCTCCTCATAACGACGGACATCGCGCTCAAGGTTGGCATTGCGCTCTTCCATCGTGCTTGAGTTGCTCGCGATCGGCATTGATACGCTAGGGGCCAGGTTACATGACGGCATGAGGCAGGACAGAAGCTCAGCGGTACCTCTTGCACTTGCTTCAACTCCTTGCCTGCACTGATGAGCGTGTCGTGCCATGAAGTAAGGTTCTCATTCCCTGCAGCACGCTGTGTTTCCCTAAGGAGCTGCTGAGGGGTCATGCGAGCAAACTCTGCGACACGATCTTGAGGCAAGAAAGTGCTGCACACGTCGCATGAGCATTCAGATACATGAGTAAGGTGAGGTGTTCCAAACATACCAGAGATTGCTGACTTGAACATTGAGCTCAGCCATACGCGCGCTGACCTCCTTACCAGAAGCGGCCTTTCCGTTCACGGTGAAGGAATTGCCCTTTGTCTTCTTCGAGAGCATACGACGAATCACAAGGTTCTTCTGACCTTTCGCGCCTTTGAGCTCTATCTCAACATAGCCAGACTCCTTGTCGTTCTTGACATAGGCCGTTATTTCGTGTGCACGGTTCAAGAGCTGAGGTTGTACGCGAGCAACGACTTTTAGGGGTTGCCAGTATAACTGAGCAGATAGAGCTACTTACCGACAGTGGGAAGTTGAGACCGATACAGATGGCGCAAGCGATGGAGCTCTTTCCAGTCCCATTTGGCCCAAATATCATGTTGAGGTACGGTCCAGGACGGAACTCCACCCAGTCATAGGTCAGGAAGTTCTCTAGCTGTATGCGGACAATAGACCCGGGTATGAAGCTGACGGAACGAACAGGCAGACATTAGCAGATAACATGGCGTGGAATGCTGCAGACAAACCCATCGACGTCGCGCGGTAGGGTCTGCTTCCGTTTCTCGACTTTGGGAGAGCTACCAGTAGCGCGCGAATCGCCCTCGGTATTGATCCTGGCGCGCTTCCTACGCGACGGCTCTCCGTCATCCTCCTCCTCCCCTTCATTGTATTCGTCCACTTGACCCTCGCCATCCTCATCACCCTCGCCTTCACGTGTGTCGTCCTCCGCGTCGCGCTCAGCCCCGTCTTCCTCGGTGTCTACGTGCTCCCTCATAGCTGCACGCTTACCACGGGACATTTGGTCGTTTGTAGCCTTGCTCGCGCGCGTCTTGGGAGTTACGTCGTTGTTTTCTTTCAAAGAGTCTTGCGAGCCATGCGAGGCCGCCCTGCGAGCCATCGCGGAAAGTCCAGCGGGTAAAGGCACAGATGGAGAGGGTATGGATGCGATGGCGCTAAGCAACGGGCGACAATAGCCACTGCCCGACGCGTCGCGCGTGTTCAGGGCAGACATTTTCGCATTAGTACGCTCACGTGACACGCTCCCCGTACTCTCGCGTCCGCGCAACTTGACTGCAATTGACTCCGCGCGAGCATACGGATCATATAAATCGACGGGTATCTTTGTTGTAGAGATCAGAAAGCATCACCTCATAGACATCAGCGACAAACTCAACATGAAGATCAGTACGTAGTCGCCTCGTCCATGTGAAGATCCCTCGCTCAGATAGATCGCATGCAGCCTTCGTTACTGGAAACGCGGGCAAGCTCAGGGAAGTCCGCCAGATTCTTGGAGCTGCAAACATAGAGGTCGATTCACAGGAGCTGGATAGTAAGATAGATATTATATCGTTGTGTCGACCCCAGTCCTGACGACACACCGCAGTTCCTGAAGTGCAGGGCACGACTCAAGAGGTTGCGATTGCCAAGTGCCGACGTGCCGCAGAACTCCTTGGTGGCCCCTGCATCACAGAAGACACAGCGCTGTGTTTTGAAGCGTTGAACGGCCTCCCTGGCCCATACATCAAGTACTTCCTCAAAGAACTAGGCCATGAAGGTACCCCAGACTGATCCACATCGTGATAGTTCCGTACTAATCGGCCTGTTGAAGGCCTCAACAAACTTCTGATCGGCTTCCCCACAACGGCTGCGTGGGCGCTGTGCACGTTCGCCTATAGCGCGGGGCCGGGAACCGAACCGATTCTGTTCGAAGGTCGAACAAACGGCCGGATCGTCCCCGCGAGAGGAGACGGACACTTCGGCTGGGACCCGGTCTTCGAAGCTGAAGACACCGGAAAGACGTAAGTCAGGCTCCACTCCCTCTTGCCGCGATGCTTAACGGGTCCAACAGGTATGCTGAGATGGCTTCGGAAGAGAAGAACAAGATCTCACATAGAGGCCGTGCGCTAGAGAAACTAGAGAAATACCTCAAGTCGCTGGCTTCTGCATAGTCCAACTCCCACATATGTATGCTATATTACATACGGTAATGTGCATACGTGCACGTGCGTTCCTTGTCCACCATCGCATCGCGTTCTTAGATCATCTAGCAAGTACTGTGACATTGATGCGTGGCTGCTTGCAGCACAGCCTGTAAGAAGACGTGTACTCGGCATATGCATACTCGCATCGGGATTAGCACGTAGGCGCGCACCAAGAGCCATCGGAATAAGTGGATTGGCTTGCAAGAACGATGTCGCAATACACTGTAGTTCTTGACCTCAGGCCGAGTAGGCGTCGTAAGCCCAATCACTGGGCCGCATGTGCATCATCCTGGCGGCACAGCTACGAGAGAGCCAAATCAGGTAAGCCGCAGTCAGCACGCAGCCTTTCAGAGGACGAGCTGACTCATCGGCCCACATCTCTCCTTTCTCACATCCGAGCCCTTGCCTCACATCCGACGAGCAAAAGCTCAACAACTATGAGCCAGCGTTCAGTGTGTAGCTATTCCGCTGAAAGAGCGGGGTCGTCGTATATCGGCATTCAGATGCAACTCCGAACCGTCGATGGGGGACCTACAGCCGCGGTGCAGGATAGCAACATCCGCAGGAGAGCACCCCTGTACTGCGCGGCGCCGCCGGGTTTGCCTACGGGACACGTCATCCCTCGTGCGCGGAGGATTGCGATCGAGTCTGACTGGATCTGACTACAGCAGAGGCCGTACTAACTCGTCTTGAAAGCCGAGACGCGCGCACAAGCGCACACGCCGAGACGACTCCGAATCGCTGAGCGTCTTGGTCAGAACTGCAATAGTAAGCGTAAGCCGGACGGGGCGGACTCGGCGTACGGATGTGCGTTCGCGCATTAATATTCGGGGCTCTCATCCGTGCTGCTATCCGCGAACGACTGCGTGTTCTCTGGTCACTCTTCTCCGACGCTGAGCACCATAAAGGAGGGCTGTTGCTCAGCATCGCAACACCACCGAACTTCAACCCCCGGCATACCCTGACCCTTCCCTAACCCAGTCGTCTTCACGACAATCATCTGCACTGCTCTATACCCACCTCCTCATCTTGCACTCTAATACCACTTAATCATGCCTCGCGTTCAGATGAGCGCTGTCCTTCCCAACTTCGCCGGCTTCACCATCTCCCAGGGCGCCTTCCACCTCCGGCTACGCGAACAACTAGGAAACGGCGCCTACGGCGTCGTCTATCTCGCGGAAGACCTCGCACCGCGGCCACACGGCGCGCAGTACTACGCGGTCAAGTGCATGCTTCGGTATGAGCGCGGCTCGCAACTCGCACGACAGCAGCACCGCGAGATCATGCACCACCGCGCTCTTTCCGAGCACCCGAATGTAGTCACCCTTCACGCGGTCATCGAGGAAGAGTTCTACATCTTTCTCGTCATGGACTTGTGCGACGGCGGCGACCTCTTCAATGCCATCATCGACCGCGCGACCTTTGCAAACAACGACGAGGCGATCCGTCGGACTTTCCTTCAGATCGTCGATGCCGTTGCTGCTTCCCACGAGAAGGGCATCTACCACCGCGACCTAAAGCCCGAGAACATCCTGTGCTCAAAGAACGACGAACATGTGTACTTGGCGGACTGGGGCTTGTCCACCCGGACACGTCTGAGCGTCAACTATGGCTGCGGCAGCTCCTTCTACATGAGCCCAGGTAAGCACGTTCTTCGCTATCGATGAAGAAGTCGCACTGACGAGTTTCCACAGAATGCTTGGGCGTGTTCCACAAGAAAGCACCATACGCCTGCGCGCCCTCAGATGTCTGGGCGCTCGGTACGATCCTCTGCAACATGACCACTGGGCGCAACCCGTGGCACGTCGCCTCGCCCAAGACCGACCAGGGCTTCCGCCTCTATCTTCGCCAGGGTGCTCCGTGGCTTCGCCAGCAGCTGGGCATCTCTGCAGCCGCCAGCGAGCTTCTTGCGCGTATCTTCACCGTCGACCCAGAGAAGCGCATTACTGTCCCCGAACTCCGTACCGCTGTCCTTGCTATCGACTCCTTCTTTCCTGGCGGCCCCTCACGCGGCCGTTCGCGTGCCCGCGCCATCCAGCTCGTCCAGGAGGCACGCCTTAACTCCGTTCCTCAACCCGTCGCCAAGATCGCCGCCGAGCAGCCCGCCGCCTTCGCGCCGCAGGAGGCAGATATCACAGAACGGGAGGGCCCGTCGACTCCGCTTGACACACGGAGCGAGAGCTGGGAACTGCACCCTATCGAGATTTGCCCCACCGTCTCCGCCGACTTCATGGCCATGCCTGCAGAGGAGATCGCGCAAGCGGCGACTGCGACAGTCGTCGGCACGGAGAGCACATTCATCAATAGCGACAGCGATGCTTCCCTACCATCAGACGCCGCGTACCAGTCCTCCGACAGCCTCGACGACGTCTGGTCCATTACTGTCCCACCACTCGCAAGCTCTCCAGCGGAGTCGTCAGACGTGGAGAGCGACGGACCCGTCACTCCAGAGACGTTCGCTGCAGACCCTACCGGCGCCGTACCCGACCTTGCGCTTGACGCGCCTGTCCCGTCGGAGTGCGACATCACCGCGGCGGGTATGCGCCTCGCGCAGCTGAAGATGCACAAGAACACGAAGTCGCTTGTGCGATTGTTCACGGGGATGAGGACATTGCTCTTGAAGTCATAGTCACGGTGTCAGCGCCGACTGGGTGCTGGACACAGTTGGCTCACGGACATCTCGTTTGATACTACCCTAGAAACCGTCATATTGCATTGTACGATAGCCTTGTAGCAAATAGTACCCACCTCAATACACCGTCTCCTACTCATCAAATTCATTTTGTGTGTCACCCAGCCGCAAAGCATAGATTTAAGCAGTATCGGAGGATATAGCACATAAGCACACTAACAAACTCACAAGTACATCGGCACACGAACACAGAGTGACTCAGTCGTACCGGCCCCGCCTCCTTGGAGGACTTCTAGACCTAGACGCGGGTCGTCTGCCCCACCCATCACGCCGGGGAGGCGAGTCCCTGCGGGGAGGAGGCACTCGCCGGTCGTCTCTGTCTCTATCTCTTCCAAAGTCACCTCCACCACGCCCCCCACGAGCGCCACGGGGAACTGCAGGTTCGGGTCCGGAGTTACCTCTCCAGTGTCCACCACCTCTGCCTGCTCCCGGTCCTGGCGCTGCAGCCAGACCGCCACCCCAGCCTCCATCCCCTCGTCCACCGGCACCTTTCCACCCGTTCGCCGCACCAGGTCCTGCGCCGGGCCCGACGGCACTACCCTTGATTGCCAGCTCACCGCCAGGTCCTGTAGGCATCGTCACACCCTTCGGGAGGTGAACCGCCACGCAGAGATAGTCACCAGGGACAAAGCGAAGTTCGTCCAGGGTGCGATCTTGTTCTGAGCCCTTGATGGCTTCCGACTCTCCGTCTTCGAGCAGGCGAGGAGCGGGATGGTCGAGGGAACCGGGTTCGCCTAGGATGTCGCGCGAGTAGACAGTTCCGAAGTTCTTTGTGCGCAAAGCGGCCTCGTGCAGCTGCATCGACAAATACAGCGCGGAAGGAGTAGCGTGCGAGGGGATGGCGGTACTCGGTAGAGTTGGGGGCTGTTGAGCGAAGCGTAGTGAGGACCTCACGCAGTGTCGCGTCTTTCCTGAGCAACGCACGTGTCAGTCAGTGACACAGCAACTAGTAATCAAGGTTAAGTACCATGTGTATATCTGCTGCTCGTCAGCTAGGGGAAGAGGTCCATCTTCGAACTGCTGGAGACGGTGGAACGTCCCGATTTTGATGAAGGTGCGGATGAGGAACGGCGCTGTCTGGAGAGGCAATGGTGAATGGGAATACAACACAAAGAGCTTTGAGTTTCATACCTTCTCGCGGTCCACGATGGGCTTCCCAGCAGGGGTGGTGTCCTCCATGTTGCGATGGGTGAACGAATCCAAGCCGGCCAGAGTTCGCTGAGCGCTGGAGAGCGGGGATGATTACGTAACCAGCGTTCAGTACTAGGCCACTGCGACGAGCGCTTGTCTGCATCTCTGGACTTGGGCATTGCTACAGCGCCTGGCGGACGACGGGGACGACGGTCGGCTGACGCGGATCTCAATCCAAACTGCTGATGATGTGGCTATAGTTCTCATTGTTCAGGTTCTCCCTCTGCAGTGGATATTTGTGGCTTCTACTTCCCTACTCTCGGAGATCTTACTACCATGGCGCCTTCTACGTCCGGTTCTCACGCGAACAAGCGCAAACGGCTTCAGGAGAGCGAACCAGAGACGACGCGGAGGAGGCTATCGAAAATCGCGAGGCCATGTCCTAAACCCGACCTGCGCATCGTAACAGATATCAAGGCAACAAAGCTACTCTCGCCACCTCTCGACCAGCTTCTCTCAGCCGCAGACTCTGATACGGATTCCCTCTTCGACGAGGCTCCTCCCCGGCCCCTTACTCCGGACCTCGACGAGCTGCGCTCAATCCTCGAACCCAACATCGTCGATGAGTCTTTCACAGGCTTGGAAGACCCAGCTGCGGTTGTGGCAAGACGGACGGCACCATCGATACCCGGCCTGTACTTCGATCCCTCCATCTTGCTTCCCGAAGCTCTAGCGGATGAGCTGATGTGGACTTGCATCCGGACCTTCTTCCGCGAGGGCACCGCCAATCAAGTCATGCTCTTCGAGCGGCCGCGGGGCCCCGAATCACCTCAAGCTGTACCAAATCCTTCTGGATTGCCTAGCTATCTCAGGAACCTCCTCTCTCTGCTAGACGAGTTACTCCGACCGGCGATCCCGCGAGAGGCGCACGACCTGCTCTTCTCACCCTCGCCAGCATCGTACACCGGCCCACCTCGCGCTCGCCAGGCTATCATCAACCTGTATTGGCCCGGAGAAGGTATCAGCCCTCACGTCGACCTTCTCGACCGCTACGGGGACGGTATCATCGGGGTCAGTCTGGGTTCGGGGTGTGCTATGCGATTCGCACGAGCCGCGGAAGGTACGGAGCACGACGCACTGTCGCCTGAAGCGCGGGAGGAGTCCGCGCTTTACCTGCCGAAGGGTAGCGTATTGGTGATGACCGACGAGGCGCGCTACCGCTGGACACACGGCATAGAGAAACGGTTTGGCGATCTCGTTGAGCCGGATGGCGACTGGTTCTCGGCCGGTGCTCCTGGAGCGAGACGTCCGACTCAGTATCACGTTTCGCTGGTTACTCCCGGGGGCCGATGTTGTCGGCGTCGCGACGGGGTCTGGGGATGTCCACGAAGGTTGATGCTCTAGCCTCTTGGTGTCGTACTACAACGGACCTGGAATCATGGACGAGGTTGCTAGCGTTCAAGTTGTGTTTCAGAGTGGCGTCATTGGGCTCGCATGCATGCCATCACTAGACACGTCAGCGAATGCATATGTGAACATATCGACTTGTTTAGCATGGCTAGGCCTGGCTTAGCATGTCTCTGCTCTGATTAAGCCGATTGTTTTACGCAACAGAGCTGAAGCTCTTTACACATACCTTCTTAGCACGTCTTATCACCGTGACATGAGCGTCGAGCTGTCGATCCTTCCCATGTCGCACGACGTTTAGACTGCGACGTTCGGTCTGGACGCCACCACCGTCGCTGTCTGTCAGGAATCAGCAGATGGGATTACTATGGGATTGTCCATCACATTGCGTGTAGACCGGAACGTCCGACGTCGGGCTGCGCGCTGCGCACGGTAGGAGCGCCGTACGCGGCGCCGTTCCGCCATCGCCTGTGGCAAAATGCCGGCTTCCGAGCGCATGGTGCAGATCTGCTGGCTGCAATTACGCTACGGCGTCGTCAGACTATCGATATGATGAAATAACATCTGCATAGTACCGCAAATGGACTGCTCTTTGTGCTTCAAGAGGGAAAGGTCGAGCGCGTCTCGTGCGTAAGAGCTGAAATGATACGGGATCGCGCTAGGCAGCACAACTCCGCTCGCTAACACTTTATGCAGGAACCACCCGCGATGGTTCAGGGTGCTGGTGTGAACGCCGGAGCATATGAACGTCATCCTTGAACCGGGGGAGGGGTCGACCTTAACACTTCTCGGAAGGTTCGAACCTGATCGGCAAAATGAAAGCGCACTATGCTCATTTCCGAGGTGATGGGATGTGATGGCCTTGCGATAATGATCAAGAGGATACACAGTGGACACACAGTTCTCGTCTGCGCAGAAATTCTGATGGACCAGTTCGCACCTAGTCTCACCGGAACGTCAGCAAAGCCTGCAGAGGTGGCCCGCCAGTGGGCCACAGATGCTAGACCAGCTCACCGCGTGCTGCGTTTGCAAGCGTTCCTTCCCGTTCCTGGCGTCCCGCCCAGTCCGAAGCGGCAAGCGCAGGGCAACGACCTTCCTCGCATAGAAGGCGGAAAATACGTAAAGGGAAGCGGCGACAGCACTCCTTGCAGATGGGCCACGGAAGATTTCAGCAACCGCGAAAGATACGCCCCACTTTTTGAATGTATAAAATGCTCGCTAACACAGGCCGGAAGGCACCGTGGCTCGCCCTGCTGCATCGTCGTGCACCAACCTACCCGCTCGTAGCGCTGAACGTTCAGAATGTCCTCCAGTCTCGCCGACCTCTACATCCCGGACTTCATGGCCGACTGGCCATGGCCGCGGAGAATCCACCCGCTGTACGAAGAGGTCGCCGCTGAGTCCAACGAATGGCTCAGGTCGTTCGTGGCCTTTACGCCGGCCTCGCAAGCGGCATTCGAGAAGTGCGACTTTGGTCGTCTGGCGTCCCTCGCATACCCTGATGCATCGCGGGGTGAGTATCGGTTCCCTTTGCGAGCGACGATCGCATTGCTAACGTACCCGATCGCTTCCATTGCTCAGACCACCTCCGAACAGGTGTCGACTTGATGAATGTATTCTTCATCATTGATGAGTACACCGACGTCGAGCCGGCGCCGGTGGTCAGAGAAATGATCGACGCTGTCATTGATGCGGTCCACAACCCGTACAAGCCTCGGCCTGCCGGGGAGACTATCCTAGGGGAAGTGGTCAGGCAGTAAGTGATCGCACCTACACTAAAATGTCGGACCGTACTCAACCTGATGTGCCTTGCAGGTTCGCTGAGCGTGCATTCAAGACCGCAACCCCGGAGGCCGTAGCCCACTTCCTCGAGTCGTTCACGGATTACGTCCGCTCCGTCGTGACCGAAGCCGAAGACCGGTGTAACGGGACGCTTCTCTCCATCGACGAATTCATCAAGATTCGGCGCGAGAACAATGGTGGACGGCCATCCCTTTCCCCATGCGAGCTTCATTTGAATCTCCCCGACGAGGCGTTCTACCACCCTCACATTGTCGAGATGAGAACATGTATCGTGGACATGATTACCATAATCAACGTAGGTCAACTCTTCCGCGAGTGGTTGACGTCTTGCTGAATGAGCCATCTCTACAGGATGTGATGTCGTACAATCGGGAGCAAGCGACCGAGAACGACCACTACAACCTCCTGACAATCGTCAGGCGCAACTTGAACGTAGATTTCGACACCGCCATGGCATGGGTAGTGGATTTCCACAAATCCGTCTCAGGCCGTTTCCTGGAGGGCTTGAAGAATGTTCCCTCATTCAGTCCCGAGGTCGACGCACAGCTGCAGGAGTACCTGCAGAGTATTGCGAATTGGCCGCGATGCCTCGACAGCTGGAGCTTCGAGTCGAAGCGGTACTTCGGGGAGCGAGGCCTCGAAGTCCAGCGTACGCGCCATGTCCCGCTTCTGCCCCGGAGGAAGCCGGAGCCCGTGCGTCAAGGCGATATTCAAGTGCATATCATTGAAGCCCTTGCGCGACCTATCGCGGTTTGAGCTTCGCAATCCCTATGATAATGATAACAGAATGTTAGCGATGTGTATCTGTGTAAATGTACTGCTCAGCTTTCAGGGATATATATTGTTTCAGTATAACTATCTTCCCGCATTAAGAACGAATCGTCGAGGATGTACTTGACACGAAAGCGAGAAAGCGATTGCGGTCTGGAGCTATCTAACACAGTTACAGTGCGCCGAAAAGCGTACAATCTTCATCTTCAGCCTATCTCTCAAGGTTCATCATTCTTGGCAAGTGTGTGACTTCCGTAAAGGCTGGCCTCCGTCCCCTTCAGCACTGTGCCCGCAAGAGACGAGAACTGCAACGTACCTCTAGCATGCTCCACCACGAAGTGCAAGAACCAAATGTAGTACAGCTCCTGCAGCGATGTTGAAGTCCTTCACGATCTTGTCGTCGGCCCTGAATGTAGCGTGATATGAGCTCATCTGTGAGTGGCATGGGGAGTCGAGTATAATGCGCACATCTGCCTGCCCGCATAAATCAAACGCTGCTGAGGCGGAGGTACTCCGGACTGTTCCTCAACCTTCTCCTTGATACGGGAGACCTATGCAGCGGATTTGAGCCGTCAACATTCGTATAGGCTATAGGCACAACTGGCCATGAGGAGAGCGGCACGCACAGGATCCTCGGGGTCGATATCAAGTTCGATCTAAGTAGGCAGTGAGAGATAAGCATTCGTTCAGGAACCAAGAGGTTTACGTCGGAAGTCCTCAAGGCGATCTGCATACCTCCTTGCCAGTGAGGGTCTGCGGACGTTTATGCAGTAATCAGTGGCATTCCCAACACACGCAGACTGCCATGAGCGATGTGCATACCTTGACCTTAATCATCATCTTGAGTATTCAGATAGTGGTCGATATTGTATGCAAAAACTGGGATAGGGTCGGACGAGGAGCTGAGAAGGTGGAAGACGGTGATGAGCAAGACGAGAGCGTTGTGGCGTCGAGGGCCGCCTGCCGGTACGCGTAGGCGCCCATGCAATCGAGACGCGTCCACCTGGCCCGATATGGTAACGTCATTCTTGTCTGCGCCTCCCATGTTCCTCCGACATTAACTGTGCCCACGTCGCTCTTGTTTGACCTATGATTTGGAGGTAAAACGCTGCTGCATACGCTCATCACTCCAACATCGCAAAGAGCTGGCGACTCCTCACGCCGACCGCGAAGCATTCGCGCAGAGGAGACATCGGAACATACGCATGCAGGGCTCAAAGGGACAGAAAATTGTCCTTGCTGAGAGTCATCTCGCCGCTGATCGGAACCCACGCGGGGTGGAGATTCATATAGAGCACCTTCCTGGTGGCTACAACGTCTCACTCACTACTGGAGCGCATTTCATTGGCGAACGTCTATGTATAGCATTGAAGGTAAGCATATCATCGACAATGTGCCTCGGCGATGCCTATGCCGATCTTCTATGACATAATAGATTTGCAGCCTTATGTCTTCGAGACGTGCTGATGCAACGGCTTGGGACACTGTTAGCTGTGTCCTCATTGGAAACACTCTGCACTATTGACCACACCCTACATCACGCTTCCGTCTTCGGCGGTGATGTCGACTGCTTTTGACACCTGTGTCGGTCCTGAGGAAGTGCGGGGTAGTGATAGACTCGTCGTCCCGACCAGATGGTATGTCTGAAATGCGGGGCAAGAACTGCGGACTCGGTGGGCATTCGCCCATATTATGCACCCGAAGCTACCAAATGCTCCTGGTTCCGGTGCCAAGAAGCGTTTCGTGGGCTCCAGAGGCACAGCTTTCCACCGACCTTTCTCCGACTGCCTTCCCGTGACTACTGGGACGATCTCGCAAATATGTCAGTTGTGCAACTCTTCTCTTTTCTCAGCCGACGGCAATACACAGGGCGGAAACATTGCCCTCCGCAACGTTTATAGCACGCTCCCATCGCCCCTCCGTGGTGATACTGAGATACTGAAGCACGCAAGGATGTGCGGCTCCACGCTGCTGCCGCATTTACGGCAGGGATGAATGCCAAGAAGCCGGTAGTTTCTCCGGAGTTTCCCTGGATCAGTGTAGAGATTGCGTTCCAGGTATGCATCCCAGCCGTTACGGTCTTGATACGGAGTTGGCACTGAATGCGAAAGACTCGTGAGCAGGCCACGGGCGGTGGAGTATATATGCGCGCGGCCGTGGATGGGAGCCCATTTGTCTTTGGATCTCTCATTCTTGGCCCCTTCACCACAATCCGTCGCAGACAAGATGGCAATCGGCGCAGGGTTTCACGCGAACGACAACCTCATTAATAGATATGTTCAGGAGGACAAGGTTCCGTGGTACAAAAAGCGTAACCTGCGCATGCTGTACATCCTCATGTTCCCGACATGTATCGGTATTGAGATGACGAGCGGGTGAGTTATCTTGTCTCTTGGAATATATCAGATGGTGTTCAATCCGACTAACCTCTGACAGGTTTGACTCTTCGATGATGAACGGTCTTCAAGCCGTGCCGACTTGGGATAGCTGTAAGCACTGGCTTTGATGACTTGTTGAGTTGCAAGTCATCCCTTCAACAGTCTTCGGCCACCCAAGGTCTACGATTCTTGGACTACTATCTGCACTCTATTCTCTGGGATCGATGTGCTCTCTTCCCTTCGTACCGGTCGTGACGGACCGCTTTGGAAGGAGAAAGGCGATCATTTTTGGGAGCATTGTTATGATCATCGGAGCCGCTCTGCAGACGGCCTCCCAGGATTGTGCGTCATCACTCCTCCGCCTCAATTCGAGGCAACGAACTCATTCTATCTGAAGTCGCTATGTTTGTCATTGCACGATTTCTTCTAGGATTTGGCATACCCTTTGCCATCGTGGCGGCCTCGTCGATGATCGGTGAGCTTGCGTACCCCAAAGAACGTGCTCGTATTGGATCTCTTTTCAATGCGTCTTGGTTTATCGGTGAGTTCACCACTTCGGTTATTTTCTATCCCTGTTTCTTATATCAACCTCAGGTGCAATCGTTGCCGCTGGGGTGACCCTTGGCACATTCGAAATGCCGACCAACTGGGGGTGGCGCATTCCCTCTCTTCTGCAGGTCATCCCGAGCGCTCTGCAAATGATCTTCATTTGGTTCCTTCCCGAGTCTCCCAGGTCAGTCTCTGGAAAAGACGTCGCAGTGCAAGTGGTTCCATTGTCTTACTGATGAATGTTCAGGTGGCTCGTGTCCAAAGGCCGTGGAGAAGAAGCCTATGCGATCCTCGCCAAGTACCATGCCGAGGGTGATCTGAACTCGGAGTTCGTCCGGCTCGAATTCGCGGAGATCGAGACCACTCTAGAGCTAGAGAAGGAGCAAGCCAAGGGTCGCTGGCGCGACTTCATCGCCGCACCAGGCATGCGGAAGCGATTGCTCATCTGCTCCTTCCTCGGTCTCGCGACCCAATGGTCGGGCAATGGCCTCACGTCCTACTACCTCGCGCGCATTCTGGACAATGTCGGGATCCACGACGATCGTACTAAGAACCTCATCAACCTGGCTATGACGTGCTGGGGCTTTGTGAACGGCACAACGCTTGCGCTGACCGTCCCGAAGATGCGGCGCCGCACGGCGTACATGACGTGCACGATTTTGCTGCTGCTTATCTTCACCGGCTGGACGGTCGCTAGCGCGCAGTATACCATGACTGCGAGCCAGGCGGCATCTCGGACCGTCATTGCGTACGTGATAATGTTCTGTGCTTGTGCTTGTTCAGCACGATTGACCGCTCGCTCCCTGTAGGTTCATCTTCCTCTACAGCCCTGCGTACAATATGGGCTACAACGCTCTTACGTACAGTGAGATTCCATTCCTCGCGTCTGTCCGTCTCTCTCTCATTCACTAACTGGACTCTCCAGCGTACCTCGTGGAGCTCTTCCCGTTCCATGCCCGCTGCCAAGGGTATCGCCGTGTTCCAATGGTGGGGCCGCGCCGCCGGCTTCTTCAACCAGTTCGTCAACCCCATCGGCATCCAGAACGCGGGTTGGAAGTACTACATCTCGTACTGCATTTTCCTGCTCTTCGAGGCGGTCTTCGTGTGGTTCCTCTTCCCCGAGACCTCGAACCGCTCTCTGGAAGAGCTTGCCTTCCGTAAGTCCCATCTCCCAACCCTTTGCAAGCGCGACGATGTTGACTTGCGGTTGCAGTGTTCGAGGGCGAGAAGATCCGCGAAGAGCAACAAAAGCGTATCGAGGAGGAGGTGCAAGAAAACAGAGCGCCCATTCCGGACAACGCAAGCGACAAAGAGAGCGCCCTGCATGTCGAGCATAGCAAGATTTAGACCCGGTGTATCTCTTACATGGACAATATACCTTTACCTGTACTTTTTTTCCGCCTCCCATTGCCTACAACGACTTACCGAGAGACATTGTCGCGACTTCGAAAGCGCGACGAAAGAGTGCTGCTGTGCCACTCCCGGGAAGCATTATGCCCATTGGGGCAACCTATGGTCGAGGCTTGACGTGGCTATTCCTCAGCGACTTGCTGCTATATCGCGGTGGCGACTGTAGAGCATTCGTCAGCTATGAGAACGCTTCCCATCTGTGTAACGGCTCCCTCTCGAGTTCGTTTGTAGGGACCTCAGGTTATGTGGCACTGAGTTTTTGATCTCCGTGGCACACTGAGCGTAAGAAAAGCTCATAGAAGTGACGGTTTACGGGTCAGAATCCCCCAACGACACAATCGGACAAATCACAATCGATCCGCCACTCGGCTCCATAGTCGCGGGCGAAGAGTCCCTTCACAGCCCGCCCCCAAAGTTCCGAAGCAGGCTTGGGATCAGGGGGACACCACATCGCCTTGATCCACTCCCAGTGCTCGGGGAGCCAGCCAGCTTGCTCCCAGTCCAGCAGAGCCAAGACCCTATCCCCATCGACGATGACGTTGCGTGGCGCGATGTCACCGTGCGTGAAGACGATCGCATGGTCGTCCCGCATGCGCGCTCGGATTTCTGCGACTTCCGCTGCGGGTTTGAAGGGCGTGGACGTCTCCGCCAAACGGTCGTTGAAGGCGGCCTCGTTGGGAAACGGGCCCACTGGCGCGCTAGATGTGATGCGGCAATCTACAACAGCCTCCCCGCTCAAGCCGCAGACTGCGGACCCATGTGGGCTTCGCAAGGAACGGAGTTGGGCTATGTAGGATCGCAATTACGCGACAACGTTGGTACGCTCGGCGGTACTGAGCGTCATCCATGCTTTCTCCAGCGTTGAGCCCTTGACCTTCTTCATGAGAAGAAACCGACGGCCATGCCCTTGGACCGAGGCAACAATGGGAGGCGTAGGGATGGACGTGTGGCGTTGAACGAAGCGTATGATGTCGCCTTCTGATGCGCCTCTAATTGGAGATACTTTCAACAGCAGCCCACCAGGTAGTTCAGATATGCGTCCATGGCATAGATTGTCACTGCACAAATCACGCAGCGACAAGTACCCGTTGAGCGCGGTGGCGACGATACTCTGCATATTCGATGGATGGGCTAGGATTAACGTCTACTGCAGTGAGTGTGTCAGCACTGTTGCCAGCCCCCAACGTCAGGCCCGTGGCTCTGACTAGGAGTAGGAACCTACCAGACTGTAGCAGTGGTTCGTCGTAAGTCGTAAGAAACTTTGTCTCCCCTAGGCAGACCTTACTATGTAAGTAACTCTTCCGCTCATGTTTACTAGTGGCAACTCCCAATTTGAAGGGGACCGCGATTCAGAGGGTGCGTCTTGAAGGCAACCATTGTTTATACCAACTCTGACCTTTAAATCAATCCCTGGTAGTATATCGGATTAGTACACGCGCCTGTCAATCTCTGCGGACGCGCGAGAGCGGGGTTCGACTCCCCGCCAGGGAGTTATTTTTTGCTCGATCTCGGGGTTTCTTTCACGTTTGAGCACGTCAAACTTCGAACCAAAGTATAACCTCATTGTTCGACTACAACTCCTCAATACAAGCAACACAGTATCCATGGCGTTACCAACATACATCCGACTTTCAGTAATGGGTATCGTGTGTCCTCCCTACTCAACGTCAACTACAGAGTCCGTATCTAGTCCTGATTTGAGGATCAGGTCATAGCATTCCCAATCAGTCGTTCCGTTGAGCGAGACCAACAGTCTTCTCTCCCTGGTTGACTGATGTCGAAGCATGTAAGTGACAACCGCGCGACCAGCTGTGTTGGTGACAAAGTACTCACAGACGACGTAGACGGACTTGAGGAAGACGTCTCCGAAGATATCAAAGTCAAGGTCACCGCGGCTCTGGACACCTCCGAAGGTGAAGCCATCGCCAGCATCCCCGAAAGCGAAGTCCTTCGGGTTCAACTACATGGCACGAGGAATGGCGAAGTCAGAAGATCCGCAACGAGCGGTCTGCAAAGCACGATACGAACCTTGTAGAGCGTGTCGCCGACAGCGAAGGAGATCTCGGGAATGGTGGCGTTTGACGGGAACTTGTAGCCACCCTGCTGATCGTCGAAGACAGCGCCGGGGATAGCGCCTGACAAACAATCTTCAGACGCTTGGGCTTGATTTTGGCAAGATGGGACGTACCGTAGATCGCGTCAACAACGTCATCCGGCGACTAGGCAAGAGCGTGGTGCCGGTGTCGAGGATTGTGGTGTTCCCAGAGCGCTCCTTCGTCTCCCCGTTGAGCGTCCAGCTCGTGGATTGAACCTGCCAGAATCCCTGCGAGCTGTCGAAGGAAGGTTGTGTCAGATGCTTTGCGCGCTGGGAAATAGCGCCACGCGGAAGATACTCACTTATCCACAGGCGTGTACGTGATCGGGTTGGGAGTGACCGAAGTGTCAATGAAGCCTGGAGTTGAGGGTCGCATTATCTCAGTACCGGTGGATGCGATTCCCGGACAAAGCGCCTACCGAAGGAATAAAACCCAGCCTCATCCCCGCGGCCAAGCTTGACGGTGAAGACAGGCTATAAAAGAAGGTGACCTATGAGTGCGCGCCTCGCCAGCGTGGGTCTGCGTTACTCACCGGGTTAATCAAGTTCTGCTTCATCATATTCTCGACGGGAGTCGCGACTGGCTCGGGCTGGACTGTGTTAATTTGTGGCCAGGCAAGACCAAGCAGACCGTCGTTGCCGTTGTCCTGGAGGAAGCTTGCGCTGAGTTTCTCCGCAAGCTCGACAGCCTGGCCTTTGATGACAATGTCGGCGACGGTGACATTGTCGGTATAGACATTGCCAGAGGCCGAAGAACCGTCACCGTAGCTGATGTTCCAAGTGCCAGACGCCTTCTTGGCAGTAGACGACTTGGAAGGGTTGTAGATCGTATGACCCTTCTGCGCGGAGGATCGCGCTAGCTCGGAGCTGTGGAGTGGACCGATATCAATGCGTGGTTCAGCATGAGAATGGGCCTGGAAAATGACATACCTCCAGACCCAGAGGTCAGAGGAGCCGGTATCGAAGTCGAGGTTGAGGGTGACGCCAGGGGTACCAATCTTCACCGGCACAACGTATTCGAGGCTAGCAACGAGGTGAGCACATGGTACATAGACGTCATGCTGGTAACATCAGAATGACTGTGTGTGAGCGCACTTACTCTTATAAGGTTATGTTGTCGGAGAACGCCACAATGAGCGCGCTAACCGCTATGACGTCCAGAGAGTTACCTACCGTTCTGGATGGACTCTGCGGGGACCTCATGCTCAGTGTCCTTGTCGTGCTTGCCCTTGACCTTCACGACGATGTTGTTACGCTTTGCGAAACCGGCGTTGCGGCCGGTCTCGAAGCCATAACGGCGAGCGGCACGAGCATAAGCAGCAGCAAAGGAGGGACGCTTTCCGCCCTTGTACTTTTCAGGACGAACGAGCTGGTGAAGCTTCATGGTGGCAGCCGGTGGAGAGGTTTGCGAGGCGGCGGATTTGGACGGTAGGCAGCCCATGGCTGAGGGTATTTATACAATATCTTGGAGAGCTAGAGTGACGTATGAGCGTGTAGAGACACGAGGTGACAGAAGGTTTGGCCGAGAAGAAGGAGGGGGATATCGGGGCACGATGACGGCCTAGACAGTGCTTGACAGAGACGCGAGGAGGACGGGGCTGCTGCGGTGAAGGAGGAGGTGGAGAACGGTCGAGAGGGAGACGCCACCGGAGGGCGAGTGAGTGAGCGAGCGAGCGAACGGACGACTGCCGCTTGTGCTCTTATCGTCCCAGGCCATAAGGTGCCTTCTTCTCCGCAGATGTCGCCCTCAGTTTCTGACCCTTTCCGAACAGAACTTCCCCAGAGCACACCGCTTCCAGGTGCCTCAAGGGTCACGCTGAACGCGCGGGTCTCATCCTCTGCTGGAGTACTGCAACAGAGCCATTGTTCTTGCACGCAGCGCACTTCGGATGCTTGGGCATGTAGCTGCGAGGTATGCAGAGCCGCAGCACGGTACATACGCTCGAGCACTTGGGCGAACTGCTGGGAGGTTGATATCAGAGATTGGGATGCGGAGGTTGAAAGAAGCACGGACATGCGAGATTCTGGTGATCTGAGCAGGGCGCTTGACAAGAATAGACGGATCGCATCCTTCTTTCGTTCCCTTTCCGGGCTCCTTCACTGCAGCGGTCCCGAAGCGCAGCCTTCCGCCTCACAGCACGAGGCGCGGAGAATGTGAAGCCATACTCAACGCTCGGGTACCGGTGGTGTACCGTATTGGCATCGCCTGGTCGTCGGCCAGACTGGCATCCAGATAGCCTGTTATAGACCGTCGCCACAAAGTTCGCGCGAGGTTTGCAATATCATCCTCCTGCTGCGTCCATTCGAAGCGACCTAATCGAGCAGCCTGCAGTCAGTACTAGTGACCAAGCTTGCTTGCCAGCATTCGATACAAACGGACTTTGAGCGTATCTCGGGGTTGCCATCGGGTTCTCTGCCCCGTCTTGCACACGCTCTACTGACTAGCTCTTATCTGGATGCTGTATATCATGCAGACGAGCGAGGTAATGAATGCATATAGCAGCGCGAACGTTGTTGTGCACGGAGTCGAGCATTTGACAGAGGCGTCGGGCGGAGGTACTATGACGCAATGAGCAGAGAGGACTGTCGATCGCTGACAGGAGATGCCGGAGTTGGATTGGCCAATGCATCTCTTAGATCTCTTGGGCAGCAGAAAATCCTCTCATCACCATTTTTTCTCTTTTTTCTCTCTCTCCTCTTCTCCATGTCCCACCACTCCTCCACACACATGCAGCTCTCTTGACCCCGCGCGAAGGGAAGCTAGCAAAGTCCTGAGCGCTGAGCTATGGGCGTCTCCCCGAGACGTGTTATGTGGGTTGATGTAAGTTTCTCCATTCCTTGGCTCTCCCGGCTTCTCGCCTCAATGTGATCATGGCCCACGGTCGTACTCGCGAGGCATATACTCATCTCCCAAGCCTCGACGTCTTTGGCGGGGAAATCACGGCGCGCACGGACGCGTCTCGACGCGCTCACGTGATTGATACCACGTGGCGGCCTCGAGTTGGCATTCGCCTCGAGCTTCCGACTCATGAGAGGCAGACGCAGGTTCCTCGAGGGAACGCGCTCTCTGGTTTCAACATCTGCCCTCGGACTCAGTACTACACAGTCTCCCATGAGCCTTCCGCGTGCTACCTGCTTTAAAGGATACCCTCTTGCCACACGGCCTCTCAATCTGTGATACCTGCTTCTTCTCATCTCATTAATCTATCCACTGCTCCATACAGAACCTTATGGGAAACAATCCGAGCCGCCCCTCCACAGACGCCAGATATCCCCGCAATCGCTCGCGCTCAGATGGATGGACGGCGAGCAGGAGCAGACGAAGGCCAGAATACCAAGGCGATGCCAATATGTACGATGAGGATTTCGTCGATGGAGGATATCCTGCTAGTGGCAGTCGCCCCTACGCCTCTCCATACCCACACATGGGAGGCCAAGGATTCTACGATCGTGCGTCTGCCCGGGTCTTCCATGATCGCTGCTGACCCACAGCGCCGTGTGCGCGCGTTCGTACAGAGCCTCCCTCATCAGATCCTGTCGCATACCCCCCACCCCGACCACCGTTCGTAGGGAGCCCTTTCGGTCCCCAGACCAACGCCTTCACTGGCGCAACGCCCACCACAGGCAACCCATTTCCGGCTCCGCCTCTTAACATGATGAATTCAAGCTTCAGCACGCCAAATCCGCCTCATGGCGGCATGGGCATGCCGGAGCCCATGATGTTCCACCCGGGCATGAACGTAGACGATCCTGTTATCCCCCCGCCTCCAGGCGCCTTCAGCCGAAGAGCAGGTACCCCATACCATCGCGCGCAGAGCCCGTGGTCGTCCGAGACCAGTGACGACGACGACGATATCACCCCGGAGCGGCGTGAGCGGATGCAGCCTCCGCTCGCCCCTGGGCAATATGGGCCTTATGATCGAGGAAGACGCGACGTCCGGCCTGCGTTGCGGCGCCATGGCCACCGTCGAGCGGAATCGTCTCCCGCGTTCGGGCACGATCGATCGCCGCTTTATGGACAACCACAGTACCAGCAGCCCCAGGTCATCCCTCCGCCAGGTGTAATAGGTGGTATGTACGGCCCTGGATATGGCGCGCCTCCGTTTCCCGAAGCTCAGGTACCATCCATGTATTCCCAACCTGAACCAGCCCCGCCGCCATTTCGACCACGCCCATTCAGCCCGATCCGGCGCCGACACAATCCACTACCTCCGCCTCCCAAGGACCTCTTCGCGGAATCTCCGTATGCTCGTGTGCTGCAGGAGCTTCGGAAGCCAATCAATGATGATGAAATAAAGGCACGACTGGCGAGCCAGGCTGCTGTTCACACCGTCGGTGCCATACCGGTGACTCTCGCGCAGCAAGGGGATCACAATCACCCTCACCACCATCACAGCACGCGATCGAGTCGGGAGAAGAAGAAGGGCAAGGGTCTCTTCCGCTCTCTCAGCGCGCGATTGCAATCTCGAAGAGACGACGACGAGGATGACGCGAATTTCAGCCCTCCCGGCGGCATCACGCAGACCTTCGTGGGCGGGCAGTCGACAACGATATACCCCGTAGTGCAGACGATGCCGGACGGGAGCACCGCGCTGATATACAACCCACCTGTGACGCAGATGGCCCAGCCTGGTGCGGTCCCTGTCGTTCCTGGGCAGACTGCGCCTATGGTGGTACCCCCCGTGCCTCCCGTCATGCCAGGGTATGTCCCTGGCAATGCGCCCGCGGTGTCGCCTGGCGTCGTCCCCGCAATGTCGCAGCAGTACCAGTCCGGTCCGCCTCCCAACATGGGTCGCGCGCCGTCACCCAGACCCGGCCGCGCACCCTCGCCCAGACCCGGTCGGATGCCTTCACCCAGACCCGGGCGCATGCCCTCCCCCGGTCCCGGTCGCATGCCTTCTCCTGGTCCCGGTCGCATGCCCTCACCAGGGCCCGGCCGCATGCAGTCTCCCGGGCAGATGCGCATGCCGACGCCGCAGCCCGCCCCGCCCCCGCCTCCCCCGCCGCCGATCCGGATAGACGGCAGGAACGAGTACGCGGGGCTGCTGCACACGTCGCCGCACAAGGTGTTCTACGGCCACAAGGGGTACTCGACGGCGCTGCACCTGCTCGAGGCGCTGCGGTTCCTGCCGAACTATCCGGACTACGCGGAGCAGGTGCGCCGGTGCGGGACGCCGGAGGAGGCGTCCGCGATCGCGTCGAACTGGCGGCACCTGTGGAAGCCGGATTGGGAGGCGCAGCTGGAGAATGTGGTGAGTCGCGCGCTCTTCCGATTGTGCTATTAAGCCTGGGAGCACAGGAGCTGATGGGACGTGCGGCAGCTCGACGAGGTCATGTATACGAAGCTCATGCAGCATGAGCGGCTGCGGTCGTTGCTCCTGCAGACTGGTGACAGGGACCTGATCTTCGCGGACCAGGACCAGTTCTGGGGCGAGGGCCCGGTGGGGCAGGGGCTCAACCACCTCGGGCGCTCTCTGATGCGTGTGCGCGACCGGCTGCGCGCGGAGGGCGTCGACGCCTGAGGTGAACCTCTGCGTGCTTGTGTTCTGCTCACTTTGCATGTCACTTTCTGGGCGACACCTCTTTTCATGCTCTGCCTTGTACCCATCGCGACACCTATCCTTCACACTCTGCCTCATCCTCCATTCTCCATCCAACCATCCTTTCTCTGGGCCTTCCGTTGTCTGTCCTCTGTGCTCCCGCTGCTTGCTCTCCGCGATGCTGTCCCCGTCCGCCTCACCCTCGCTCTCTATACTTGTAGACCACCCATCCACCGTCTGTTGTTTGTGCCATGCCAGTGTGACTTCGATGCGCTCACGACTGTAGGGATGTACTGTACCATGGTAATGCACGCTGTCTTTGACTTCAGAGGATGCCGGATCGGGCGGTCGGGGGACCGTCTATATTGCACGCAGACGACGGATAGTACAGTAGGTCACGCCTTCTTTCGGCGTTTCCGCTTTCTCTTGCCTCCTTGCCCCTCACCGTCTGCTGCGACGCCATCCCCATTGGCGACCTCCCCTGTCCCGTCCCCGCCTTGCGACGACGTCTGCGCAATGGCCTTGCGCACAGCTTCGCGGCGCACCTTCTCGGGCACCTTGCTCCAGTAGAGCTCTTCCCTCGTGCCCTGGACGACCTCCACGGAGATGGCCGTCGCACGCTCGTCTTCGGGGCAGTCGTCGGGCAGCCGCGCGCCGGTGTCGTCCAGCCCTTGTCGTTGCACGATCGGATGCGATCCAAATGCGGAGACGAGAGCCTGCGCGTGAGATGGTGCGGATAGGCGGAGGTGACACTGCGATGCGCGAGCTCTCAGAATCGAGCCGAGACCGACACCGAGATTGAGAAGGCAGGTGCACATACCGAAGTCATGCCCTTGCTGTAGTCGACATAGTCCAGGGCCGACGAGGCAGCCGCGGCCGACCCGAACGCGTGCGCGCCGAAGAGCGCCTTCAGCGTCGTCTTGTTGGTCTCCGGGTGCACGTTCCGCACGTACACCAGGCAGCCGGGCGGGAAGGACGACGCCGGGTCCAGGGGCGCGGGCGCAGGCGCGTTCCTGGAGCTGTCTTCCGCCGAGAGTCTGGGTGGTGATGGTTCCCCCGAGCGAGGCTTTGCGTCCGCGTGCTGAGGACGCTCTGTGATGTCGCGCCTGTGATCCGCCGACCTAGGGCCGCGTGCGTCCGCGTGCTGCATGCTAGTGGTGGCTTGGCTGGACTTTGAGGCGGCTTGGTCGAGGAGACGTTGTCGGTACGAGAGGTACTCCTCCTTTAGCTCGTCCCATCGCGCCTTACGGATGACGCGGAACCCGAACTTCGCCGCGTCGTGTGCAAGGGATGTGTCCTCTGGGCGTGTTTTACCATCGGGGGTTGATAGACAGCGTCGGGGGAGCCATGGCCAGTCCGTAGCCAGCCGCGCTGCATCTGCTTCGTCGGAGAACGTGACAAATGCGAAGCCTTTGGGTTTGGGTGCGTCCCCGGGACGGTCGAGATGGTGCGAGGGCAGAGTGATGCACACTGAATGCGAGTCGTCGGTGGTGGCGATATGCTCCGGAGTGGTCAGACCAAGAAGAGAGGCTATGAAACGGATACATTTGAGGCACGGCGCGGTGCGCTAGCGGTATGCATTCCTATCGTAGTTAGGCCAGGAAGTCCAGTTGAATGTCCAGGGCACATGAGCGAGCGAGGTGGCTATGACGCACCATATACACAGTGCGCGATTCCCACTCGTGCCGGGTCGAGTTCCGGGCACGCGAGAGCGCGTCGCGCCAATCCTTTCTGCGCACCTCGTATCCGCCGAGGTCGTCTGTGGCTGACGAAGAGTCGCTGCCGTACCAGGCCGCGTTGTGCGGAGCGCTGACGCGCATACGTACTTCGAGCAGCTCGGAGGCATGGGCACGTACGGCCCTGACGAACGTCGATTCCGGGGGGTTGCGGTTCAGATGGGCCAGGAAGGGCGAGTGCCGATGGAGGACGCTGAGGGGTATCCCTGCGGGATGAAGCTCAGACCTCACTGTTGGCAGGATGAAAGCATACGTACATCCGTCATCGGCGGAGGCAAACGCTCTGCGAAGATTCACGTTTTCCCAGAGGCTGTGGTCTGAAAGCGATAGCCAGAGCAGCGCGGCGAGATCTTCATCTTGGGCGATGGCGTCGGTGGTCCTGCGCTTGCCCTTTGCGTCGTCCGCTGATCGTTCGGCGGTTTCAGGTGAGGGAACGGGAGCAGGTACTGTAGCAGATGTGGAGGCCGTCGCTGGCGTTGCTGGCCGTTGCGTTCGTGCTTGCTGAGCGACTTTGCGAGGTACGAACGGGAACATGGTCGTCGTCGTCGTCGTCGTCGAACGTGGACATGATCCAAGTGCGAGTCCGCGCGACGCGTGAGGCGCGTTCGCGGAGGCAAATCCGTCACACTCACATGGTCTATGTCACAGCCCACGAGCGTCACGCGACCTGATGATGGTGCCGCGGGATGGGAGAGCGCCGCGGGAAGGTATCGTCGACGAGGGGACGGTCGCTGGCGGTGTCCGTCTTCTGGGCCTGATCAGCTAATACTGTAGCGCAGACAATATGCCTCAAGCCCGGATTTCCCGCACTCCGACTCGTCTTGTCCCCTGGAACTTAAAACCAGGGCACACCGCCAGGCTCATTGCCAAGCCCGTTCATCAACGCGTCCTCCCCGAGCTCCCTTTCCCCCCCTGCTCCACCACTGCTCGTCCGTCCCCTTCACCACCTCGTCTGCGTTGCCTTGGACGCGACCGCAGGGACGCCTGCGCACAGTCGTAGCGCTTAAGAGCACCCCATCACGAAGCGTCGAGGATCCTAGATCGTTCGCAGGGAGTTGATTGCTTCCGGTGAGTAAACGTCTCGCGCCACCGTCTCCCCCAGGCTGTCGCTCAGGCTCATTCAGCGCGAAGGAGCGCGATCGCCCGGGCCATTGAACGATTCCTGTCACGAACATAACACGCGGGGTAAGCCACACTCTTCCCCCGGCCTCTCCTCGCTGCTTCGCCAGACCGGGGCAGCACGATCTCCGTTACGAGACCCGAGCATCGTCGGTTTGCTCCCCGACGTGACCGGTCTGTCGTCATCCTCTCCCTTGGCATCGCTGTACATATACGATGGTGAACAACTCTGACCCGCCGCCGTGCTACTCGTCAGACAGGACCTCTACGACCGATACCCCACGAAGATGGTGGACGCAGATACCTGGCAGCTGTTGACTGCAATTGCAGCCATTTGGCTCATAACTTACCTCATCCGCCGCCGCCTTGATCCGGTCAGTCCTCTGCCATGTCCTGACGGTCCGTTAGCTCGCTTACAGCTTCATTAGCTCAACTCCATACCCACGATTGGCTACTCTGCACCGATTCTCTATTACATCAGTGCGATCCGGTACATTTTCGACGCAGAGGGTATCATCAGAGAGGGTTACCAGAAGGTCGATACACTGATGCTCTCAGCTTGCTCTCGTGCTCACGCGTCTCCTCGTAGTACTTTGGGACCGTGTTCAAAGTGCCCATGCTCGATGGCTGGCTCGCCGTCTTTACCGGCCCGAAGCTGATCGACGAACTTCGACGGAGTCCAGACGATGTGTTATCCGCCGCGGAAGGCGCTTCGCAGGTTATTCCTTGTAGCGCTTTTTTACAGGCTAGGTCGCTGACTCCTTCCAGGTCTTGCAATTGAGACATACACTTGGCCCAGGCGCAGACGACCAATTTCACGTCGCGGTCGTTCGCGACAAGCTCACGCGTAGCATCCAAGCGCTGTGCCCAGACGTCCTAGACGAGGTCTCTGCCGCTTTTCAGGAGTACATTCCTGCCAGGGATGATGGTAAATCTTTACGCCCCGATGTTCAATTCGAGGCGCTCGATGCTGACGATGTTATGTATAGAGTGGGTCGGAGTTACGGTCTTCCCTGTTGTCCAGCAGGTAATCGCCCGGGCAAGTAATCGGGTCATCGTCGGATTGCCTAAATGTGAGTTGTAATCTCGTCGCGACCTCAGCTGGATTTCTCAAACATGTCGCCTCCAGGTCGCGACCCAGAATACCTGAAGGTTGCGGTGAACTTCACACATGACGTCTTCATCAGCTCCTTCATCATTAATCTCTTTCCAGACTTTCTGAAACCGTAAGCCGGTCACCGTGCCGTTCTGCATCTTTCGTATCGTGCTGAGCACAATTTGCGCCGTCACCAGATTCATCGGCCGTATGACAACTATGGTTTCTAAGAACAAGAAAGTCCTCATGCCGATGATCGTGCCTATGCTGCAGGAGCGCCAGCGGATGTACGAGATGCACGGAGATGACTGGGAAGACAAACCTGTACGTCCGAGCACTTTTCGTCCACTATCATCCACCTGATTGTCTTGGGCCCCTGCAGCACGACTTCCTCCAATGGTTGCTGGAAGAAGGGCGCCATAAGGATACTCCCTTTGACAACATCGTCGAGAAGGTCCTCCTGGTTAACTTCGGTGCCATTCATACTTCGAGCGGGGTGCGCTCACCTACCATATTATCCGGATGGGCGTTGCTGACTACATATGCAATATTAGACATTCACGCACGCACTCTATAACCTCGCCGCAAACCCTCAGTATATTCAGCCTTTACGCGAGGAAGTTGAGCGCATCATCGCAGAAGAAGGATGGACGAAGACATCGCTTGGTAAGATGTACAAGGTTGACAGCTTCCTCAAGGAGTCTATGCGCCTCGCCGACGGCTCCCTCCGTGCGTCTCTCGAATATTCCGTATATATGCCAGTCTGTGATGCTGAGATGGTCCTTCGCCAGTGAACGTGTTCCGGAAAGCCCTCAAGGACGTCACCCTCTCGGACGGGACCTTCATCCCTCGAGGAACGCTTGTGTGCGCCGCGGCGATGACAGCACACAGGGACGGCACACGGTATCCTGAACCGGACACGTTTGACCCGTTCCGCTTCGCGCGGATGCGCGAAGGCGGCGTCGAGGCGGCGACGAAGCACCAACTCGTCAACACCTCTGTCGACTTCCTCACCTTCAGCCACGGGAAGCACGCATGGTCAGTCACCCGATCTCCGGCCCGCGTTCCCCATGCTGATTAGAATTGTTCTCCTTGACGTGCAGCCCTGGTCGGTTCTTCGCGGCGAACGAGTTGAAGACGATGCTCGCGTACCTGGTGCTCAATTACGACGTAAAGTTCGAGGAAGAGGGCAAGCGCCCGGCGAACCTGCGCTTCGGCCCTGCCGATCTCCCTGCGCCGAATGCCACGGTGCTGTTCAGAAAGCGCCGGGATGCACCGCGCGTGCCCTGACGTGGACGTTTGATTCATGTTGCTGTGTCGGACTGGCAGCGTCTATATGGATCTGGACTCGACAGGACAGTGCCCGTTGCTCGCGGGGTGTACCATATTGCATGTGCCGTGGGTTTGAATCGAACATTTCGAGTCTTCAAACGTGCGAAGTGAGCAGGGAGGACTGAGTTTGTATTGATTCATAGGCTGGACCGACATTGCGCTGAAGTTGGAAGGGCAAGTGTGATGTGGGCCAGATGGAATGTGCCTAGGAGGCCTGATATCCGCGCTTTGAGAATGAGGCCTCCAGGCTCAATGTCCGTGTCCGTTGAACGTTGAAGCTTTGAAGCCTGAGCGCTGAGCGTCAAAGCTTTTAACGTTCAACGTCAACGTCCAACGTAACTCCTACTCTGGACGGTTCGACCGTCTTGTTCCAAACCCATACCCATCCATACGTGAATCGCTACGAGAGGTGCGTCATAGCGATACACGATCTTTCAAGTCTTGGGGCGGTCAGTTCTGATTCAAAGAGCTGTGTCCTGTAGAATGGCCGCCATGGAGTCGTCGTCACCCAGGACGTGCGCGTCCTATGGTTGCGAAAGAGGAACGCCCGCTCAAAAGCGCTGCGGCGGATGTCGTAAGGTGTGGTACTGCAGCCAGCAGTGTCAGAAGGAAGACTGGATCATGCACATCTTCGACTGCAAGCTCGGCCAGCCTATCAGCACCGTATACCATCTCGCGCGAGCCTGCCGTCGCGACCTCATTCCCGTGGACTGGCATACGAGGAAGGACTATGGATTCGACAGGGCGGGACAAGCGTTTGGTGGAGCGGGAGAGAGCAAGCTCCTTGCGGTCTATATCGGGCTGTTCAACTATCTCAACGTGCCACCGAAGGACGTGCGGACGTGGAGAGACGAAGGGCGGTTGGTCGAGGGCATCAAGGAGGCTTTCGACAAGATACCTGCTCAGTCCCGCGGAGCATACTACCCCTGGCTCATGCAAAATCGATTCATTCTGGACGACTCGCTCACGCTTGATACCACCCAAGCCTTGACCGAGGCGGAGGAGTCGCTCAATAACGACATCCTGGTGGCATGGGCGCTCATAGGCGGCCATCCAAAGGACGCTACTCCTGGCCAGATCCTCCATCGGACCAAGCAATGGCCCGCCAAGAAGCTGGCATGTTGGCAGCTGTATGCTATGCTCGCCGGCCGCTTTCGTCCAGGCCCCGACCAGGCCGCTTGGCGCTCCTTCGGCTTCGTAGTCGCAGGTCCTACAGGCGAAGAACTTGAGATGGCCTGGCAATACCGAGCACTCATTCATAAATGCACATTCGATGAATTTCACGCAGCTTACGCGTCATCTTCGATCCCCGACCTCTTTCGCCGCTATGGTCTGCAGGACCTAGCCAATAATTCCCGATTCTGCGACTTGATGTCGGATCCCTCGCCGGGTATGAAGTCTGTCTGGGGCCTGAAGCAATACCTGGATATCTTGATCTCCTCTGACCCATCGTCTCGTCCGAAACCCTCGCTCCCGGTTTCCGTTGATTACGGCTACGCCAACTGCAAAAATCTCGACGAACACAAACTACTCGATGAAGCATACAAGCGGCTCTTCATGGAGACCTCCGCGGACCCGTTGGAACTTCACCAGGCATGTATCAAGGGCGACCTCTTTCGATTCGTGGGGAAGTTCGTGAAGTTCGCCCCTTGGGCAAAGAAGTACAAACGTCTCTTGCGAAACAACCACACCAAAACCGATCCGAAAGCCTGAGGTGAGAATGATCACGACTGTAACCAGTCCGCTGCAAAGGGGAGGTGTGCTAACTACGAAACCCTGTTTGTTCTTATGCGTGCTCAATCGTCGGATGGTCCTTGGAGATAGCTTTGGTTCCGCGGTCGGGCGATAGAGCATAGATCAGGCTTCGTTAACCCAGAGCCAATCCTTCCTGCTCCGGCCTGCACGTATGAGGTCTTCGTATCGCTTTCCATGGGCTTGAGTCTCGACAATACTTCTGTACAGTATCTCCAGCAGCTTCGCTTCACAACTCTCCCAAACGGAAGTACTTAGGTGTAACGGCGATGTACTATCCTAGCATGTCCCACAGTATCATGATAACCCGTTCTGCCACGAGCCTAAGGCAATGAACAGTGAGACGACTCAGTGAGATCCTTCAGCCTGCATAGTGGAACACTTGTATCCTCTGCACTCCCCCGCAGAACTCCTGTCCCTCGCCAGGCGGAAGCGGGCACAGCGTGCTGCACTCGGACTGGTCAACGGCCTGCGCCCCGTCCGCGAATCCGAAGCTGCACTGGCAGTCCTCGCCGTTCTCGACGCCCTGCGAACGGGTAGCCGATGTGTTCGCAATGGTCGATGCACTGGTCGACGAAGTTGAGGTTCGTGCTGAACGAATCGTGGGCGACGGGCGGGCCGAGAGCGGGGGATGTGGGCGTGTCCACGAAGCAGCCCTCCGAGAACCAGCCTCCTCCGGGGAGCGCGGGCGATTTGTAGATCTGTCAGTCGGCGAGAATGATGAGCGGTCAGTTGCGCCGACGTCGGTAGTCATTGCACATCGTTCCTGCGGTTGAGCGTACCTGTATTCGGAACGAACCTCCGCACGAAAGGTCGGCATCGCCGGAGCAGGCCATGTCGCAGTCACTGACTGGGGCGCTCTGAGGAGTGCCATTCAGGCCCGTCCCACAATGACATTCGTTGCTGTATTCGACGCCGGCGTAAATGTAGTCTTCCGCGTCGCAGCGCTCAATGCATGATGCCGGGGTGTTGTTGGGATCCTGCACGGTGACGTCGCCGGCGATGATTCGGGAACCGAAGTCCACTGCGCAAGGGAACACAGTGGTCCAGTTGAGCGGGATATCGGGGGGAGAAAATGATAGCAGTGCCCAAGGCGAGGGCTGAGAGGGTAAGCAAGAGCATCAAACGTGTATGCATCTCTGCAAACTGGCTGTCCTCGATGGACCTGCTCAGTATTTATGCCTTCAGAGATTGTCCCCGACCGTATTGCCAAGCCAGCCCAGAACTCAGACTAGGCGCATTGCCTACGGTGAGTCGTTCGAGGCATCCCGTGAGCAGAGCGAGGCCCTGAATTTTACGGGGATTGGAAGGCAATAGAGTCCGTTCGCATCTCGATGATGTCGGGATGTGACAGCTGCTACCGCTGACACCGGAACGATCAAACATTCCGAAAGTCGTCCATTGGACGAACGACGATCACGTAACCCCACGCAAGGACTGGGGGCAGGCCGTCGCAGCTACACATACTTTGGTGAGTCCTCTTCTAGACAAGTCAGACGAGCAAAAAGACGCACCAGAAGATCAGCTCGACCTTCGCGCACGGTCAGACATCTCAGCAGATCGGAGTGTACTCGCCGCGGCGGTGGTGCGCTGGTATACAGATCGTTGTACATTCTGGCTCTCTCAGCCGTAGCGTGCTGTGGGATGGGAAAAACACGGCAAATGCGCCATCTTGTCATCTCGGAAACCCCTCAGTGCACAAGTGTGAGACACGCGGTAGTCTTGAGCTCCAGACAACCATGGACGAAGGTCGGCTGATGTTGGAGATACCGGCATAGCCAGCTTGATCGCCAGTCTGTTCCACGTACCTGCAATCTGGCATCTGGAAGGAGGGTGGTAAATCGTGTCGACCCTCCCGAATAAATTATGATACTGCAATTGAACGCATTCAGTGTCCCGACTCGCAACAGCTATCACCATCCTCCTCGTCGCCATTGTGGATATTGTCGTCCTCCTCAACGGCTCTCTTCCGTTTCGACTTCGGCTCAGCCTTACCTCCTTCATCGACCTTCTTGCCCTTCGCATCCCTGAGTTTGCTCGCCGTCCGGACCGCTTCCTCGATCTCCTTGCGTCGCTCCTCGAGCTCCTCCTCGGAGACATCGACAAAGCCGTCATCCTTTCCGCGACCAGACAGACTATTGAGAACTGCCACCTCGGTACGCCATACCCCCATGCCTTCTGTTGCAAAGCGCTGTCGTGCTGCTGCGCTTGAGCCTGTCTGGATGTCATAAGCAGGCGTCTCGAGGATAAGCGGTATATCCCGGGTGCGCGGATCTGCGAGAATATGCACAAATGTGCCAAGGCCCAGATGTCCTCTGTACACGCCATGTCAGCAACTTTGGGCCGGCCGTCACGAATGAGGGCAGGTGTAATAACGTACAGTCCGATGTTCTCGTGTCGGTCTTTCTTGCTACCCAAGGCAGCTTTCGAGTCGTTGAGATGCATCCCACGTAAGTAGCTGATGCCAATCTCGCGATCGAACTCCTCCACTGTGAATATACGGTGAGTTTTCTTGATCATGTATGTATCTCGGGGACGTACTGGTCATCCTTTTCGACCACGCTATGTCAGCAAGATAGACGATTATGATGGTAAGGACACGTACTGCCAGCCTTCACGACTCGTGATATCATAGCCCTACATCTATCAGTAAGTCTCCGCACTACAGAAGCAACTGTCTGCATATCAACGAGCGGTACTCACCGCTGCGTACATGTGACCTATTGTGGGGAATCAGTACTGAGGCTTGCGAAGACGTCGCGTGATACACACACGTATCGAGGCATACACCCACTCTCCTCTTGTCATCGATTTGTCGAATGATTTCTCCCAGTTCAGAGAATCGTGAGCCGATCACGTTGCCAGAGCCGGCCTAGGCCATGCTGTTAACATATCTGATGAAACCGTCGGACGGGGAAACATGCCATGTTCTCGAGTACGATTATCACGTTCTCTGTCTCCTTATGAGCCCGATTGATGCACTCAGCTATGAGAAACAGGGATTCTTCCACAGTGCCGGCTCCTACGGTAGAACCGGGACTAGACACCGCTGCATTGGAGACTCGCTGATCGTCAAGGGATCCTCGATGACTTACTGGAAGTTATAGAGCGACAATCCGAGCTGTTCACAGCGCTTCAAATCGTCAACAAAACATTCATACGACTTGTCTCTCTTCGTTCTGACGTCCTACGTTAACCAGCTGTAGCATGGTCCCATTCCGGATCGTCTGCACTACTCACCGATCAGGATTTCCTAGGTTCACCAGATAATTGCCGTGAGGGAGTATGTGCTTCGGAGAATAGCCGAATGCCTTCATCCGCTCCTTGAACTTTGCTATTGATTCAACTTTGAGCGCGTTCGAGTCCCATTTCCTTTGCGACTTGAGAAATATGGCAAAAGCATTCGCCCTATTACCGCTGAACCTGTGAGTAACGCGACCGGATAGTCTGTGAATACGCACCCTACTGATGCAGCGTTGATGATAGCATTCTCAATGCCGCCTGCGGCAGACACATGAGGGTCCTATCTTCCATGTATTGCTCGCTCGGACCACGAAGTCCTCTGGTTTACGTTCATGCACCTCCACTGTCCGTGTCCGACGTGTTTTCTTTGTAGGTTTCGGTGCATTCTCTTCATCCGTCTCCTGCGTTCGACGTCGTTTGGTCGAACGTAACTGGTCTTCCTCATCCGAGTCTGAGGAACTTAGCGAGCTGAGAGAAGACATGGACGTAGTTCGGGGAGGCTTGATGTTAGAACCCCGAGTCAGGGTGCTAGCGCTGTCTTGTATGGCAGTAGCGGCTCTGTTGATAACGACACGAGTGCTTCTTCTCAGTGAGACAGCTGGAGCAGACATCCTAGACCAGACGGGCACATGCAGATGTACAGAATCTCCAAGTTCGCTCAGGTTGTCGGCACTCGAGCTGCTTGAGGCAAATGATAAATCGCAATATTGGAGTGACAGTACGTCACAACGGCTCACAACATCACGTGTGCGCGTCGCGACGAGCGCCGGCACGCGACCTGCCGCGATTCCGGCAATGTGGTGGATGCAAGACTCCAGGTATCACTGTTCAGCGAAGGTACGCACCACTTTCTGACTCTTATAGACGAGGCCATCTCCATTACTGAGCTGCTGTGCAGTGCCAGACGGGTGACTGGCATTCCGACTATCACAAGGGGGTGCTCAGTTTCTCGAGCGGGAAAAGCGTACGAAGCAGAGCGTCGCCGAAAGTTGTACGACAACGGCTAGTGGTTCAATCGTGGTTCACTATGCGCGTCTGTCAGTGACACTGCTTCTGTCTATTGTGTTTTAACAAGCGGCTCCCCGGATAACAGCTGAGATTCCCATGGGCGATGGTCAAGGATCGAGCCTAGCAACTTGCGCGAGGAGCTCCGGCGTGATCTGCTTATTTACGGACGACCGACGCGTCCTCGCAACGTACCATGGACTGGTCGTTCTTTTGATTATTTGTATACCCTGCACACCGCGCCTCTTGTTGATATATCTGAATCCATGGCCAGGGACGTCAGTGAATCGCATGCGCTCCCGCATCAGAGCAAACTCCGAGCGACCGAGGAACATGTCGACACGCGCTTCCTTCAGCACATGTCTAAATCCTGCAAGCCTTAGAATTGTACCACCGACTCCGGATATCAATGATGCCCCAGAGCTTCCTCCTCTACTCAAGGTGGACCTCTACGGGAGACCCGCTGGTGGATGACGCGCTCTTGGGAGATGATGTCGAGGGACACGGAGATACTCAATGTCTCCTTGAAACCAACAGGCTGTACCAGGCGCGGAATTAGGTGTTGTTCATTGGGAGGCATCTCGCGTTGCGCAGGGCATCCAAGGTGGCGTCACAATGCAAGGAGCCGCTGAAGAGGCGCCCCAGGGCTGATGACGGTAGGGAGGCTGGTAGCTCAGACGGCAAGACCACGAGTAGCCTGCTCTTGTGGTTCGACACGGAATCGTGGTCTTTCGATGACGAGTCGGACGATGGGGATCAACGTTTGCGAGACTGGACAGTAGACAGGAGGGCTGCAAATAGCCTTGACGGTACTATACTCCTCGACTTCTTCACTTCATTCGTACATACTTTCTCTGTGATGCGCAGCTTCATGTTCCGCTCGCTGAAGGCGGTTGCGTCGCGAGCTGCCACAATCGCGTTTCGGTCACGTGGTCGCGTCGCGCTCGCCGTCACAGCTCTACTGCGACCTGATCGTCAGGGTGCGTTCGGACGAGAGTGGGTCGCGACAGTGTAGCGACATACCGCAGTAGGCCTCGAGGTGCTGATCAGTCTGACTTTTCCCTGTCTTCTTTGCCAAACCCGACGCCGTTGAGGAAGGAGGTCCGCATGGTCGCCCCAACGTATACGAACCCGACACTGCCCCATTCCATCGCGTTCCACTTCCAAAAATATAGGAACACTTCTGCGAAGCCCTTCTCTTGCGCCAATGGTATCACGGTTGCGAGGTGCCCGAAGTCCGCTATCAGCAGACAAAATAGCAGAGCGCGCCAGGTCTGCAAGTATGGGCTCGCGCGCAGGACTAGGTGTTCGTTCAGCGCGAATAGGAAGTAGAGGTTTGCAAGTTGGTAGAGGGAGATGGTCGTAGGCGTGGTGGGGGTTTGGGCCAGCATCACGGCTGCTTCAGAGGAGGCGAGGTACTTCAGATAATCGACGGGCTTAAATCCTGCATAGAATGCGCCCACGACGGCGGAGATTGGCTCGATATACAAGAAGAAGAACCGGTACAGCCATGGTATAGTGGAGGGGGTTTGCGACATGATCAGGTCGAGGGACGGTTCATCAGACGATGGTGAACGGAGCAAGTTACGCTGCTCTTGTCCCGTTCTGACGAGATTGCTCATGAACTTAAAGTTAGAAGGAACCGCAGCACGTCGCAGCACGTGATGGTCGCGTCGTTGGTCGCGTCGCAACTCCCGCGAGTGGCTTGTCAATAAACGGCCCTCTGTAGCGACTGTCGCCACTGAGCCCCGGAATACGAGGATGTGAATTATAGGCTATGTATTGAAATAGACCGATGATAAATTATCCAGACTATAGCGAACGTAACCAATGTAAACCACGGACAAAGGTTCTTGGAGAACGAGTGGAAGCCGTGTGTGATCAAGAATACAATATTAGAGCAACTGTCATACAATGTCAGCGTTCCGGCACAGCAGCTCTCGCAGCAAGAACACACACCTTCTTCTGGCGTAGGACGATCGTCGGCGCAGTACTTCATCGCAACTTGCGAAGTTCAGAGATGATCTCGGAGAAGTCTTTCTCCGTCCACCGCTTCCCGCTCTTCTCGCGGACCCATTTCCGACTAAATCGGTGCTTCGCACGGTTGACTGCATTGCTCATGACAGTCTCGACGCGCACATCTTCCGCAACGTCCATAGAGGGCGACCCGCGTACATCTGTTGGCGACGGTTCCACATCCGCGAAGAGTGTGAGCATCGCTGCACGCGACTCGCTCCGCGTGGGTGGCTCCTCAGTCTCCGAATCCGACGCGTGTTCCATGAGGAGGACAATATCGCGCTTGTCTTCCTGCTCCTGCGCAGTGGCCGAGAACGCCGGGAGATGTCCTCTTGCGCGTGAAATTAAATTCGAGGCTTTGTGTCCATCCTTGGGTGGGAGCGGAGGCGGACTCTGTTCGACGAAGCCCAGGTCCTTCATGCGACGTCCGAGCTCATCCTCCCGTCGTTTGCGCAGCGCGCGTGGCCCAGAAATGTTGAATGCGATGGGCGACAAGGGCGTCGGGATGACCTCCGATGGGGCAATCGATTGTTTCTGTCTTTGGGCGGGGATCGAGAGCTGTATCGATGGCCGCCCGGTAACAGGGACTTTCGACTCTGCCGTCGTCGGCGCCGATGACGCCACGGGCTCACCCGATCGGGGTGCCGCCGAGCGAGGTGCAGGTGAAGACGAAGAGGCTGTGTCTGGTGGTGGTGGACCAGGCACCAATGGTGGCGTAGGGAGAGACGGCGATCGCTTGGTAGACGGAACCTCAGAATTGCAACGCCTGAGCGGAGGATGGGGAAGAGGTCTTGGGGGCAGGGATGACCGAGCAGAATGGGGAGGTGTCGGCAGAGGGCGCGGACGTTTGACGTTGCTGGCCTGGTTGTATGAAGGCGGAGGTGATGAAGGTGGCCAAGCCGTTGACTGTGAGAATTGGGAACATGAAGATGCCGGCGAGTCGGTGTACGAGGAACTCCTTGATGCGTAGGATCCACAACCTGAAGAAGTAGAAGAAGACGTCGAGGGACGCGAAGAACTGCGCGAAATGAGCGCCCAGGTCATACAACGTCGCTGTAGAGAAGTGATGCCTCAACGCTCCAGCACTATGTGCAACAGAAGGCGAATTGGAAGGGGGCGAAAGAAGACGGCATGGCTTCCACAGCGAAAGAAAGGAATGGAAAGCGGCGTCTGAAGAAGGGGAACGGGGAAATAGACGGGCGTGCGTGGGGGAGCCCAGGCTTTATTTGACGAGCGCATGACGGTCGTTCGAGTCCGGGTTGAACTGGACGAGGCGAAGGGAGTCGAAACACGAAGGGCCATGGCCAGCCGTGTCTTGTCGTCCTGGCGCGTTGATGGCATGTCGCGTCCAAGTCGACAGTTTCCTTTTGGGGGCCCTGCCCTTCGCAGAGCGAGATCTCGATCTCATTCGCAACGCCATCACTCTCTCAGCCGCGTTACGTCTTCCACATTTTGGCGACAAAGCCGAACCCAGGTCCCATCGTCAAGTCCCTCGGGCACGTCCCCCGGTCTCATCGTCAAAATACCCCGCTTGCAGTTGTCGCTGCTGACACACTTCAGTGCACTCCGCCAGTTGACTCAAATCCACCACTCACCAGCGACCGCCACAGGCCGTTCGGTCTGATCGTAATGTGCCGCCCACAGGTGGGCCCGGGAGTAGACGTGTATCGACACCGCCTCGTCACGGACCGCTCAAATTAACCGACAACGCTTGCAGCCACCAGGCGGGCCGCGATGCGAAGTCGGCGAAGGCTGCCCCACAACCCTCCAAGCTCGATCTCACGGCCAAGGCACGCTGGCGTGCCGCAGTATCAAATGGTACTCCTCTTGGACCGCTCAGCGATCGCGACACTCGCGCTCGACTGGGATCAACGTCATGAGGCGTTGCCGCTTACGGCTCGCCCAGCCTTTCAGCTGCAAGTTAAGGTCGATAGCTGTTTTCTCAACATGTAGACTCTTGAGGAAGTTGATCTCAACACTTACCTTCTAAGCACTGTGAAGAGTACATAGCTCGGTAGAGAATAGCCTGAGCACGCCTGCAACCCTTTTCATAGCCTTTTTGATGGCGTCGTTGCAATCGCGATTCGGGAAGCTTCGACGATATCCTTGTGTATGATGCCACGAGTCTATATGGATTCAATGATTATGAATATGATGCCGCCAGTCGATACGAATTGGATGGCTATGGATCGGAACGCCCTACGTACTCACCGTTCAAGCGTGTTCGAGTGGCGTGCTACTTTCGGAGAGCCAAGAGTCAGTATAATCGCAGTTGACGCAAGCGGTCGTGAAGACCGTCCTGACGTCCTGCACATGATGGATGTACATAATACATGTGAACGCATCCGTCCAAGCCTCTCGCTGGCAATTGCTTTGATGTTGATCCCCCTCGCACTCTCATGGAAGGTTAGTCTCTTCGGTTCCGCATTAGAATCAAGCCACTAGAGCGGACCTGCGAGCACAATCCCTGATCGCCGTCGGAACAGAGGTTCGCGGATGCCACGTACAGTAGTCTGCGGCCCCACGGATTTCTTGACCCGCTGATGTAGCTCGCTGATTGGTATGAAGAAAGGTACGATTGAAGTTCATTGGCTTGGGGTAGAGCGCCCCGTCTGAGAGCTTTCACGCCAGCACCTCAGGATGCACGACTTGTGTCCGGGATTGTAACACGTTTGCATCTGAGCCGTCTCGGACGCACTTCTGCTCGATTTTTATCGTACATTCGGCTGTGCAAAGCAAACATTTGACTCCAGATCCTGTTTACAAGACACCTTTACATTTCGCGACAAGGAAACCTGGGAATGTCAGTGATACCGTAGTATGCACAATCCGATCGCGCTCACCTACAGTAACTGAAGACCGCGATACTGCAATGACTAGGCAAGAGCGCTGGGGACAGCGGTTGATGCGGACGTGAGGGACGGCGTGAATCCGCGAGGCATAGCGGCGCCCGACGGCGGCGCGACGCGCGCGCGAAACTCGTTCGCCATATCGATCATACGGACCCATTGCACGTCTTCGTGAGTGTTCACCCATTCGATGAAGCGCTCCTGTTTGCCGCACGGTCATCAGCGGATTTGTCAGGGAATTGTGCCGACGGCTAGATCGGTATGACGACGAAAGCAAGGTTGACGACATACCAGCATGAGGAGGACGTGCGGACGTCTAGCAAATAGAAGTAAGGGGTGGGTTCCAGGAGGGGCGGATAAGTGCACAGGACTCACCCGCTCACGTCTGGATGGATGGTGATCGGGAATATGAAGTTCTCTTCCTCTCGGTAGAGATACGTGAACATGTCTTTCCAAAGCTGTTCGACGTCTCGCGAGTTCACCCATCCATGCGAGTTCGGGCTGGCCTTGATGAACCTACGAAGATCATGCATATTGAGCAGGCAGGTAACGGTGTATGCAGCGTCGGCCCTGACACTCACATCATAGGAGGAAGGTCGTCGAGGTACCTTGTTGCCGAGATTTGAATGTCAGCGAGAACTCAGATGCATCTCAAACGGTGCGCACCAGTTCGCAGGAATTTCCACCAGGCCCGTTTCTTTGCCGCGTTGCAGCGGTTTCATCCAGGTGTGCGCCTTGGCTTGGTAGTCAATCTTCGTCCACAAGTCCTGATCACGCAAGTAGTACGCCTGGGAGCTGGTCAGTAGCGCTGCAGGTCAGAACTGAACCATCTGATCACGCGAACTAGGTACACTCACTCGTGTGCCATATTTGAATGATCTGCATGCGATAGTGTGGCACCCGACGGTCATTTCACATGTTTCAAGCGAAGATTCAAAGTGCGCACCATACTCGATTCCCTTGTCAAGCAGCAGCTGCGTGCCCTCCTTGCTTGTTTCCCACCATGGCGCGACGCTGCCTTTCGGAGGCACGCCGTTGTTGAACCTGGTGAGAAGGTCGTAGGTATGGTCCAGAATGTCCTTCTGCTGTTCCACAGTCATCGACACGGGATTCTCGTGAGAATAGCCATGGAGACCACTGCAGGCAATTGTCGTCAACGTTGTACTACAACATCCTGCACATCTCTTATACCCACATTTCGTGGCCTGCATCTCTGACTGCGGCCATCTGTTCTGGGAAAGTTTCCAAACTATGGCCTGATGGCGGGTCAGCTTAGCACAGCCCTCCAGTAACATAGCATCGGAATCTCCCACCTGGGATAAACCACGTCGTCTTGATGTTGTACTTCTCGAAGAGTTTGAGCAGACGCGGGACACCGACCTCGCCCGCATAGAGGCCCTTTCAACCCGAGCGGTCAGGGAGTCGGCCCGAGCATGCAGACGCAGCCGCCGTAGGACAAGTCAAAATGGTCGCAAACATTGACTTACTCTGGATATGTCAAGCGGAGAGTCTTCGCCTCCGTAAGAGCCCAACCTAAACCCAGTAATGTAGCCACAGTATGTCACTGACTTCAGTTCGCATCTCACTTACCACCCGGCAACTGCATCGACATCGACGCCAAATCCGATCAGGATCTTCCGCGGCATGGTGTGCTAGTCGATAGCCGCGTGCAACCACTTGGGATACCTAGAGCCTTCAGTGCGGACGTTGTGAGGGCTCGAGTCAACGTTGTCCGCAGAGGCAAAGGGGTGGAACCTAGAGGGCGACCACGGGACTCCGACGCCGTTGCCAGTGCCTGCCCGTGCAATCATCGTCAGAAAGCGATAAGCTTAGTTCAGAGTAGAGTGAGCTGGGACTTTTGGTGACCGGGCCGTTGAGCGACCCTCGGTGCAGGTGATAAGCTGAGGCAAGGCTCCGGAAGGGCATTTTATGCTGCATGTCTAGATACTCCTGCATCGCCGAGCAGACGATACCCCTCATGCCATTTGTCCAGCGGCGTGGTAGCAGGTAGTGGAATACCGAAATCATCGGGATGTTTACCCGCTAGACATATGGTGATAAGTAAATACAGATTCTGGTCAAGCGCGCCACCCATGGCCGGTGCCGGTAAGGCCGCAAGTTGCCGAGAGAGAGGGATTCTCGGGCGCCTGTTTACCGCCTGCTACTTACAGCTCCTACCACCACCTGCAACTATGGCCCTGGGTCGGCCAACGGGATACGACAATGCATATGCGTGGTATGCATAATCTCTCTTGAGAGCTTCTACACCAAGAAGGCTAACCATCAGCATACAGGAGAGCTCTGGAGTCAGCTCAAGGCCTTGTGCAGTTTAAACTATGAACCATGTTTCTCGGATACACTACGCTGCCATATGTATTGGCCTGGCAGAATCTGGGCACGTAAACTGAGTCCTTGCGGAATTATAGCGCGTGCGCCCTACGCGCGACATGGTAATCATGTATTCCGCCTCTCGAGAGTATGACGAACATTTCCGATAAGGAGGTAGAAGTCTGTCCACGCCCATCCTGATACGCAAGGTCGGGCGTTATCAACCAGCGCCGACAGTGCTTTCGGCTCTATCGTGGGTGACATCTTGATCCAATGACTACCATACACTGACCTATCGCTCTCATGATAGCCCCATCAGACCCGAGAGAAGCCACACCTAAGCCCTTCTTTTCGGGCACGCGAGCTCCAAAGAACAGGTGCCTCATTCCTCGGGCGGCCGCTTAGTCGACATTGAACAGTTCAAACGCCTGCGGAGTTCTTGTGCACCTGGCCACGATGCACAGTGGGCGTCGAAATATAGCAACGCTTCCTTCCGACTTGTCGGCGCCAGATTGCATGATGCACAGTGGGCGTCGAAATATAGCAACGCTTCCTTCCGACTTGTCGGCGCCAGATTGCATAAGGCCAACGGGCTCTTCGGGAACCTGGGGTGTTCTTCCGCTCCCGTCCCTTCTCTCATCGCTCCTGGACTTCCTTGCATTTGACGCTATGAGCGTAGACGAGAAGCAGACGGTTAAGACGTCAACGCACACTCTGAACGGCTCCGGTTATGACGACCACGAGTCCCTAGGCGCTATCCGGCACGCGGACGATGTGTTGCTTGCTCAACTGGGTTATAAGAGCGAGTTCAAACGCGAGTTCTCGGTACGCTCCCCGTGTTGTGCTGCTCAGAGGTGGATTTCGCTTCAACGCCACATGATGACAACAGCTCTTCGAGACAATCGCGTTCGCATTCTCAATCATGGGTGTCGTCGCGTCCGTGTCGTCGACGATGTCATTTCCCCTGGTTTCAGGTGCGTCATAAGGCGGTTTGACAATGTTCAGTTGCTCAAACAGTGTCTCCTGTGTAACAGGCGGGCATGTTGGCATGGTATTCGGCTGGCTCATCCCGTGCTTTTTTGTGATGACTATCGCTGCCTCGTTGGCCGAGCTCACCTCTGCTATGCCGTGAGTGTGCGCGTATCAGAATGAAAAACAGGGACACATACACGACTCCTTCAGGACAAGCGCGGGCCTGTATTACTTCTCCGCGAAGCTAGCGCCTCCTCGATGGGCACCTCTTGCGAGCTGGATCACCGGCTGGGCCAACGTCACTGGACAAGTCTCTTTGGTGTGCTCCATTGACTTTACATGGTACGACAATGCGATGCAGTGTGGTTCGGGTGTCGACCGTCTCACATGAGTCTATAGTGCTCAGATGATTGTCACCGCTCTAAACGTCGGGTCCGATGGCGCCGTCAACTTGGGCGCTGGTCCGACTTTCGGGATCCTGCTCGCCATTCTATTCACACATGGCATCGTATGCTCAGCTGCGACTTCGGTCATCGCTAGATTGAACATCTTCTATGTTCTAGTGAACTGTAAGCATGCCATGCTTCTCTTCGATAAGTTCGCGCGGTCCTAACATCGGTCAATAGTGGGCACGACCATTGCGGCCATCATCGTCCTGCTCGTGTGCAGCGGTGACAATCGCGTCTCGACCGAGACGGCCTTTACGAAATTCGAGAATAACACGGGGTGGTCCAACAGTTAGTGTTGTCGCGCTCATAACGTAACGCGTCCAACTGAACACTGCGCAGGCGGCTGGGCGTTCCTGCTTGCGTTCACCGCGCCCATGTGGACCCTGACCGGCTGTAAGCACTCTGCGTCTCTGAGGTTACGGGGTCATGAGAACTGAGGTAGAAACTAGATGACTCTGCGGCACATATTTCGGAGGAGACGGCCAACGCTGCTCGCGCCGCCCCCATTGCAATCCTTGTCGGCGTAGGCGCGACCGCATCGCTCGGCTGGCTTCTCTTCATAGCTGCGTCCTTCGCTACCGCATCGGTCGCGCAGCTCCTCTCCACTGACCTCCCGCTTCCCATGGGCCAGCTTTTCCTGAATGTCCTTGGCAAGCATGGGATGCTCGCTATCTGGAGTCTCATCATCGTTGTGCAGTACGTCACGGGCGCCGCGCAGGGCGTTGATGCGTCGCGTGTGGTCTTCGCCTTCGCGAGAGACAATGCCCTTCCAGGATCTCGCTGGTGGAAGAAGATGCATCCGTACACGCGCACCCCTGTGAATGCGGTCTGGCTGGTGATGGCCCTCGCGGGCATCTGCGGAATTCTCGGCTTCTCAGAGACAGCGCTGTCCTCGCTGGCGGGGTGAGTTGAAGTCGAAGTCTGTCTAGAACCTCACTGCTAATGCATGTTTGCAGAGCATCTGTCATCGGACTGTATGTATCGTATGTGACGCCCATCTTCTTGAGGATTACCTCTGGTCGGACGAAGCTCCAGCCTGGCCCATTCTCGCTCGGGAAGTGGTTCATGCCCATCGGGATCGTGGCTGTCTCATGGGTCATGTTCATTGTGGTCCTCCTCGTCTTCCCGCCTGAAGTCAACCCTACAGCGGACACGATGAGTAAGTCGGCACGTGCTTGCACTGACACACGCTGACCTCGTGCCGTTCGTCAGACTACACAGTCGTGATCATCATGTCCGTGTTCGTCTTCGCCTCCATCTCGTGGGTTGTTTCCGCTAGAAAGTGGTTCAAAGGTCCTGTTAGGACGGTCGAGGACCCTGATGGTGTCAGTATGGGAGAAGGCGAGAAGCTGAAAGGAGTGCCTGTCCGAGTGGAGGAGAAATCGGTCGGCAGTTGATAAAGTAGCAGCCCAATTTCTCAATGTCATATCATAGTGCTCTTTACGCTTGTGAGGCGCACAATGTCATGAGTTCAAGAGTTCGTATAGACTGGTACCAAACAACTTGAAGTGGAGAAGCCCTCCCACCTGCGACAATGGACTTCCGACTTAGTAGTCAACGAGGCTTAGCCACACAGGCGCCTGCCGGAAGGTGCCGAACGCTGAGCGCTGAGCATGAAGCAAACGCGTGTCGCGCCTGCCGCCACAAAGAGCTATTGTCCGCCACAAGCTCCGTATTTGCTATTCACCGACGCATTCGCCCCACAACGGTCAGTGCCGCAGTGTATAAGTAGCCTGCACTCAGCTCAAAGCAAACCAGACATTGGTACCCAGCATCAGCGTGGCTGCCGTCCCCTCGACTGAGCCCAATCTCCACGTTCAACCCAAACCATCGAGTCCCGAGCATAGTCGCCAGTCATGATGCGATGGAGCAGCAACCCCGAGGCCAACTATGTCATGATAGAGCCTAACGTCAAGTTCATGCTCTACACGGCGCAGGCGCGTGCCAATCCGCCACTCCCATATTGGGAGCGGCCGCCTCCGACACCGCAGAAGCCGGTTCCAATCGTATGTACCAAGCACCGAGAATCAAATGTCGTGCGCTCATCGATCGCTCTTCTTGCTGCGGACTCATAGGACAAGATCCGCTTTCTGCCAACTCGGCGGCTGCAAGACGCAATATACCGCTCAGGGCCGTGGCAGCAGGTCGTCGCCGACGATCTCGACTCGTTCTCGCACGTCATGCTTCATGCTATGCTCTTCCGCGGAAAGAAGCGCCGCGACGGCTCGACAGATAGCCTCGCGTTTGCCTACAGAGCGCTGAACAAGCAGCATCCGAAGGTTCTGATGGACTGGCGCGACGAAGTGGAGGAAAGTATTTGGAGAATAGGCGAGAGAGTCAAGAAGGAGCGCGCCGAGGGCAAGGAGCCAGACGGAGCGACTATCGACGCTATCGCGGAGCAGCTCTATGCCGTCTTCAGGATCAACATACGCCAGCATAGCCAGGAGAGAGAGCTGTCGGCAAGCTACAACTGGACCAACAAGGAGGACGTGAAGGATAGGTGGAAGAAGCAGTACGAGGACTATCTGACCGCATTGGACGCCTTGGCGAAGGCGGCAGACGAGGCCACGACGAGGAAGGAAGAAGCGCGGAGGCTTAAGGCAGAACAGAAGGCCTTGAAGAAGGCGCAAAAGGCCGAGGAAGAGAAGGCCCTGGCCAGCAAGGCCGTTGCGGAGGAACCGGCGAAAGCTCAAGCGGAACAAGAGGGGGGGCAGGACATACCAATGGAGGTGCAGGACGATATAGGCAAAGGCAAAGGAAAGGCGACAGAGAGTGTGGTGCCCGAGAATTCTCGTGCGGTCGACAGGGAGGATAGGGATGACTTGGAGGAGCCAGCAGCCAAACGTGCTCGGTTAGACTAACGAGTTGATGTTGTTGTACGTGGAGGTGTACGATAGCTACCTGCGCCGACTCCGTGTCAGGCCAGATTCATTGCAGCGACAAGGCATACACCGCGCCTGTCTATGTACCGTAGGTGGCACCAGCACAACCTGCAGTGCACGATCACGTGAGTTTGAGACGCGTCTGTGGCACGGGCGCCTTTCTCTGGAGGCTTCTGTTCGCAGAAGCGTCTGTATACCGTACTACGACATCGGCGTCCATGTTGGCAAACATGCACACCAACTTGAACTCATTGAGCCGATTGCGTTTACGCTACGGCTTTCTGGCTACCATCACCCTCGGCTCTTGCCTTGACCTGCCATCTAATGCTGCAGACGTTCCGTTATCGTGTTCCCGCAGGCCCATTATCTGCTCCTCCTGGCGGGTCGCAAACAGTCATTGTAGCGGGGCGGACGGTATGCAATATGCGACTCTGCCTTAGCTCTCTCACTAATACCAACTTTCAGAGTACACAACAATTATCAGCCGATAAGCCCAAAATCCTGACGCAGGACTATCTTGTGGCTGATGCACTCGAGTCCTTCACCTATACCTTCCTCCGCGCCTTGCTAACCCGCCGCAAACGGGACGGAGAGCTGACTCGAGATGAATGCGGGCTTTTACGACTACTGCGAACATCCGGCGCAAAGACAGGCCCGGATGTTCGTGGTCTTCTACGCCAACAACTTCGCGCGATGCAGCTGGCGGGAAAGAACCGACTTCCAGGAGTCGATGTCGAGAGGGAGCAGCGAGGTGTTCTCGCAATCGTAGAAGGAGTATTTCGCCTTCTCCAAGTACACGAGCAAGCATTCCAGGACGAGGCGCTTGTCCACACGTCGTCTCAGCCCTCGTTGAACTCTGAAGAGGGATTCGCGGCAACCGCGGTTCTCTACGAGGCGTATATTCGCGCTTTCCAGGAAATGAAGGACCGGAGTGTGAACACGACCGTCATCTCTCCGGTCCCCAATATCGAGGGCTTACAGCAGTCACTCCATGGCAAGATCGTCGGAGAAAATAGGTTGCCGAACGAAATGCACGACACACTGGTGAAGGGATCTTGTCGAACGCATACCAAGACGTGTGGTAAGGAGAACGTACCTCTCCCTAGTAAGTTGAAGCGCTTCGAAGCAATCAAAGCAGCTGATGATGCATAGGAATAGATTACAAGTAACAGGTGGCATTCGTACTTCACTCGAGGGTAGGCGGAGAGTTACCGCTGCCCATCATCACCCAAGCGCCCTCACTAGTGACGTCGTCGATCGTCAGGAATATCGTCGCAGGTCCAGGTGGGTATACCCGACCGTTAGGCGGGGTGGTGAACGTCAAGGACTTGCCATCTTGCGAGATCTTGCCATTCATGAAGACAAGACGGGCGCTCGAGTGGAAAGCGTGGCTCGAAAAGCCGAGGTCCATCAAGGAGACTGTGAGGACAAGGTGAGGAGACTACGTCTAGAACAAAACCGTGGCATCACGTACTCTGGACATTGGCACCGGGACGTTCGAGCGACGATGGCACCGAGATTGGGACAGTGAAGCTCTTGTTGAACGCGAGCTTCTTAGGCATGCTGAGAATCTTCGGTCGCTCGACGAACATGAACGGCGGGTCGAGCGTCTGCACTCTGAACTCGCTGGGGAACTTCACGCCAGGTCCGACGACGGTGTGGTTGTTGGGGTTGCTGCCCGCGATGAGGAAGTTGCCTTGCGGAGTGAGAGTGATACTCGAATGGTACACGCGCGCGATTCCGGATGACGGAAGACCAGCGTTGCTGATGCGTTGCCCCAGAGGAGCGGTGGGCGTGTACAAGGAAGGAACGAGGACTGCATGGTCAGCATTCGAGTTGCCGATCGGGTCTGAAACCGATGCGATGGCAGCGAAGCCAGTCCGTCCGCCGTTAGCGATGAGGACCTGTCCGTTTGGTAGGTGGACGAGTTCGGGCATGATGCGGCCTTCGAGCATGTGTTCGACTTCCCAGCCCTTTGCGATACCCTCTTCGTCGAGCCTGATGCGTGAGCACTGCGAGGTTGCGGGGGTCTGGGAGGTCAGCAGCAGCGGGTCAATGGTGTCGGTCTGAGTACCGCCGCATACGAGTACTTCAGGAACGAAGTCAGGGGGCGAGAGGGGCAAGAGAATGGCAGAGCCGTCGATGGGGTTCGTGACGCGAACGTTGTTCGGGATGTCCGGGAGGATACGCTCGGTCTGGGCTTCGATGTCGTAGATGATGGACTGGTTGTTCGCGACCATGAAGATCTTGCCGTCGGGCAAAGCGAAGATTCTGTACAAGCAGCAAATCAGCTGCTCCCGTCCTCCTGCAACACAGTGAGAATATGTGCACGCACCGCGGGAACAGGTTTGCTGGGAGACTGCGTTTCAGGAACTCGGATGGCCGGGGGGTATCTTCCTTCGGAGGGAAGAACTCGAAGCTCAGCGCAGGATCGGTATTGTAGAAGGGTGTATCCTCGTGCATGCCTCCGACAATGAGCAGGCTGCCGTCGAAGATACGGACGGACGACGGGTACCAGCGCTTCTCGAGCAGGTGAAGCGTGGCGGGGTTTTCGATGATGTCGCAGCCGTCGCCGGTCGGGGAGTCGCATGGCTGGAAGAGACGGATAGCCTGGTTACCAGCGCCGATTTCAGGGTTGGTGGGGAATATGTTCGGGTCCCCTCCGACGCTGGCCTATATGCTCACGCGGTCAACGGATGATCTCGGTACGTTGTACATTACGGTGATACTGACCATGGTTCCGTTGCTCAGCAGCGCGCCGCTGGCGCAGAAGGAATTGGTGAGGACATTCAGAGGACGGACGGTGCTCGTGTCGAGGTTCCAGAGCGCACCACCCGCAGAATGGTTGTTGACCTGCAGCGGGTCGTCGGAGGCACGGTCGAAGAAGACGACCAGGGTCGGCGAGACGACGATAGCCTCAAGCGCGACGATACCCGAGGTCTCTTTCTTGAGGTCGAAACGCCATCCAGGTGCAGATGGCGCTGCGAGTGAGAGAGAGACCAGCGCGAAGATGGAGAGGGCAGCTCGTATCATGACGGAGTCAAAGGAATGGTCTTTCCGGCGTATCTGGATGCTCCAGATGCGCCTTGGGACAGCCTGGCACCATGATGCCCTTGTTTTATACTCGTACGTCGCATATCATGCTGCAATGGCTCTCACCGGTTGAATCACCTGGGCGGTACGGTGTGAGCTGACGAAGCGCCGAGCATAGCGGAATGAGTGCTAGCATTACCCGCCCGACGCTTAGTAGGAATCCAAATGTACTCCGAACGCACGCAGCCTCGTAAGAGAGGCCATCTGACGTGCTGCGTAGTGCTACAGTCAATTGTAGGGCGCCGCTGCGACGACGCGAAAGGACCACGCCTCAGCGACCGTGTGAGCCATTGCCCGCCCTGTGGGTCCAAGAAGCGAAGGCGCGCCACGGCTGAGCTTCAGAAATGCCCTGCATTGGTTCCCTTTGACTTGGCACTCTCAGAGGTGTGTATGCGGTTCTTGAAGGTTTGAGGGTCGGGGACCCGCAATGGGCGCGCCCTGAGCGATTTGTGCGAGCATACGGCCCTAACAGGAGAACGTGCTCTCAGTCAGCCAATAATTAGTACCCTGCCAAGGCACTCACCGACCCATCACCCAGTCATCTGGAGGTCTTACTAACGAGGGTAATAGTTACGGAAGGCGGAAGATGTAGAGCCTAGGGCTCCCGTCGAACCCGTGTCTCTCCTTGCAGCTTCCGACACTTCGATGATGTTGAGCTAGGTCGTTTAGAACAGAACACCGCAACCATTGAGCAGACTTGGGGATACAACAGTCATTGCAAGCGGTGACCATTGCGTTTCCGCATCACGATGATGGTCGAGCTAGAAAAGCGAGGAGAACTGGCATCCCGAGGCCGAGCCTGCCTTTCCCGTCTGCACGTCAAAAACTCTGACATATTGCTGTGCTGTGTGCACGACCAAGTTCGGCATCTTCCAAGTTTTGGCTCGCGTTCCTACCAGATCGCGATAACCTCAGGAAATATGTACATTGCCCTCGATAGTGCTGGTAACACATGCCGAGATACGAGCGATATTTGTCCGCGAGCGGAAATATTCGTTTACACGGTCAGAACTTGCCGAATGTCCTAGGCGACCGGTGCATGAAGTGCATAGGGGAGGTGCGAAGTTACAATTACAAGGACTGCTTCACTTCTTCGTCGACGCTGACTTTTGACCCTTCTCTTACAACGAGAGGTGCATTCTCAACTCATTCGAGAGTCGGCGGAGAGTTGCCACTGCCCATCATTACCCATGCACCCTCGCTGGTGACGTCGTCGATCGTTAAGAATACGGTCGCGGGCCCAGGTGGGTATACGCGACCGTTAGGCGGAGTGGTAAACGTGAGCGACTTCCCGTCTTGCGAGATCCTGCCGTTCATGAAGACAAGACGAGCGCTCGAGTGGAAGGCGTGGCTAGAGAAGCCGAGGTCCATGAGGGAGACTAGCGCAAGCAGGTAAGTGGGAAGGCACCGTTGGATCTGTTCATAATAGAACTCACTTTGCACGCGCGCACCTGGACGTGCGAGTGACAATGGCACCGAGATGGGGACGGTGAAGCTCTTGTTGAATGCGAGCTTCTTGGGCATGTCTAGGATCTTCGGCCGCTCGACGACCATGAAGGGTGGGTCGAGCGTCTGCACTCTGAACTCGCTAGGGAACTTGATGCCGGGACCAACAGTTACATTGTTGTTCGGGTTGCTGCCTGCGATAAGGAAGTTCCCCTGTGGTGTGAGGGTGATACTCGAGTGTTAGACGCGTGCGATGCCTGACGACGGAAGACCTGTGTTACTGATGCGCTGCCCGAGAGGAGCATTGGGAGTGTAGATGGATGGAACGAGGACGGCGTGGTCGGCGTTCGAGTTGCCTACGGGGTCTGAAACCGAGGCGACAGCTGCGAAGCCGCTGCGAGCGCCGTTGGCGATGAGCACTTGGCCTTTGGGAAGGTGGACAAGCTCGGGCATCATCCGAGGTTCCAGCATGTGTTCGACCTGCCACCCCTTAGCGATGCCTTCCTCATCGAGTCTGATGCGTGAACACTGCGAGGTTGCGGGTGTCTGAGATGTGAGTAGCAGCGGGTCGATGGTGTCGGTCTGAGTGCCTCCGCAAACCAGCACTTCCGGGATGAAGTCCGGCGGAGAGAGCGGAAGGAGGATAGCAGATCCGTCGATGGGATTCGTGACGCGAACGTTATTCGGGATGTCGGGAAGGATGCGCTCGGTGTTCGCCTCGATGTCATAGATGATGGATTGATTGTTTGCGACCATGAAGACCTTCCCGTCGGGCAAGGCGAAGACTCTGTATAGTCGAAAGCAAGGAAAGTCAGACATACATATCCGTCGCCACGCCACTGAGCAGGCTCACCGCGGGAACAGGTTCGCTGGCAGGCTGCGGTTCAGGAACTCTGAAGGCCGAGTGGTGCTCTCCTTGGGAGGGAAGCATTCGAAGCTGAGTTTCCGGATCGGTGTTGTAGAAAGGGGTCTCCTCGTGCATACCGCCGACGATCATGAGGCTGCCGTCGAAGATCCGCAGAGAGGATGGATACCAGCGCTTCTCAAGCAGATGTAGTGTAGCGGGGTCCTCGAAGACCGTGCATCCCTCGCCCGTCGGAGAAGCGCAGGGCTCAAAGATACGGATCGCCTGAGTACCGGGTCTGATTGCTGGATTACCAGGGAACCCGCTCGGGTCCCCTCCAACGCTTACCTGGAACATAGTAATGTCTTGAGATCGCTGATTGCTGCGTAGTTCGAAACGGACTTACCATAGAGCCATTGCTGAGCAGCGCACCACTCGCGCAGAATGAGTTAGTGAGGACGTCCAGTGCACGAACGGTGTTCGTTTCGAGGTTCCAGAGCGCGCCCCACGCAGAGTGGCCATTGACTTGCAGAGGGTCATCGGTAGCACGGTCGAACCAGAGCACTAGGGTCGGCGAGACAACAATGGACTCGAGAGCAACGATACCGGACAGTTCCTGCTTGAGGTTGAACTGCCAACCCGGAGCGGAAGGCGCTGAATGCCCAACAGTGGCCACAGCCAATACAGAGATCAAGAGTATGATGCTTCGCACCATGGCTGACGATGGTAAGAGGCTGTCCTGAAGGGCCTGGGAGATGAGACGCGCCCACAGCACGGCAGAATCTATCCGTACGTCTACTCTATATCTTGAGCTTTGATGAGTGGATCCCGAGGCAGGACTCCCGCGAAAGGATATCAGTAAGCTTTGGGAGGTGGGTCAATGAATGGCCGCACGCAGTAGACGGCAACCGTGGTCACGGTATTGGCGATTCAATCTGCAGTGTTTAACGAGGGAATAACCCATCCTTAGAGACTCACGGTGTGAGCTATAATGGTGCGTTTAGAGCTTCCGACACATTACGCACAACGCAACGAGGACTCGAAGCAGCTGGATGGTGACCGAGAACACGCCACGCCTAAGACGTCGTGTGAGCCGTGTTCGCCATGTAGGCCCAAGAAGCAGCAGCACGCCATCAGCAGAAAAAAGCACAGAGCTATATCGGCTCCTTTCTCTTGGCACTCCCATAGGCACAGAGCTTATTTGCGAGAGCTGTTGGGAAAGCTGTCTGAGAGGCCGAGTCCTGAGCCATTTGTGCGTGTGGAGGTCCTGGGAGGAAAGGCGTCACGCTGCGTTTATTCACAAGTGGCTACACGTTCGTCCAAAACATGCACTCACACGTCCGTTTTGTGGTCAGTTATCAGGCCCGTGCCGATCGGTACTGGATTAAGTGAAGGGCAGAGGCGAGAAGGTCGAAGGGTTCGAAGACCACGCACGACTCGGCTCATGAGAGTGATCACTGGCATGGAGATGCTTTGGGGTGTGAGCAAGGCCAACCTGATAAATTTTTCGCGGCACCGACCCAGCATGAGGGTGGTACACTGGGAAGCGCAGGAAACAGATGGTGGTCAAGAAGAGAGAGGAGGAAACAGAGCATCGCAGTGACGGACTCGAGTCTCTCGGCGGCTATTCTGTAACACTTACTTGAGCAGGTGAGTTGCCGTTTATGTGATACTGCCAAGTCTGACATATTGCTGTGCTCGTGCACCCGGGCCCGTGTTCGGTAAATCGTGCAAGTTCGTTTTCTCTTAGCCCTTTCACATCGGCCGCCCTACAATCATCTTTCTGGGCAGCAACAGGCCATGACTTGTCAGGCAAGCACTCGGTAGAGACGTCAAGTTCCTCCAACGACAGCCCTCTATTCCTCCTCTCCGATTCCCGGTTGGCGGCAGTGTGATTGTGTTTAGAGAACCCACCAAATTGGCGATGGCTTCGCAGTGAGTTTCAACGCCCGTCGCGGGAGGCGGGAATAGGACTTAACAGTCACCCTAACATTTGTTCGTAGCAAGCGCAAGCTAAGCGTCCCCTACTCGGATGACGACTATAGGACGACCTATGCTGCTCGCAGCGCAGCATCCAATGTCATCCCACCATACGTCCCAGGACCCTTCGGAACATATCTCGAAGCACCGCAGGACGGCTTCAGGGTCAGACTTCTCAACTTACGACATCAGACATGCTCTGGACATGCCTCCAACAGCGGACACAGTTCCACCGGTACCTTTGCCACAGCCACAGCCCCCTCCGGCCGCGACTTCTCAACAACATCCGCAAGAAGAAGCCGTTCAGACCCAAGACCTTGCCGAACTTCTTGATTTCACTCAGTCGAGCTCGATCAGCGATATATCCAGCCGCTTTGAACAGCTGGCGATTGAGCTTTTGCACAACTACGACATCGAGATCACGCGCGCCGGCAAGACTGAGCTGCTCGAGATTTTGGAGCTGGAGTGTTACCTGTACAAGACAGGGACGCACGAAGATCCGTTCACGCACGCGAGCGCCGAGCAGAGTCAGTCTGGAAGATGGTTAGCCTACTTGCCTCAAGTGCATGTTGTCGTGATGCTGATGTTTGGGTACCTTGCAAGGTACTTCCACAGGCCCCCTCGCCGGAGCAATGACCCGGCTATTGCGGCCTGCCAGCCCGTCCGGATACAGAGGCGGCACACGCAAAGGCCTCGACCTGACCATTGGAAAGCCTCCTCCGGGGCGCACCTCGAAGTTCTTTCCCACAGCTCAAGGGTCTGCTTCCTCGGGAGAGGCGCCAGGTGCAGCAGTCTTGCGTGGCGGGATCCTGCTTCGGTCCATTCGTCGCGTGAGCGACAGTAAGGTCGTCTCAGGGCCGTCTTTACTGGTCGACGAGGTTCTGCGCGTGAGCGGTGCGAATGAGATATTGGAACTTGTCGCCGTGAATTGGGATGGGGACATCGCCGCGTTCCCTCCGACACCCCTAGCACCCGCGTCTCGTCTTTCCACCATGTGGCTCCGACGCCGTGCCGCCGCCCATCCCGACGACTCTTCTCAGCGTGCAAGCTCGGAGAAGCCGCGCATATTCCGCTCTCCCCGTATCGGCCTGGACATCTCTCATCCATCCGTCGCCCCCGCCTCGGCGCATACCCATCCGCGCGTCACCTTTGTCGCCCTCCCGTATCGCTTCTTCGTCTCCCCGCATCTCCTCACCGCCAACGGCCGGGGACAGACTTTCCTAGGCGTGTACGACGCGCTGCTGAAGGCGGGGTACTGCGAGTCCGACGAGGAGCTCGTCGAGGAGCTCGCGCGGCTCACGGGCGTCAAGGGCCCGACGGCAGCGAAGTACTTGAGCGCGTTGAGAGAGGGCTTGGAAGCGGGTGGTGGCAATGAGGGGTTGAAGGAGTGGATTGGACCGAAGGGCAAGACGGTGCTGTCCTCCGTGACGGCATGGTTAAAGATGATGGGTACTCTGCGGAGGCTCGGGATCGCGACTATACCTGAGTAACGCGTCTTATGGAGGAAGTGTATAGAGGGCACGGCCCGGGACGTCACGCGAGGTAGATGGTCGATTTTTGAACGAGTTCTTTGCTTCGTACCGTATCTCGTGAGCTAGGTACATCGTGATGTATGCGTATGTGGTGTCTAGGGTGGTGATGATGGGTGGTATCATGCCGCGTCGTGGGCGCGTGGGTGCGCCGTTAGTGAGGGGGGTTCGTCTAGTTTTACGCTACAGTAGCAGTTTTGTCTATCGGGAGACTCAATAAGTTACCATGCACTGTATCTCCGCTCCTGATAGTATGTGTTCCATCGCCCGTCCGCTCGACCCCAGCATCGGGGGAGCTCGCCGGCCGGAGTGCCTATCCGAAATGGGTAGGACAAAAGTCTGAATGTGCATTATGCGACGTATCGCCCAATCCGGCGCATCAGGACCTTGGTGCGCTTCCCCTGCGCGATATCCTCCGCGTCCCGCTTCTCGCGCGCGAGCTGCTCCTCCTCGCGCATGCGCGCGCCGCCGCCCGGGGTCCAGACCGCGTGGGTGTCGAGGTCGACCTCCATGAGCGGGACGAGGTGCGTGGTCTGCTTGAGCCAGAAGCGCTCGTAGATCCAGTAGCCGATGTAGCAGACGATGTAGACGAAGAGGCCGAGGTAGGTCGCGACGATGTTTTGCGGACTGAAGGGCTGTGCGATGCCGGCGCTGTAGCCTTGCGCGGCGAACATGAGGATGGAGAGGACGACGGTCGCGATGGGCAGCACGGGGAAGAGCGGCTGGCGGTAGGGCAGGTCGTCGAGAGAGCGGCCTTGGGCGCGCCAGGCGGCGCGGAAGCGGAGAGAGATGACGCCGACGGTGCCCCAGACGAGGAGGGAGGAAATGCCGGTGAGATCGAGCAGCCAGGTGAAGACAACACCTTCTCCCCAGATGGTGGTCAGGAACGTGACGAAGGAGACGGCGAGGGAGAGCCTGGAGTTCGCTGTCAGCGAGAACGGAAGTGGGTGTTGAGCGGGGGCGAGGTGCTTACAGAAGTGCGGGGACGGGGACACCGCGGCCGTTCACCCATCCGAAGATGCGGGGCGCGTGGCCTTCGCGGGCCATGGAGAGCAGCATTCGCGAACTGGCATAGAAGCAGGAGTTCGTCGCAGAGAGCACGGCGGTGAGCAGCACCGCGTTGATCACATGGGCAGCAGCGCCGAAGCCGGCCCGCTGGAAGACAACGGTGACAGGAGACGCAGCCACGTTCGAGCCTATTCGACGTTAATGTGAGTGTCCAGGTCGGTGGAGGAATGGAAGTTGAACATACTCGTCGCAGAGCTCAGAAGGGTCGGGTCCTGGTAGTTGATGTTGAGGCCAATCGTGAGGATAGTGAGGATGTAGAAGATGACGATGCGGAAGAAGGTAGCTCGGATGGCGCGCGGTACAGACTTGTGCGGGCTTGCGCTCTCGCCTGCGGCGAGGGAAACGAGCTCGACGCCGCCGTACGAGTAGAACGCGTACACGAACGTCTGTGCGAAAGCGCTGAAGCCGCCGACGAATGCCTGGCCGTTCTGGAAGTTGCTCAAACCCTGTGATATGGCATGTTCACACAGTGCAAGTAACGATGAGTTGCGGAAGGGGGGCAAAGAGGCAGGTGTCAATGGTGGGAGTGGGGAAGCGAACGCGCGGGGAACTCACCGGTCCGGGGTGTCCGTGGACACCTCCCCAGTCGTAGATGAGGCCGACGAAAATGAAGACGATGATCATGAGGACCTTGATCATGGCGAACCAGTACTCAGACTCGCCTGCACGAGACAGACCGTGAGTATGCAGAAGCGTGAGTTGCATGGGCAGTGAGCGACCTACCATACACGCGCACGTGGATGAGTTGCATCGCGAATATGGGAGTGACGATGATTAGAGCCCACTCCCATGCGGTGATTCGAGAATCCCAGTACTATGGTAGGGGCGGGGTAAGCTAGAGTAGAGCATGAAGAGGATGCTGGGGATCATACCTGCAAAATGACAGCAGCGGCGGTCAACTCGCTCGCTGACGGAAACGCATCAGATGGTGCTCAAAACGCGGAGCAAGTCGTGTGAACATACGTATAGATAAACTCCTGGAAAGTGGGTGACAACCCGCATGAGTAAAGAGAACGGTAAAGTGCTGGAACGGAAGGCACCGACCATTGTAGCCAGTAGTTCCACCCTAGTGTGAAGCCTAATGCGGGCGAGAAGAAACGGGTCCCGAAGACGGCGAATGTTCCCGAGACGGGTATATAGGCGGCCATCTCGCCTCTGAGGAATTGGTCGTCAGTCAAATTCGGCGATCCTAAGGTCGGTAAGGGTCGCTTACAATGAGATTACGACAGCATAACAAAAGATGCCGACGATGAAGTAAGAGATGAGGGCACTTGCGGGTCCTGCCACAGCGATAGCCTGGGGAACGTCGGTGACATGAGTGGTGTGGGCAGGAAGTGAATGAACGGTGCACGTACCGAGCCCGCACTGAGGAAGATACCTGTGCCTATTGTGCCACCGATGGCTGTGAGTTGAGGAGACATTTAGTATGATCATGATGTGGTCGTGCGTGACGGAAGCAGACGGCATGGAGGATGATGGAAGAAGACGTACCAATCATTGTTAGGTGGCGACTCTTCATGGCGCGCTTGGTCTCGTTCTGAGGATTGGCATTTCCTACGAGCACACGCTTCCACATTGAGCGCTTTGTGGCAGCGTGGTCGTCGACGGAGTGAGTGTCGACGGGTAAGGGCGCCTTCTCGAGAGTAGCATCTGAGAGGTCCTTGGTCTCGATGGCTGAAGACCACGATGTGGATGCTGTTGGGGAAACGGCTTGTGTTGAGGCCATTGTCGGGAGAGGAGGGAACCCTCGCGAGAGAGCGTGGAGGGGTCAGAGGTGAAGTGTCGCGAAAAGAGAGAGAGGGAGGAGGAGAGTCAGAGTGAATGAGACTCGGAGGGAGTTGCGGTGGCTGCAAGTGAATTCACTTTGGGCAATTTGTCGGCTGAATGGTACTATGGGCGCCTAGTTCCCTTTAGCAGTCGCATACTGGAGCATCGAGATCTCTCTCGCCACATCTGCCCCATCGAGGTCCCACCCGCCCTCGGGGTCCCCGCCCATCTTGCGGAGGACACCGGTGGCAGTGTCCGTGGTCTTCCCGTCGAGGTCGGGGAATGCCGCTACGAGTGCGAGAGAGTCGGGATGGCACCGGGGACGGACGCTGCTGATTGGCTGGGAGGGGGAGAGTCGGCGTCGGCGAATCGGGGCGGAGGGCCGACCGACGGCGACGGGCTGAGGGCCAAATCCGGCGGCGAGACCATTTATGGCGATCGACTGGACTGGCCTCCTTTCGATTGGCCAGTCGCCGGTGCGGGGAGATCCTTCTCTTCCTCCTCCTCCTCCTACTTACTCCTCGCAGGGTCATCAGTATATGTCTCCGCGCATGTTCGCAAGTTGACTGACAAACACTCCAGCTTGCCCCGCTCTCCACTCTTCTCGCTATCCGCTTGTCTTATCCTCCTAACTCTGCCACCCTGGATTCCGTTCATTCCCCGTCCGCCTCGTATCTCTCCCCCGCCCCTCCCACTACACACATGAAGGACGGCAAGCAACGTGCAAGACCTGATGGGACCATCGTCCCATCAGGTCGCGGCACTTATGCAAAACAAGCCTGCAGCCACTGCAGGAAAAGGTCCGCGACTCCCCGTATCTCTCTCTCCTACGCCCCTCATCTCTCTCTCCAGGAAAAGTAAATGCGATGGCAGGACACCGGTCTGTGGTCCTTGCGAGAAGGCCGGGCGCGCTTCAGAGGTACGTTTCAGCCACACTTGCTCCATCCTACTCTGCTCAATGTCTCTATCGGTCTCAATCTCCTCTCCATATCTGTTGGCTGCGGATGTCTCTCACTGCGCTCGTGATGACTCGGACGAACCTGATTGCTTTCATCTCGGCTTGGAAATCCTCGTTCCTTGGTCTCGCGCGACAATCAGTGTACCTGGGGCAAAGAAACGGCCAAGAAAGCTCGTACTCAGCAGCACTTTGAATCTCTCGAGAACTACATCCGCGCTCTAGAGGCCAAGATAAAGGACTTGCAGGCCGATCTCGAGTACTGCAGAAGGAATCACGGCGGTCCTGCCCCCTCTGGCTCTTCTGACGCTGGCGCAGGCTCCTCCGATCCTTCTGGCCGGGCAGAAACCGCAACAACACGATCTACGGGATCAGATGGAAACGACGACAGCGGCAGTTCCAACAATGAATCCGACATCGACCACCTGATTACTCCTACACGGCATCTTGTGGTATGTCTTTTCTTAACCCCTTCCCTCGCGCGGCCGCCATCCGCTGCGCGCCTGTCTGGTTCTCTACCCCTCAGTCTGCATATTCCCCCAAATGCACCTGCAGGATAGAATGACTCAGCTGTGAAGTCTCTTGCAACTTGTTGCTAAACGTCCCCCTTAGCTGTCAGACAACGATCTTGAATACCACGGTCCCACGTCCGTGTGGCGCCTTGCCCCTCAGCGCGGCTCGCCCTCCGTCAGCAGCGATGCTAAAGCTTCCGCCTCACCCGAACCCTCCCCCGCCAGCGTTCCTGGGACGACCTACTTTGACTGGTCCCGTCACCTTCCTCCTGAAGTCCCGCTCACACGCGCAGAGCACGACCGCCTGCTAGAGATTCTCTTCAAGTTCTTCTCCTCCTGGGGTCTGCGCATCGTCCCCGAACTCTTCTTGCGCGACATGCACCGCGCCCTCACTGCACCCCCGAACCTCCCTCCTCCCAAATCCGCTCACTACAGCCCGATGCTGCATAACGCCGTGTTGGCGCTGGCGACGGCCTACACGGACGACCCGCTGATCAAGGACATGCGGTACAGGCAGCTGTATGCGCGCAAGGCGAAGAGTTACATCGAATCGGAGTGCCAGAGGCCTACGATTCCCCTCATCACGGCGCTTGGTGTGTTGGCGGCGTTCCATTCTGCGGCTGGAGAGCAGAGTTTGGGTTACCTCTACTTTGGTATGGCTGGCCGGATGAGCCAAGCCTGTAGGTCTCTTTCCCTCTTCCTCTGCTGTTTCTATTCTGACGGATTCGCACAGTGGGCCTGAACATCGATTGCTCGCCGTGGGTGAAATCTGGCTTGATCACGCACGAAGACATGCTCGACCGGAACTGGGCGTACTGGGCGACGTTCTCCCAGGACGTGCTCTGGTCACTTTACGTAGGCCGCGAATGTTGCGTGCTCCCGCCGCGCAAGGATCGTCAAATTCCCCTGCCGTGGGTGGGCAGCGAGATCGACCAGGCGCCGTGGTACTGGGCGCCGTGCAAGATGCCCCCGCAGCCGAGCCATGTAGTGCGCACGTTTGAGAAGACGTGTGAGCTGATGTTGATCGCGAGGAAGATCATGGACTTTGTGTGAGTGAAGATTCGGTACGCTGAAGACGCCGGTACTGATGTGTCTTTTGGTAAACAGGAATAGCTTGGGTCCTGGGTCGAAGCGCGAAGGAGCCCTGCAGATCGTCAGTGAGATGGAGTGAGTCGTTTTGATTTTCGCTCGGGGCGTTCTTTGCTGACTCTTCGTAGCATCCAACTCAACAATTGGAAAGATTCTCTATCACCAGAGGTCGATCTCACGGCTGCAAGCCGACCGAACGCATTGCCACACCGACTCATGCTTCACCTAACGTACTGGTGGTTGCTGCTCTTGCTCCATCGACCTTTCTACAGACGGTCGAAGTCCAATAGCTCAGGGCCCGATATAGACCATGTCAAGGTACGTAGGCAGGTTTCGTTCAGCGGTAATGAATGCTCACTTGATTGTTTAGCTCTGCAACCGGGCAGGCGACAACATCATGCTTCTGCTCGGGATCTGGAACGACAAGTATTCCGTGCGCTACCTTCCCATCACCCTCATGCAAGTCATCTTCTGCGCCGGGACCTCCTTTATCCTGTCCGCCGTGCAGGCCACCTCGGGCCCGCGACTCGGTCGTGTTGCGCTCACGAGCGCGCTAGCACAGGCGGAGCAGTGCATCCGCTACCTCCTCATCTGTGGCAAGTCGTTCGACTGCGCGAACCACGTCGCGAGCATCCTCTCCACGGTGCTGCATGAACAGCTGAAGCCGCGCCTTCTCCTGCGCACGCTCGAGCCCCGGGACCTGCTCCCGCCGAAACCGATGCCCGAGCAGAGCCAAGATCAGCAGCAACAGACCCACGGCCAAAGCCCACACGACTACGGGCAGTACAACGGCGGCGCGCCCGGCGCGAACATGCAGCCCGACACGGAGATCCTCAACCTCGACACGACGATCACCAACCTCGACACGCTGCGGGACCAGTGCCGGTACTCAATGTCCGCCACCGCGTCCTCGTCCTCGTCCGCCGGGTCCGAGTGGCACACGCCCGACAGCTTCTCCATGGCTCCCACGTCGCCGGTGGGCGCTGGCACGTCCGCCGCGTCTGCCGGCTCGCGGACGCAACCGCTCGGTACGGTCGGCGGGGGCGGTCCTGGGATGAGCACTGGCCCAGGCGGGTACGGGATCGGCCCGTCCGCGGGGCTGAACGGCATGGGCGAGGACGTGGAGATGGACTTTGGCCTGACGGGCATGGATCTGGGCATCATGGGTGGCCAGCCGCTGTCGAACAGGCCTTATATGGCATTTGGCATCCCCGAGCTGCCTGTCCCCATCATTGGGCAATGGCGGGGGCGCTGCCGGAGGAGGCGGCGGCGGAGGCGGAGGGGAGGCAGGGTACCCTGATTTGGACGCCCCACCTGCGCCGTGGCAGCAACAGCAGCAACAGCAGTCGCAGCAGCAGCAGTCGCAACAGCAACAGCAGGTGCAGCAGCAGCAGCAGCAGCAGCAGTCCAGGCGAAACATCCAGGTGCCTGCCGTCGGCGCGCTCGGGCAGTCGATGCCGCTCGACTTCAGCCCCGAGGAGCTTGCGGTGATGGACCAGATCTTGCGACAGCAGTTTAATGGTCATCAGGGGATGGACTACCGGGTGGCTGGGCCGAGTAGATATGGTTAGCGGTTCTGGTTTTTGCGGTTCTGGAGGAGGAGGAGCGGAGGGTATGTGGCCCGTACGGGCAAAGTTTTCTTGTCTTATCGTCGTATTAGCGTGAATCCTCGTTCAGGTGTTGTGAGCAGTGTAAACTCTATATTGTAGAATATAATCCTCTGTTGTGCATAGGCTCGGCGTCCGCACGTGGAAGGAGATGGTGACCGGGAACATGGGAGACATAAACAACCGATAGCATTGCGACGAAAGCATACAAACATAGGGCGACTTTTGCATAGACTCCGATTCAGACAGACAACGTGATAGGTCCAACTTCTGCTGTGCGACAGGCTAGATATCGTTCAACTCAGACCCCAGATCCCCGCCTTGCGCACGCCTTCTACCAGCGCGTCGACGTTGCCCAGCATACTGCCCAGGATCTCCTTCTTCTCCTCCATCGTCCGCGGGCCCTTCTTCGCCCCGCCGCCAGTGGGCGAGCTAGCGCTGCGCGGGCCCATCTTCAGGCCGCCGCCGAGCTCGGAGCTGGACATGCGCATCGGCGAGTCGGTCATGACGTCCGCGAGGCTCTGGGTGCGGCGGTGCAGTTTGGACGCCACCTTCGGCGTCTGCGCGTCCTTGCCCTTGCTCTCTTCGCGCGTCGAGCGGGGCGTGGAGGGCTGAGAGTCGTCCCGGGCGGAGAAGGAGGAGGTCGAAGACATGGATGATGTCGAGGACACGGAGTAGCCGCGCGAATGACCACCGGGGCGGGTGCGAGGGGTGAAAGGGGTGGCGTTCGGACCCGGTGTCTCCTCCGCCTCCGTGTCTTCTGAAGACAGCACGTCCATGGCCGAGCGAAGCTTCGTACTGGCGTTGGTGCGTTCCCGGAGCCTGGGCCGCAGACCGCTGGGCTTGTGACCCAGGTGGGAGAGCTCGGGCTTTTTGGGACTCAGAGGAACGTAGTCGACTTCTTTCTTAAGCATCATCAGCGACCGCGGTTGGCCACGTCCGAGCGCATTGAGAGCGGCCGAGCCGGAGGGGGGTGTCACCGTGCGCTGGGACGGTGTCAGCCCGGGTATGACCTGTTTGATCGCTAGCTGGGAAGTAGGCTTGCTTTGCACAGGTTGTTTGGAGGATTCTGTATTGTGAGATGCGGCAAGTTCGTGCAGAGAGCGAGAGGTAGCTGCAGTGGATGTGGACGACACAGAGAAAGCAGAAGACGCGGAAGAAGAGCGTGAGGAGATTGCAGTAGTGTATGAAGCGTCTGAGGCAGCAGAGACAGAGGGGTAAGAGCGGTAAGGGGTAGCCACGTTGCGGGCTGGCGTGGCGTCGGGTGTTGTTGATGCAGACATGGAGAGGCTCTCCGATACCGTGGTCGTTTCGTCCAGAAGGTAAAAGTAAATGAATTCAAGACACTTCATCCTGGACGTTTGAAGGTGAGTGATTATTCACTACAGACCACGGAGGCGTACACACCTGACTTCGCGCGGTGTCCCTGCCCGTTTCAGGATCTTGACGACGACTTGCACCCCGCTCAGCTCTTCGAAGACACGAAGAGCGGGAATCGAATCAACCAGAATACATAGCAATGTATCGATGATGATTGACGCCAGTGGAACATCTCCTGGGGTAGGTACCTGGGAAGTTGAAGCACCAGATTTCGGGGAGGTAGGAGCACTTGTAGATGGCGTGGACGTCGAACTAAGGTGTCGCGAAACCATCAATAGATCCAACAAAACCTGTAATTGCGGAACCGTCAGCATACTAAGGTGAGGTATACCTTGCTTGGTGGAACGTACCTCCAAGGGATATCTCCTCCCAAGGAATTGTTTAGTTGCCTTGTGCGTGAGCGCAACCCCTTGTATGATTGCCATGGCCTGTGAAAGTTGGGCTGCCAACGTCGTCGCCTCAGACCTCTTCTCTCCTGTCGCATCCGTCAAGTATGTTGCAGGGGAATGAAGACAATGAACACTAACGGTCAGCTGAACCTTTGTTCAAACAACTTTCCAACTGAGAGCATGCAGCTGCTGTCCAGGAGATGATGCGCGATGACACTGACATGCAAGGTATAGCAATGACCTAAGGACTTAAAATTATATGTGAACATACCATTACACTGGAAGGTATCCTGCAGTGCGTTGAAATAACTCAGGAGGCCTTCTGCTCGGGGGTCACACGTTTCGGCCAGAACGTGTTCTATGGCGCGCAGGGCTTCGCCTTTGTCTGCAAGAGACGTTCTGCTGGAGACCAGCTACTCGTCGTGAACACGGTTGCTTCGTAAATCGGCGAGCATTCTCACATCGTCTAGCGCATCTTGCAAGATATCGTGCATTGGCGCGACATTAGCGTCCGAGGGGAAGAAGTCCATGGCTGCAGTACAGTATTAGGGTATCAAAGATGAGCACATGGAACTTCCGGTAGAGTAGAGATTGGGCTGGTCGTGAGGAGAAGGAAGGAAAGAGCGGTCGCGGTGGCGGTCGTGGAGGAGAGAGATCAAGATGAGTTGTAACTGTTTGGCGGTTCGAACCGAGGGACAGTACCTACCTGCATTCCAACCTTGTTCTGGGGTTACGTAAAAGGACAACGCGTCTAGCGCGTTTCGGTCACCTGACCGTGGAGACCCGTGCCGCGCTGGCCCGGCGTTCCGTGCGGGGGACCGGGAATCTGTAGCTACTCGACAATCGCAACGGAGGCCGAGGATAACTCTGAGATGGGAGTACACGGCCGCCGGACGTTCGCCTCGCAGCTTGCTCTCTCACCACCATCACCATGTCGCCCATCAAGACAGTGAGTGCGCCTTGCTAACCCAGCAAGCTCGACAGCGCTGACGCGCTTTCGGCCATAGGCATGGACTCGGTTGATCCGTTTCGTCGCAGCAGAGACCAACCAAGTCCATATTGGAGAGCCCGTAGATTCCAAGCTTGACGGTGAGCCTACTACATCATACACGTATGCAGGAGTTTTGATAAGAGTGTCGGCAGTCGGTCTGGCTATCCGCCAGAAGAAACCCGTCAAGGCCTACGAGATCGTTGGCTCCGCTCTTGACCCCAAGGCGCAGGTGACCAAGACCGTCCTCACCGTGAAGGAGCTCCTCGCACCGCTCTCGCGTGAGGAAGTTGGACTCGTTCGTTGCCTCGGTCTGAACTATGCGGATCACGCTGTACGTACATCCTTTCCCCATTTGGTCCTCCTAATCACTGACAACACACCCAGGCCGAAGCAAAGCTCCCTAAGCCCGCGTTAGTGCCGCTAGAATCGAAGCTTCTGATACTATACTTACACTGCATGCAGCTACCCGGTCCTCTTCTACAAGCCTGTAACGTCTCTTATCGGCCCTGAAGCACCTGTCACCATTCCCAAGCACGTTCAGCCTGTGGAGAAGCACCTTCCTGACTACGAAGTCGAGCTAACCGTCGTCATCGGAAAGCCCGCGAAGAATGTGTCTGAGGCCGATGCACTCGACTACGTCCTTGCTTACACAGCTGGCAACGACGTAAGTGGCCGCAATCCGGAAGTCATATCGCTACTCACACCTTGTGTGTAGGTTTCCTTCCGGTACCATCAGATGGCGGTCTCCCAGTGGAATTTCTCTAAGGGCTTTGGTATGGTCCTCGGGCGAGGAACCAGGGTGCGAAGCTGATGGCCATTTTCAGACAACACAACACCTATTGGGCCGTGCCTCGTAGCGGCCCATGCCATCTCTGACCCTCAGAACGTGCCTTTGAAGACTGTAGTCAACGGCCAGACTCTGCAGGATGGCACCACTGCGTACGTCACATGTCCAATCCCTGTACTTCGTGGATTCTCTCCAACTATCCCATCATTACAGGGATCAAATCTTCAACGTCCGTCAAACCATCGCCTTCCTTTCTCAAGGCACCACCCTCCTCCCCGGTTCAATCATTATGACTGGTACACCCAAGGGTGTCGGCTTTGTCAAGAAGCCTCCTCAGTATCTCAAGAACGGTGACGACATGAATGTCTGGGTAGGCAACGGCATCGGAACCCTGTTCAACCCGGTGGTCGAGGAACGTGGGAATGAGAAGGCGAAGCTCTGAGCAGCGATGTGCCCAGCACTATGTCTGCCGAGGCATTTTTGCCTGGCTCTAACGCCGCACATAGAGAAGGCTCGATAATCTTCGCGCATATGGGATATCTCGTGTACAGTATGCTCCATCGTGCAGTCACCCATCTTTCTAGGATAACTTTTGCTATTGGGAGTACCGTGCAGCGTGGACCTAACTGGATACCGCTTACAATTGGTACGACCTCCACCGATCACGAGCCTGACATCAAGGATCCGTGCGTGGCTGCCCGTCCCGGAAATGGTGCAGTCAGGAATAGCCCAAGATGCTCACCAGGGATGTGCGCAACAGGATTTAAGCACCAACGACCTAGCTTCGCGAGGCACTGCCCTGTTCACTCGGCCTGGCATCGCCCTTTGCATTCGCACACGTCCTTCCGGAGAATATCTGAAGGCGACTGCAGGACGCCACGGTGCTATTGCACTAGACCCATTTAGCAGCTCTGCCGCCACGATGATGGGACCAACCCCCAGCAAGCCAAGTATTTTCCCAAACACTCAGATGTGCCGACTCTGATTCTCTTCCATACACAGTATGCCGACGCCCCGTCCCTCTCACCGACGGCTCCCCTCTACTCACGCCAAGGAGCACCGTCGGCGACATCGACCGCAATGCTCCGCTATATAAGCCGTACGCCGCGTTTCCTGAACAGCGGCCTGGGTGTACCAAGTACTCCCAGCCTCTACGACCAGGCGAAACTCTCACCCTGCGTAGCCTACAATGAAGTGGACTTCTCTGTCTCTCCTCCCGCTCCTCGCGACATTGGCAGCTGGCGCTCCCTCGGCACCGGGCTGGCGCTTCGACTTGAAGGCCGAACGGTCAGGCATCGTCGCGCTGGAATCTATCGTCGTCTCGCCGACGCTCGTCATCTTCTTCGATCGCGCTTCGGACGACCCGCTCCAGATCAACAACCATTCTGCATGGGGCGCGCTGTGGAACCTCGAGACCAGCACGGTCAAGCCGCTCAATGTCCTCACGAACTCGTTCTGCGCCAGCGGTGCGCTCCTCAGTAACGGCACGATGGTATGCTTGCTTGTATGCTTTGTAACAACCAATGACTGAACTGTCGATGCTCAGGCAAGTGTAGGCGGTGACCCCCGTGGCTTCCCTGGGAACCCAGCTATCAATCCCGGAAATCAGGCCATCCGTATCTTCGAGCCCTGCGCGTCGCCCACCGGAGATGGCTGCACGCTGTTCGAGGACCCGCAGACGCTGCACCTGCTCGAAGACCGCTGGTACCCGTCCTCCATCCGAATCTTCGACGGCAGCTTGCTCATCGTGGGCGGTACGCACGTGAACGAGAACTTCTACAACCTCCACCCTGCGAACAGCTTCGAGTTCTTCCCACCGAAGGAGAGCACGCCACGGCCCTCGGCGTTCTTGGAGCGCAGTCTCCCGGCTAACCTGTTCCCGCGGTTCGTGCCGTGTTTCTCACAGGCATGATGTTTCGGAATGTTGAGATTGTCTCCGCAGAATCTTCGCGCTCCCGGACGGGAAGGTCTTCATGGTCGCGAACAACCAATCCATCATCTACGACATTGAGGCGAACACCGAGAGGATCCTCCCCGACATTCCGAACAATGTCCGCGTCACAAACCCAATCGACGGCTCCGCCATCCTACTCCCGCTCTCGCCTCCGGACTACATTCCCGAAGTGCTCGTCTGCGGCGGTACCTCGACCGATCCCCTCGACCCCTCCTTGCTCTCCTCTCAGACCCCGGCGACTACGCAGTGCTCGCGCATTAGGCTCGACGAAGAAGGCATCGCAAAGGGCTGGGAGGTCGAGCACATGCTCGAGCCGCGCACCATGCCGGAACTCGTCCACATACCGAATGGTCAGATCCTCATCGCGAACGGGGCGCGCACCGGCTTTGCCGCGATCAAGCAAGTCCAGGACCCCATCGGCAACTCGAACTCGGACCACGCCGTCCTCGTCCCGTCCATCTATACGCCCGACGCCCCGCTCGGTCAGCGTATCAGCAACGCGGGCATGCCGTCCTCTGGGATCGCTCGCGTGTACCACTCTAGCATCACGCTCACGCCGCAGGGCAACTTCCTCGTCGCGGGAAGCAACCCGAACGGTAACACGACTGTTGGCCCGGGTGTCAAGTTCCCGAGCGAGTTCCGCGTGCAGACTCTCGACCCGCCGTTCATGTTCGTCGAGCGGCCGAAGATCCTCAGCACCCCGGAGAAGCTCGCGTTCAACAAGAGTTTCACCGTGCCGATCTCGATCCCATCGTCGCTCGCGATCCCCGGTGCGAAGGTACAAGGTGAGCCGCTTACTGTCTCCGCAGCTGAATAATCTCCGTCCTCACCTAGTCATCGACGCAGTTCGCTCATGGATCTCGGATTCTCGAGCCACGCGTTCCACTCGAGCGCCCGTCTGGTGTTCATGGACGCTACGATTTCGAAGGATCGCAAGTCTCTCACTTTCACCACACCGCCTAACGGTCGCGTCTTCCCGCCGGGTCCCGCCACCGTGTTCCTTACCATCAACGACGTCACGAGCGAAGGTGCTTGGGTGATGATGGGCAGCGGCAATCCGCCGCCGACGCTCGAGTAGATAATTGTAGTACGAGAGAGATTTGATTATACAACACTTCAGTCATCCACAACCGCCATGCCGTCAGACTCCTCCCCAGACCCAAGAAATTCTGTGACCATGAGTGCTGAGCGCTGAGCTTCAACGTAACGCTTGAAATTGTTCTGTGTAAGTCAATCGATGAGTATGCCGGGCAGAGAGCCAGCAGCGTGGTGGAGATCAGTGGCTTAAGAATGAACACACCTTCGAAGCTATTCGCCTGCACCTCATCTGCCTCGCGGAAGAACTGGCGCACCCGTTCCCCTTCCCATGCAGGAATCTCTCTCGTCTCTGCCTCACCTTCCGTTCGGATGATGCGCCATGTTGAGCAGGGCTTGTTACGCAGTGGAAAGCCCCTCCGCTCACTTACCTGTAGAGCTCTGGGTAGAGGCACACGTAGTGGTTGAAGGTTAAGAGCGACTTGGGATTCTGCTCCTACAGAGCAGTCTTATATACTACTGTACAAGGGCTATGATGTAATACTATATAGTACGATGTAATACTGTATAGTACTGGAGCCACAGTATCCGGAACATTCTCCGACTGTCCGGTAGCCTCGTGTCAGTAGTTGCCTTACTAGGCTATGCTTAGTCAGTGCCTAGTTCAACACTCCCCCTCGCTAAGCACCATGGTAGGGTGCGCGAGTGTATGGGCGCTGCAAGCAGCAGATTAGGCCGAGTCGTAAAACTCAAGGCCGAGTTCGCCCCTGAACTCCGTAAACTTGACTCGTCCCAGGTTTTTGGTGAAGAGGTCGGCAGGGTTGTTGTCGGTATCGACATAGAATACTTCAATCAGCTTATTCTCGATGTACTCGCGAATAGCATGATACTTAATGTCGATATGCTTCGACCGACTTTCAGTCACAGGGTTCGAGCCCATAAAGAGCGATCCCTGATTATCTCCTGCAACGGGGATAGGGCCGAGCTTGTAGCCGATCTCGCCCATAAGGTTGCGGATCCAGACTACTTGGCGAGAGCAATCACTCATGGCCATATACTCAGCTTCAGTTGAAGAATGTGCGACAGTTTTCTGTGCACGAGACTGCCAACTGAACGTCCCGCCGGCCAGCTTCAGGAAGTATCCTGTCTGAGACCGTCGACTGGATGGGTCTGAGCCCCAATCCGAGTCTGTACATGCGCTTATGCCGAGTCCAGAAGCACCTTTGTAAACCAGAGCATAAGACCTGGTTCCAATGAGGTAGCGACAGATATACAGCGCTTTGTTGAGGTGCTCTTGCGAAGGATTCGCAGCAAACTGTGATAGTTTGGTCACGGCAAAGGCAATGTCAGGTCGAGTACCGAGCATGATATACAGCAAGGACCCGATGACGGTCTGGAACCTGGAACGAAGAGTGGGATCTGCCGTGCCATCATTTGGCTTGGGGTAGTAACCCGCAGGCAGTGGAGTGGGCGCAGACTTCGCGTTCTGCATGCCGCATCGCTGAAGCACTTTCTCCAGGTACGCGCACTGATCTATACGGATCGTGCTGCCGCTACGCTGGATGCGCATACGCAGGAATTCCTTGACTTCGCCAAGGTCTCTGCATTCCCACTTCTTCATGAACTTGGCCTTCATCTTTTCGACGAGTGCCTTATCTGGTCCACAGAAGAGGGCATCATCGACGTATACAACGACGATGACTAGTTGACCGTTCTTATCTTTGCAGATGAACAGACCTGGGTCAGAAACTAAGCGGTTAAAGCCTAGTTCCTTCATGGACTGATTCAGGGTGCTCCACCAAGCACAACCTGCTTGCTTGAGTCCATAGAGCGCACGCAGAAGTCGTAGGACTTTGCGCTCTTGGCCTTTGGCTACGAAGCCTTCGGGTTGTTCCATATAGATCTCCTCATCAAGCTTACCATAGAGATAAGCGTTGCGGACGTCAAGTCCAGTGATATACCAGTTCTCGAGAGCTGCAAGTGCGAGAATGAGGCGCACAGTCTCAAAGCGAACAACTGGTGAGAAGATCTGGTCGTAGTCAATGCCTTCGACCTGGGAGAAACCCTTGGCGACAAGCCTGGCTTTCTTTCGACCGTCAGATTTGACGTCGAATACCCATCGGTTCTTAATGACCTTGCGCCCCTTAGGGTGGTCGACCAATTCAAAGACCTTTCGCCTTCGGAGTGCCTCTAGCTCTTCTTGGCAAGCGGCCTTCCATTCCTTTTGCTCAGCCTCTGGCAGGCGAGTAATGTCACGGTATGTCCACTCTCTGACGTTGGACGTGTCGGGCAGATCATCAACTGGTGGTACCGCTTTTATAAGCAGGAAGTTGATGAGTGCTACTCCCCCTTCCCGGCACAGTTGTGCCATGGCTATCTCATCGCCGGCAGCGGCTCGAAGGGCATTATCGACTTCGTCTGATGAATTGCCCGAGCTATCACCACCTGGCGCATCACCCGGGGCGGATGGAGCAGGTATGTCGCTTGGAGGGGATGGTGCAGAACTGTTGCCGGGAACTTGTTCTGACCGAGACGGTCCAGTAGCACGGGAGCGACCCGGCTTCTGGCCAATGAGTTTTTCCCACTCCCCCTGCTTCTCAATCTCCTTGAACTGTTCTACGGGATGCCGTGACTCTCCGTAGATGTTGCCTGGGCGGATAGGCACTTTCCGCACGCGTGCAGGCACCTTTTTCTTAGGAGTAGGTGGCACTTCCGGCACACACGGCGGCGGACTAGGAGTACGCGGTGGCGCTTCAGGTGCATCGTCATGCTCCTGCTCCTGTCTCCTTTCTGGAAGGTTTTGGGGAGGATGACGAGGAGGGTGGTCCTCATCGTCGTCATCATTGCCCGAAGGAATGGATGACTCTTGGTCGGATGGGTTTTCCTCTGGCTCATCTTCAAGCCTGGAGGTGCGTCGCCGCTGATTAGTGGGACACTTAGGGAACATCGTCTCGTCGAACAACGCATATGCCGACGTGAAGATCACGTTGTTGGGCGATCGCATGAACCTAAAGCCATGCCCACCAGGTGCAACCCCGATGTAAACCATAAGCTCTGACTTAGGCGAGAGCTTGTTAGGGCGGACGGCAGGCGGTAAGTGCACATAGGCACCACACCCAAAAACGCGAAGGTGACGAATAGATGGAGCTTCGCCGTTCAACACCTCATAGGGGGTTCGCCACTTGTGGCGGCGTAGAGGCGTGCGGTTATACACGTGAACAGCATGCTCAATCGCGAATTCCCACCAAGATTGAGGTAGACAGGCTTCGAGGCGCATGGCTTCAGCCTTGTCTGAGAGAGTCCGCATAAGACGTTCAGCACGGCCATTCTGTTGGGGCTGATGCGGGACACTCTGGAGTATCTCAATGCCTTTGTCCTTAAGCAAATTATCGAATGCTTTGGACTTATATTCTCCTCCACCATCAGACATCCACTTCTGTACCTTTGTCTTGAATTGATTCTCGATGTTGGCTAGGAAGTGTTTTGTCGCTGTGAGCGCAGCATCCTTAGAGCGCAGACACACAGCCCAAGCATACGACGTATGATCATCGAGGAACATGATCGCATACTTGTATTTGTGGTAGGAGTCGACGGGGAATGACTTCAGATCCGAGTGAATGAGTTCAAACGGTCGAGAAGCCCGTCGAGTGGATGGAGGGAATGAGCGCAATGGCATCTTTCCTTCTGCACATCCACGGCAAAGAGGTTCCTCCTTGGGGAACTTGATGGTAGGGAAATCAGCGATGTGTTCCCTTGCATGTCGAAGTACATCCTTGGAAGGATGCCCTAAGCGACGATGCATGGTCTGGTAATCAATCTTACAGACCGTTGGAAAGATAGACATCGCTTCCTTGGCAGGTAGCGATTGCACAACGAAGATTGTGTCGTTGCGGCGGCGAGGATGGAATATCATAAAGGGCCTTCCGTTCGCCTCAAAGATACTGATTCGCTCAGCAGTTCCGCTTACGCGCATGCCATCCCGGAGAAACTCTCCCATAGAGAGGAGTCGTACATTAAGATCAGGCATGTAGTACACCGGCGCAATGCGCACTGTGGTGTGTTCTCCAGGGTACAATGGGCAATTAAGCATGACAGTGCCAGAGCCCTTTGCGGTAGTTATACCGTTCGCAGTGCCGACGATCATTTCTTCATGGAGCGGTGTATATTCAACAAAGTCGTCCATGTCAAAAGTGAAATGGCACGATGCTCCAGAATCAAGCATCCATGTATATGGAAGTTCGAATTCAGTTTTCCTCTTGCCCTTACAGCGAGTGCATTCAGAATAATACAAAGAATGACCGCATATATTCAAAAATTTACAGACATTGGATCGCAAAGTCACTCCTGCAGATCCCACCACACTGTTAGAGATCGCTGCTATGGAGAGCGCGTCAGTGCGGTGTCTGTTGGGCAGAGGATGGAGTACTGACCGAACTTGTTCGTCGTACTGCTCATAGAGGCCAGCGGCCTGGGCTATCTCCATGTCCACGTCTTCATCCTCGTTACCGAGGGAGATCGCAGACTCTGCGTCATCATCTCTTTCAGTCCAGTCGATGCGCTCAGCCAGCGTAAGGCGAGTCCGCTTCGACGAGTGACTGTCCGCGCTGTCCGAGTCCGAGGGAACCTCGACAATCCTGCTAGTACCCTCCCCCTTGTCCGCTGCCTTAATCACACCCTCAAGAGCACGAATGCGCTCAATGCTAGGCGTGACGTCGAGTTCGCGAGCAAGGTTGAAAGCACGCTTGAGAGTGGGATACTTAGACTCACCCTCCGGACCATTAACTTGGACAGGTTTGCGCAGAAGCGCACGCGGATCGACGGTCGACGTAGGACCGTCTGAGATGGTCGCGGGAGATACGAGGTGAGCGTGGTCATGGTCCGAAGACTTCTGACTCTTACGCTTCCCTCGCCTGGCTTTCCCCTTCTTCTGCTGCTGCTGCTGCGAGCTGCCATCACCATTCTGGTGACGCTGCTGCTGCTGCTGCTGCTTGAAGGAAGGGTCTTTGCCCTTGCGCTTGATCGCGCTGAGCTTCTTGGCCTCGCCAGCTTTGTTGCGGTTACCTCTAGTAGTGGTCGCCTCCCAGGATGCCACTAAGGCTTCCCGAGCTGCAGAGGTAGTGAGCTCGCTCAGATCATTGTCGTTAAGACAAAGCTGAATAGCGGTCTCGTACCGCGAAGGTGCTGCGTCCAAGATCATCAAGGCGCGCAGGTTAGCTGGGATGTTAATCCCTGCACCTTCAAGCTGGTCAAGATTCCCTTGGATCTTGGCGATCGCAGGGCCAGGATGCTCATTCGGCGGAATGCGCGTCCCAACGGCAGCCTTATAGAAGCTATAGGCGCCTAGGGCGGAGGTAGTACCGTAGAGATCCTTAAGATCGTCCCACAGTTTCTTGGCAGTCGTCGCATCCTTGACGAGTTTTGCAACTTTGTCATTCAGGCGCAAGCGGATAGAACCCATCGCCTTGGACTGCGTCATCGTCCAGCCAATGACCTCATTCCGGTTGCTACCGTCCTCCTGAAGGGTAGGAGCGGTAATGCCTGCAGGGAGTTCGACGACGTACCAAACCTCCTGCTGCTGAAGGTAGGCCTTCATCAGCTCAGCCCAGCGGGCATAGTTCGAACCGTCAAGGACGGGAACAAGCTGCTGGAGCGAGTTGGACATGATGTTGAGTATGGGAGTTCTGTAGAGACAGAATGTCAGCATTTGTCCATGCGCACACAAGGCAGCCATAGCGGCGCCGAGGGCAGCAATGCTGAACACTCCCTAGGCTCTAGCGGCATAGGTGCAGCCTACATGGCGCACACTAAGGGCCGCGACGTCGAGCCCCTTCAGGGCGACGTCCAGGTATGCTGGGAGCTCATAGATCGCAGCCTTGCCAGGCGCAGATCTAGGCATTGACCAGTTGAGCTGGGAGCATCAGGATCAGGCCTTGCCAGGCACAGATCCGAGCATCAACCAGGGCTCATAACCTGTTGAGCAGGGCTTGTTACGCAGTGGAAAGCCCCTCCGCTCACTTACCTGTAGAGCTCTGGGTAGAGGCACACGTAGTGGTTGAAGGTTAAGAGCGACTTGGGATTCTGCTCCTACAGAGCAGTCTTATATACTACTGTACAAGGGCTATGATGTAATACTATATAGTACGATGTAATACTGTATAGTACTGGAGCCACAGTATCCGGAACATTCTCCGACTGTCCGGTAGCCTCGTGTCAGTAGTTGCCTTACTAGGCTATGCTTAGTCAGTGCCTAGTTCAACACGCCACCACCGCCATGGGGCACGTTCTCCCGCCAAATCGTCCGATATATTCATCGATATTTTCGGCGGAGCTGCAATTGCTAGATACCGCAGCGTCGGCAGACCAGTTGGCAAACAACCAAGGAAGCGAGTGAGCACTTCATCAAATTGCTGTGGTTCATGGCGTCCTAACGCGGCAATCGAAAGCATTGAAATCTGTGGGATAGTGCTGTCATAGTCGTCATCTGCCACCTGGTCAAATATGTCTGCCTGTGTAATTGGAACATCAGTATATCAGCGCCGGACACTCGGTACTACACAGTCCAGTGTGCTCACAAGCATTGCAAGCAAGTAGACAATGCCCTCAGCGTAGGTCTCCAATTCCAGCCGCCGTAAACGAGAGGTATTGTCCACCACCACTGTCCACATCTCTCCCGTTAATTCAGGGAGGCGGAGAGATAGACCCGATAGACCCTCCGGAAAACACATGTAGATTTCATCCGTGAAAACATTGTGGTCAAGAGTAGTTGTCAACAGAGTGAGGTTGTCAACATTCCATGGGATGCTGGACGATGGGGTGGCAACTGAGGAGAGGGTGACATGGCGCAGACTGTGGCTCTTGTAGTCAACATTGTCTTCATCCTCAATTGGGAGGTCGCTGTCATCGAGTACCAAAGTGTCGACCTTTGGGAACAAAGTGGCAAATGAGGCGAAGCTTGCAGGTAGCGGCGTCTCGAGGGCGTGGAGGGTGCGCACACGTAAGAGAGACTGCAGGGCCTTCTGGTGGTTAGAGTCTTCTGAGTCTGTACGCCTGTCAGCACCTGTCTCCAGTGTTCTTCAGGACATGGGGCTCACAGTTGCTCTCGCTGTCCTCATCCTCATCAATGTTGTCATCCTCGTCGTCCTCATCGTCATCCTCGTCGTCCTCGTCGTCATCCTCGTCATCCTCGTTGTCATCCTTGTCATCCTCAAGTCTACACTGTTCAAGTATCAAAGTTTCAAGCAGGGGCAGGCTGGAGAGGGAATGGACAAGTGACCTCCATGGGGTGCCATTCGCGCTCGACAGTAGATGGAATGACCGCAGCGAGGGAGGGAGCATTGCTGGGGTTGTAGGGGAACGGCACCTTCCCTCGTGCACGGCCAGATGGGTGAGCGACGACAGAGCCTGTATCGATCGCCTCAGTTCGATGTCTGCATACTCTGCCGCCCTGAGAGTGAGACTACGGAGGTTTCGCGCCTGGGCGAAAATGTCGCGAAGGAGTGGTATGGTGGCCTTGACATCATCGCCGGTTGGTAGATGGATGTCCAGAGCACGTAGAAGGCTCGGAGACGTGCAACTTGGATCACATATAGCACTGTGAAGAGACCGCACAGTGGAAGCCTTGGCCAACGCCACGACAGTCGGCCGGGGCGGGATGGCAGTATAAAACGACTTGGTGGTGAGCGCAAGCCGAAGGTGATCGCTGTCGGACAGGAACCCGACAATCTCCCTGAGGGCGTCGTCTGGCACTTTTCGGATGGGACTCGGGTTCGATACTGACATAGCGTCCTATGAAAAGTTAGGATGCGCGGTGCGCGAGTCCAGACGCGTGGACGTAACCTCAATATTCAATGGTAGTAGTGACACAGTAGTAACGGTACGACCGCAGAAGGGATCGCACCTGAACTTAAACTTACACAGGCGCTTAGGTACAGTAAGTAATGTTGGCCAGGCGTCTAGCGCTTGCAGTAGCCTTCGACCTGCACTTCCATGATCCTGACCGTAACCGACACATGAGAGCCAGTGGACCATAAAGTATACTGCTACAGTATATCCACATCCTGACCTCTGCACCGACGACCGTCAACGCGTACAAGTCTCATCCACACTCGACCTCCACAATGTCCGCACCGGCCAAGAAGTCCACAGCCGCCGAGGGTTCTGCACATCGAGAGTACAAGTACTCTCAGGAGATATCCCAGATGATGTTCGTCTTCGGCGAGGTCCAGGAGCCCAACCCGGACACCGTCAACCTCGTCGAAGACATCGTTCGCAGTCAACTCATCGAACTCGTGAGTATCTGGAGACTCTCGTCCCGTAGCGCTGTGGCTGAGCCCTTGTAGATCCTGCAAGCTCGTGCATTGGCCACTAAGCGCGGCGCGCGTTATCTCTCCGCCGAGGACCTCATCTTCCTCATTCGACATGACCGTGCAAAGGTCAACAGACTGCGCACGTACCTCTCCTGGAAGGACGTGCGCAAACACGCAAAGGACTCTGGGGGTGATGGCGGAGGAGGCGTAGAGGTTGAGACACTCGAGGATGGCGCGGATGGTAAGCATTATCTCCATTGTGGCCGAATGGTCTGTACGAACTGCCCTCCCTCTTGTCTTCAGACAAGCTTGCCGCCAAGGCGCAGAAGATCACTATCAAGCTCCCCTGGGAGATAACCACCATATTCTCGGATGTCCTGCCGACCGACGACGAAGAGGACGAAGATGACATTGAGGCTCACGAGGCCTCCATTCAGCGGCTCAAGGAGGCAGACGACGCCACTCGAGAGATGACGCGAGAAGAGTACCAGCACTACTCCGACTGCCGACAAGCATCCTTCACGTACCGGAAAGGTCTGCACCTTAGCCACTTCTGAGCATGGTCTCGGCGACTGACAACACGCATCACAGCCAAGCGTTTCCGCGAGTTCCTCAACCTCCCACCTGCCCTTGATCTCAAACAGGGCGACGACACAGTCGACATCGTCGGCTTCCTCGCGTTCGAGATGGTGCGCGCGTTGACCATCGCGGGTCTCGAAGTGAAGAAGTCGCTCGAGGACTCGTACCTCCGCGACGCCCCACATCACCCCGGTTCTTCCCCAGTTCTCGGAAAGCGCAAAGCGCAGAGCGGCCTCGGCTCTGATGCAAAGCGTCTACGCCGCGAGGAAAGTCCCGAACACGACGCGGACCAGCCGCTCCCAACATGCTCGCTGTTCTTGCCCCCGCCAGAAGCGCGGACAGCGTTGCGACCTGAGCATATACAGGATGCGTTCGCGCGCATGCAGGGAGACTGGGCCCAGCGCAGATCCGCTGGTATGCGTAACTGGCGCGGAGGGCTCATTCGCACTACTGTCAGCCTCATCTAGTCCTGCTCTCCGTGTACTTTATCGTGAGTGGATGCCTCCTTGTTGTGTACTATGGATATCTGTACTTTTTGTTGTGTCATACCCGATGCTGTCTAATATACAACATGACTTTTGCCGTTGAAAGCATTGTCCAAGTTTTCGTACATCCCTCCAGATATCCGTCCTGCCGGTCGGGTGCCAACGCTAGAAGAGCAGCGAAGCGGCCACTTCGAGGTTGCCTCCTGCTGCCTCCAATGAACGTATCGCGACCTCCCGCGTCGCTCCCAGGCCCATGAGAGTCTGAATCGCCTCCTCCGGGAACTGGCTGGGCGGCTGAGCTGGTGCAGGCTGCGCCGCTGGTGCACCACGACCGCGTCCTGCGCCTACAACAGGCGCAGGGGCAGAACCAAGCGTATGCCCGGAGCCGGGGAAATGGCTCGCGGGCTGCATCGACGTATGCGGGAGGGTAGCCGCGCCGGACGCAGCACCCGCAGACGACGGGCCCGCGGCTTCCTCCACGCCCGCGTCGATGTTGCGCGCCTTCTCGGGGAGCTCGTGCTCGGCGAGGAAGCGGACCTCGCGGCCCTGGATACGGAGCACGTTCTTCTCGAGGTCGATGCAGGCCTGGTGCGCTTTGAGCATGTCGAGCCCGAAGAGCAGATCGACGTCGCGGCCCTCCATGATCGTGAAGGAGCAGGGGAGGAAGAGGTCTGCGAGCTTAAGCTGGGCGGAGTGTACGCGCCCGAGGATGCGCGCGGTGCCGACACCTCGTGCGATGCCGGCGAATCGACGGTCGACGAGACGCATGATGCTGACCATGAATGTCAGTATGGTAGGGAAAATGGCGCGCGATGGCTCTACTTACCCGCAAGCTTCTGCGCATTCCGGGCTCACTGGAGAAGGAAGTCAACCTCCATGAACAACATACAACCACAGAGAGAACGTACTGATAGTCGATTGTGCTCCGCTGTCCACAAACGCCTTGACCGGGTGCCCATTCACTTCAACAGGTATACTGTAACTTATCAGCGCCGCGCCTTCCAATAAAATGCAAAGGGAAGGGCTTACTAAAGCATCGTGACGCGTCCAAAAGACTCTGGCGAATACTCCAGTGCGTGCTCCAGGTTTTCCAGCACGGCCTGTTGCCGGATCGCCTCCTCTATCCGGCGCTGTGCCTCGATGTCGTAGGGGTCTGCTTCGAGCAGCGCGCGATCTCGCTCTGCCTCCGCCTGACGTCCGTGTGTCTGTCGTAGCAACTCAGCAAAGCGGGCGGGGTCGTTTTGTGCCGCGTTGGCGATCTCCGGGTTTGTCTGATAGAGAATGAGCGCGAAGGCCAGGATCGGACGCAAGAAGGTGCTCACCGCACGTAGCTGCTCCATGAGTACTGGGTCTCCGAGGAGTTGTAGACGCATCATCTCCGCGTCCTGCTCAACCGACCTACAATCATAAGACCCGTCTGCGAGTCGTTGGATGATGCTGGGGCAGAGAACATACCTTCCGGCTACGCTGACCTTTCTCCGAAGTAGAAGCATGGCGTGGTCTCCGACACCACATTCCCGCATCGTTGCTTTGGGATTGCTGAGATCCCGTCCCTCGTAGGAGAGGCTCTGCTCCGCAACTGGAATACCAGACTACCCGCGCACACAACTCAGCACCTCATCTGACAAAGCCCGGCGGAGGCAAGTGGGCAGGGAGAAGGGACATACCTCGGCCTCCAGGAGTGCCATGACGTTTTCCAGTTCCATATTAGGGTCAATCTCGACGACAAAGGATTGTCCGAGTTCGGTGATGAATGTTAACTCCATGATGAGCGATAGCTGAGTGCAGGATGTGATGAAGTGCTCGTGAACAGATGTGGGTGGCTGAGAGCAATCAGAGACGCGCAGAGCGTGTGTTCCAGATGGGTATGACGCAGTGGTTGATTGTGAGTGAATTTGCTTTGTTAGTTGCGTTCCGACAACCTTCGTGGGTCTCGTCCGGTTCGAAAGGAGGTGCGAGGAGAGAGGAGAGCGCAAAAGCGACAAAGGCAGATGATGTGAGGCGATGTGGAACAGGAGAAGCAAGAGTACTTCTCTGAGCGCGCGAGCGTGTCCGAGCTTATATAGCAAGTCCTGTCGTTCAACCCCTCACTGACGCGTCCCGCAAACAAAACGCTTTGTAAAGTCCCCGAGTCGCGCTTACCCGCCGCACGTTACCACACCGTTGAATCACCGACACCTCGGGATGGACGACGGTCCGTACATGGAAAGTACCAGAATTCGCGAGGGATGTGTACATTTCAGCGTTTCCCTCTCACACCGCAGAGCATCAAAATCAGGACGGTGCTTTCTCAGGAGGTCGGGCCAGACTCCAGAGACCTGACCGGCAGCAAAGGCCTGCCTCGGTGGGCAACGCATACTGTGGAATGTGAGCATCGAACCGCTTTGTTTGGCCCACTCCGAGTCCATGCAGCAGACCAGTGATATTGTACACTAGAGAAGCGGAAAGTGGGAGACACATTGGCACTGTAGCCTGGATACGGCTCGCTGTACTGTTAACAAAATACCACAGCTCGGTGCCAAGCCACGAACAACAGGAGGGACATCGATATGCATGAAAGCGGTCATAGTGGCAAGTCGAGGGTCGGCGCCAAGATCGTCAAGGACTACTAAGATAGGGCCATCGCAAACACGACTACTATGCATTCACCAGTAATGCAATCGGCCAAAATCCGCAACAGTAATGCAATCGAGGGTCTAACTCCCTCATCACTCTACGAAAAAATCTGATTCTTTGTGTTCTGGATTCTGCACGATCTGTACTTCATGCGTATATAAATTTTGTGGCAGAGTATGCAGCCATTGTCGAGATAATTGCCTAGGAAGTCAGAGAGTCCTCGTCTTCGAGCACTGATCACGCTCGGCTGACACAACGCCTGGCCGCTATCCCACCAAACTTCATACGCATAAATCTACATGTATGAATACTGTCACCTCAAATTTGCGAGTCATTCCGTGCAGAGTTGAAGCAGATATGAGAGTAAAGGTAGGGAAGCGTGACGGCCAGCCACCAAAGGCTGGTCGGGGTTTGAATCACACGCATATGCACACCTGTAGCATATGGTAGAGGACGGAACTTCATGTCAACCTCATACACTCATTCTCTGGCCTCCACATCGAATTCCTATATACTAAACCACCCCTAGTTAAGCCCAAATCTCGACGTACAGGAAATTCTGAGCGTCTAACCCTAACCCTAGAAAAAGCGCCAAATCGCCTGACAGTCAACGACAATATGTGAGCCGTGAGGCCTAAGGATGACGCACCAGGGCCCGGGAATGCTTGATGTCTCGAGCAAGTTTGGCTTTGCGCTCGGCCTCAGCTTGGTCAAGATCCGTCATCCGCACCTGTCTGTGGGATCTGAATTTTCGGACTGCGTACTCTGCTGCCACGCCGGTCGCACCCAGCCTGTAGACGCTGAGGTAGCGGAATGCTCGCCGGAAGAACCGCCTAATAGTGAGCAGTGGGCAGGCATCTACTAGGCCTCTTGAACAAGCTGCTTTGCGCGAGCGAAGTTCCCTGTTGACCGTTCACGAAAGTAGTTCTTCGCCCAACCCCAGTAGTACTCGATAGGGTTGAGCTCGGGATGGAATTTCGGGAGGAAGTGGCAGACGTCGCCGGCTTGTTCAATGACCTGCAGAGATGTAGAGAAGCGCATGCCGTGTGAACGTCATCATGATGAGCGTCGGATGGATGGCTCACTTACCTGTTCCAGCATGGACTTCTCATCTTGGAAGTCCTGCTGCATGGACAGGACACGTCGCATGCAACACTCCTTGGACCTCCCTTCATCCTCATCTTCTGTGTCGAACTCCTCATCTTCATCAATGCGCTCCAGCTCATCCTCTGTCGCGCTGATGCGCCCCACAAACCGCCACCAGCAGTTTTCGCATACTGCGCGTACGCGTCCGCGACCACTGCGACACTCCCTGGCTCGTGCGAAGAGACTGGCCGGCGTACGCGACCCCATAGACCCGCGCGAAGCCTCCTAGGTGCGCGCGCGACCACGCGCGACGACAGCGAAGACCTGCGAAGGTCTGCGAAGGCCCCCACGACCTCAAGCAGCGGTTTCCGGCTACCCGGGAGCGCGGAGAGCCGTGCCAAGCCGTGGCGCACTCGCCGAGCGCGGCATTGACCTCCGGAGCGTAGAGCGCCGGGCGCGAAAGCGTTCGCGCGCGCTGCGCGCCGTCGCGGCATGTTTCCGTACTGTTTCCGTAGTGCATCGGCCGTAGCTACCGACTCTCTCTTGTAAATACCGACGCGAAGCGTCCAGACAACACAGATTCCTGTTCCCCCACGTTCAGCATCTCAAACTGCGTCTGCGTCTGCGTCTGCGTTGCGTCCCGCGTTCCCTTTGCGTTGCGAATTGCGTTTTACTGCGTCTGCGAATACTGCGAAGTCTCCGCGAATAGCGTTGCGAATCCTGCGAACTCTGCGAACTCTGCGAATCAAGCCTGCGCCTCTATAGCGTCCTGCGAAGCCCGCGAAGCCAGCGAAGATCCTTAGCGAAGTTTTCCCTCTCTCTCTCCCCTGCGAAGCGAAGGGCGGCCAACCCTCGCGAAGACTCATAGAAGACGCTCCCCGTCACAGGGCACCCGACATGAACCTTTCCGCATCTCCTCCCCTCCGCGTCCTTTGTCCGCGTTAGCGCGACCGCCGGCCTCGACCTTCAAGAGGCTCTCGGCCGGATTCTCCCTCTCCTTCAGGGGTGGGTTTGACGCATCATTCTGGTGACCACCGCAGGGGGTGTGTTTAGATTTCACAGTCGGTTTCCTCCTGTTCCGACGGCTTTCGCGAGCCGTCTTCCTCCGCGATTGCGCCTGCGACTAGAGCCCGATCCCAGCCCGCGAACCTTGCGATTGAGCTCCTCACTGCTCGCTTCAACCAGCTAGTCCGACAAGCAAACTATAGGCTCGATAGCGACAAGCTCGCCGCCCTGCTGGATACCGTTTGCCTCCTTCTCGAGCGAGGCCTCGAGCGATTCGACCAAAGCGACCCCTTCGCGACTGAGTGGATTCGGGAAACCGCGCTATCTGTTATCGTGCGAGCCTTTGAGGTTCCCCAGCCGGCGAACGAGTTACCCGAGACCCCTGCTCCCGCGAACGCCGAAGAATCCCTCATCCGTTACTCCACACCGTTTAGCAGTCCTACGCGTCAGCTAGATCACCTTTCCCCAGTCCCTTCCGAGCATTTCGACCGTGACAGCCTCGCAAACGAACCCATTACCCCGTTTCTTCTCCGCGAACCTTCCCCCGAGCCCGCGATGGCTGAAAGACCCGCGATGCCCCCGCGTGGCGATCCTCGCGCTCCCTACTTTGATCCCGATAATCCGCGAACACTGCGAAGGTTCTTCCAGGACCTCGAGGCGCTATTTGAGCGTAGCGGCGTTGAGAGCGATGCCCAGAAGAAGCAGTGGGTCCTCCGCTACTTCTCCATCGACGTTGCGGATCTATGCGAGAACCTACCCGAGTGTGTGGACGAGACCAAGACCTACGACGACTTCAAGCGAGCGATTATCGCGCTGTATCCCGGCGCGGACGATTCGCGCAAGTATTCACTCGTGGACGTCGAGAACCTGGTTGCGCGAAGGGCTTCGGCACCTATCGCCACTGCTGCGGAGCTCTCCAGCTACTATCGCGACTTCTACGCCATGACCTCGTATCTGATCAGCCAGAACCGTCTTTCCACATCGGAGCAGTCGCGCCTGTTTGTTCGCGGCATAGCGCAGCCTCTCTGGGGCCAAGTTTCGCAGCGTCTCCAGTTGAAATTACCGGATCACTATCCAGAGGATCCCTACAAGCTCGACGAGGTCTACAACGCCGCGAAGTTCGTCCTGCATGGCACTGTGACGGCTACGCCTCCTACCGCGCATGCGACGGCCTCCGCAAGCAACTCCGGCGGTACCACAGTCAAGATCGAGGACTTCGCGTCCCTTCTACGTATGCTGACCCAGGCTGCGAGCGAGGGCACAGCGAACGCAACCGCGAACATGGCGAACCGCTTCGCGAACACCGCGCAAGGTGCACCCGGTGGAGCTCCGCGCTATCAAGGCGGATTCGCGCAAGGCGATCAGCGCAACACCGGCGTCCAAGGGAATTTCTGTCACTACTGCGGTAACCCGGGCTGCCAGCTGCGTAACTGTCCCTTCGTCGAGGAAGATATCCGGGCGGGTCGCTGCGTGCGCAACCAAGATGGGCGCGTGGTGCTCCCCAATGGAAACTTCGTCCCTCGACAGATCCCTGGCTTTGACGGGATCACCATGCGCGACCGCGTCTACGAGTGGCATCGGCGGAACCCGAACTCGCTCGCGCCACCTACCGCGAATCAGATGGTTCTCTCGATCACCACCGAAGAGCCTCGCTATGCGACCACGAGTTCTTTTACGCTCAGCACTGAAGATCGGATTGAGCAGCTTGAGCGCGAACTCTTTGCCCTTCAGCAGGCGCGGCGAACACGTTTTGATGGCGTACATGTGCCTCCGCGTCGCCCCCAGCGTTCGCGTACCTCGTCTCCGCCTGATCGTGAGCGTGGCCGATCGCGCGAACTGCGTGGAGAGCGCGAGCTGCCTCCGCATCTGCCCAACCCCGCGCCGGCTCGACAGCACGAACCTGCGGCTCCTTCGCGTGAGACCCGCGAAACGCGTGAAAACCAGGCTAGGCCTCTTCCCGAGCTACCTGCGCGTCCGGTCGAAGATACGACCATCCGTGTGTCACGAGAACAGCCTAGCGAGCCCCGCCGTGAGGCTCCGCGAGAGATACCACGTCCGCCTACCCCGGGAGCGTCCGCGCCCACGCAACCCCAAAAGCCCAGCGAGCCAGCTGAGCACCCGTTCGCGAATGCTCGCGATGCAACATACGCGCCCCCGCGTCAGCGGAACTTTGGACAGCCGATGCCAAGACCCAAGAGCGGAGACCGCGAACCCGCGTATCGTACGCGCGCCCCCATCCAACAGGAGGAGGTCATCCAGGGCATCTTCCAGCGGACCATGGCGTCGCCGTATCTCACAGTGTCGCTCGAAGAGATCTTGTCCATCTCGCCGGATATGCGCGCTCGCTTCCGCGAGAGGATCACGCCACGACGGGTCCCTCCTGAAGCGCGGACTGTGGCCTTCGCGGAGGTTGAAGAGGTTGCAGATCAGTTCCTTTCGCAAGTCGCGTGCGACGGCAATCCGATGGTACCTGGCGGTGTGGTAGTACCCGATCCCTACGAAGTCTATCTCCGCGACATAGCGCCTTCGCGGGACGCGGCGCAGCTTACCGTCGCGAAAGAGTCTCACGCGCTGCGCTCAATTGTGGGTCTCGTGGACAACAAGGAATACGTCGAGGCGATTGTGGATCCGGGTTGTCAAGTCATCGCGATGTCCGAGAACGTCTGTCATGCGCTCGCGCTCGCGTACGACCCCAGTATTCGCTTAAACATGCAATCTGCGAATGGCGAGGTCGACAAGTCCCTCGGTCTCGTTCGCAACGTGCCTTTCGCGGTCGCGGATATCGTGCTATACCTCCAGATTCATGTCATTCGCAACGCCGCGTACGACATGCTGCTAGGTCGGCCTTTCGACGTCCTGACCAAGAGCGTAGTGAAGAATTACGAGAACGAGGAGCAGACGATCACCATCTGTTGTCCGAACACCGGCCAGCTCGCGACAGTGCCCACCATCGCGCGCGGACATGCTCGATTTCGAGGGCGAACAGCCGCCTAGCCCTTCGCTCGAGGACCTGCTTGAGGAAGATGGCGAACAAATCGCGCTAGTCATCTCCGAAGACGGCGGAGTCCCTCGCATCTGCGCGTATTCTCAGATACACGACCCTGAACTCTCGATTCCTGCTATTTATCTCTCTGCTTGCGATGAACTACCAAAAATGGCGGAAGTCTTCTTCACGCGAACAAACCCAGAAAGCGAACCGATTTCCCCTGCCTCTGCTACTCCCTCTGCGCCTCGCGACTCGCGTACACCCCGCGAAGATACCCCGCGAACACCAAGTAACACTGCGAACGCACGCGCTGCGCCTCCTAGCGAAGATACCCTGCGCGTGACGTTCGCCCAGTCAGCGGCAGCTCAACCTGCGGCGACAAATGCTTCGCGATACTCGCGACTACCCCATGATCCCAACAACACCTTCGCGTTCACATACAGTAATAATGGCACCACCTACGTTGTCTCTCCGCGTTCGCAGAATACCCCAGCCGGCATCTTCGTCCAGCAGAAGAAGAAGTACAAGCCCGTTGCGCAGAAAGTCCGCGCTACGCTCGGGACCTGTCCTGAACAGTTTCGCGTCGAGCGGAACATCACTGGCGACCCGCTCGCGGACATGCCGAAGCTAAATCCCAATCCACCCGAGTTCAAGCCCACTGGTCGCTATACGCAAGGGTGCAAGGAGGCGATGGACCGCGCGCATGGCGACGACTTTCTCTGGCCTGAGGAGAAGAAGCTGCTTCACGACTTCATGCAAATGCATAACGAGGCGTTCGCGTGGAACGATAGCGAGCGCGGATGCTTCAAGCCCGAGTTCTTCCCTCCAATCGAGTTTCCAGTGCTCCCGCATACGCCATGGGTCGAGAAGAACATCCCTATCCCGCCTGGACTCTACAAAGAGGTCTGCGAAATCATCAAGAAGAAGATCGCGGCTGGCGTATACGAGCCTTCGAACTCATCCTACCGTTCGCGATGGTTCTGCGTACTCAAGAAAGACGGGAAGTCCCTTCGCATCGTCCACAGCCTTGAGCCGTTGAATCGCGTCACCATTCAGCACTCTGGCGTTCCGCCTACTCCGGATTATCTCGCGGAGCAGTTCGCAGGACGCCCGTGCGGCGCGATTTTCGACCTTTACGTTGGCTACGACGAGCGACTCATCGCGGAAACTTCCCGCGATCTCACATCCTTCCAGACCCCCTTCGGAGCCTTGCGACTCTGTACGCTGCCGATGGGCTGGTCCAATTCCGTCCCCATCTTTCACGAGGACGTCACCTACATCCTGCGACCCGAGATCCCCGAAGTTACTGTACCCTACATTGACGACGTACCGTGCAAAGGCCCCGAGTCGGACTATCGCGATGAAGGCGGGACATACGAGACCATCCCCGCGAACCCTGGAATTCGCCGCTTCGTCTGGGAGCACTTCGAGAACATCAATCGCGTGGTTCAGCGAATGAAGTACGCGGGCGGAACTTTCTCGGGAACGAAGTCCATCCTTTGCGCGCGCGAGATAACGGTCGTAGGACATCGCTGCACACCCGAAGGGCGTCTCCCCGAGAAGTTGCGAGTCACGGCTGTCAAGAACTGGGGACCCTGCAAAGACCTTTTGGAAGTTCGCGCGTTCCTGGGCACCGTCGGTGTCGCGCGGATCTTTATTCGCAACTTCGCGAAGCGTGCACACGCGCTGGTCAAGCTCACGCGGAAGGATGTCCCATTCGAATTCGGCGAAGAGCAGATCAAGGCGATGGAGGACCTCAAGGAGGCGCTACTGAACTCGCCTGCGCTGCGCGCGATCAACTACGAGTCGCTTGCGAACGTCATCCTCGCGGTAGACACTTCATACATCGCGGTGGGCTACCATCTGTGCCAATGCGACGAACAAGACCCCAAGAAGCGCTACTACAACCGCTTTGGTTCCATTACGCTCAACGATCGCGAGTCGCGATTCTCCCAGCCGAAGCTCGAGCTCTATGGCCTCTTTCGCGCGCTGCAAGCAACGAAGCTCTACATAGTCGGCGTACGCAACCTAGTAGTCGAAGTGGACGCGCGATACATTCGCGGAATGCTGAACAACCCCGATCTTGCGCCAAGCGCGAGCATCAACCGCTGGATTCTCGCGATCCTGACGTTCCATTTCCACTTGGTGCACGTCCCGGGAACTTCGCATGGTCCGGATGGCCTCTCGCGACGCCCTCCGCAGCCTGGTGATGACCCCGCGGAAGACCCAGACGAGTTCGAGGACTGGATTGATCGCATCCACGGCTTCCTGCACCAGCTACTGCCTACGCCTTCCAGCTTCGCGCAACCGCATGAGGATCCGGTTCACCTCTTCACGCTAGCCTCGCCGACCGAGGACGGTCGAGATTTCAGCGAGGGGGAGGAGGACGCGAGCGCGAACCTGGAGAAGGGAGACGATGAACGTGCGCAGCGAGCAGTCGCGCGCGAAGAGGCGCGGATACGGTTCGCGACGGAAGATGAAGCGCAGAAGATGGTCGAGCCTCAAGCACCGGTCGAGCTGCCGTACAGCGAGAAGACGCGGATGGCGGATGAGAAGCTGCGCATGGTTGCGAAGTGGTTTGAGGCGTTCCGCAAGCCTGAGGAGTTCGCGGACGACATCCAAGGACAGAAGTATCGCAAGTTCATCGCGTACGCGCAGCACTTCTTCCGCGACGGCGACAGACTCTGGCGCAAGGATCCGCAAGGCGCGCACAAGCTGGTGGTGTGGCCTGAAAAGCGTCTCGATATCCTGCGAGCGGCGCACGACGACACGGGTCATCGCGGACACTTCGCGACGGTTCGCTTGGTCGCGGAGCGCTTCTGGTGGCCTTCACTGCACGAAGACGCGATGTGGTACGTGCGGACGTGTCATCTCTGCCAGCTCCGCCAGCATCGCAAGCTGCTTATTCCTCCAACTGTCGCGAGACCCGGTGGACTCTGTGTTCGTTGGTACATCGACTCGATGAAGATGCCGAAGTCTAGCGGATTCTCGATCATCGTGGTTGCACGCTGCTCTGTGTCTGCCTGGCCCGAGTGGCGAATGCTTCGCGCGGAGAACGACAAGACCCTAGGCGACTTCATCTTCCAGGACCTGCTGTGTAGATGGGGCGCGGCGACTGAGCTCATCACTGACAACGGCTCCGCGTTCGTCAGCGCAGTGCGAAGCTTAGAGGAGCGCTACCACATACACCATATCAAGATAAGCCCGTACAATTCCAAGGCGAACGGTATCGCGGAGCGTTCGCATTTCGACACACGCCAGATTCTGTTCAAGGCCGCGAGCGGAGACCAGCGTAAATGGTCACAGTTCGCGCATTATGCCTTCTGGGCCGAGCGAGTGACTGTTCGCAAGCGCATGGGCTGTTCGCCATACTTCGCGGTTACCGGCTGCCATCCCGTGCTACCCCTGGATATCGCGGAGGCGACCTACCTGGTTCCGCCACCTGAGGGCTTGCTATCCACAGAGGATCTGATCGCGCGACGCGCTATCGAGCTGCAGAAGCGTCAAGACCAGCTCGCGCAGCTCAATTCGCGAGTGTTCGATGCGCGAATCAAGGCAGCGCAGAAGTTTGAGCGCGCACACGCAGCTACCATTCGCGACTATGACTTCCCACCTGGCTCGCTGGTCCTGATGCGCCATACGCAGATCGAGAAGTCGCTCAATCGCAAGATGCGTCCGCGCTACACTGGTCCGCTGGTAGTGATCTCGCGTAACCGTGGAGGTGCGTATGTGCTCTGCGAACTCGATGGCTCAGTTTTGCATCGCGCGATCGCGGCCTTCCGCTTGATCCCCTACCTCGCGCGAGGAGCTATCCCACTGCCTGCGAACTTCGCGGACATCTCCAGCAAGCGGCTCTCGGAGCTTATCGCGTCCGACGACAATGGCAAAGATGATCCGGAGCCGGAGCTCATTGGCGAACCTGTCGCGGAACTCGAAAGCGACGAAGAGGCGAGCAGCGAAAGCTCACTCGACGATTAGATACCCAAGGACGGTCCCTACCACTTCTATTTATTGTTCGCCATCCCTTTCTATTCGCTCTTGCACCACTCCCTACCCTTCGCGAGATGCAAAGGCATCCGTTCCTCGGTCCTATGCAACCCATTTCTTTTCAGACATTCATTGGTGTTCGCATCCTCGCTGTCACTCACTTCACACCTTCGCAAGGCTGTACAATTTTCATCTATTACTTTTCTCTATATACCTCCAGACAATTACTCTCTCACTATCGTAAAAGACAAGAAGACCCGACATAAGAAGACGCACTACAGCAAGAAAAACAAAATATGCAAGTCCGCGTGCACCGCGGAGTCCCGAGCCGCGTATCTACAAGTCCAAAGAAGTCCGCTGGGCCCTACTTACCGGTTCGACGGGTGCCCGAAGATTTCCGTGTCGGAGAGCGGAGCGTTGCGTGCGCGGAGGTGAAGCTCATCGCGCGTCGAGGCGAGGGCGGCGACCTGGCCCGAGAGCGCATCGCGGAGTAGGCGGCGGGACGTGCGCAGTCGGCGGTGTCGTGGGAGCTGGAGAAGGCGAGGATGGCGGCGGATGGGGTCGTGAAGACGACGACGCGGTGGGCTGGGACGACGACGGTCCCGCGGGCACGGCGAGGCGTACGCGCGACACGGGGATCTGCGACTCAAGAGTGAAAGAAGTTAGCGGACGGAGAGCAGAGGTAAAGCGGGGCGGCACTGGCGTACCTCGACGTGGGAGAGCTTGGTGCTGCTCCCGGACCCTGGAGCCGCAACTGTGGCAGCCTTCGCGGGGGCCACAACTTTGGCGGACTTGGCAGAGGCGGGTCGCGAGCCCTCACTAGCCGTCGAATCGCCCAGGGACCCTTCTCCGGCCTTATACGCTGCCAGGCGGTCAGCGCGGTACTCCTCCCACGCGGCTTTCACCCACGCGGGCATGTCTGACGCGCGGCCGCGCGACCGGATGACTTTGGCCGCGATCACTCCATCGAGGCGTACGGCTGAACACGAACCAAGAAAGGGAGTCAGTACGCCAGCGAAGAAGAGGGGCAGGAGGGAGTGCACATACCGCGCACGAGGCCCTTGTCCTCGTACCACTCTGCGAACGACTTCTTACCCCCACTGGGAGCCCAGCAACCCTGGCGGCTGAGCAGGCACCTGTCGCACTTTGCGAAACCCTCGCGGAGCACGCAGCGACCGCCTCCGGGGTGTGCAGCGCAGTACGCGCACTGCGAAGGGGGTCAACAAAGGAGAAAGATGAGCAATGAAGGAATGGCGTACGCGGATGCTAGAAGGAGGCTCCGCGGAGGCGGGGCGCCACACCGGGGCTGGGAACGTGAGCTGCGTAGTCCGGGCCTTCTTCTTTGGAGAAGGAGCAGCGGCGGGTTCGTCCGCGGGAAGGGCGCGCTTGGGCTTAGAGACCACCACCTTCGCAGCCGGTTTGTGCTGAGGCACGCGAATGGGGCGGGGGGGAACTTTGCGCTGCGAGCGCGTTCGCGCCGCGGGCTGGGGCTCCTCGACGATCTCGACATCGCCGCCGGCCAACTCATCCACCTCCGCCTCCGCGCCGCCCACCTCGGCCTCAACTTCGGCCACGGAAGCGGGGGCCTCGTCCTCGCCCTCGCGATCGGTGCGCTCAGCCGCGAGCTCAGCCTGCACCTGGGCGAACGCCTGGCGGTAGAGGGGGTGTGTCCATGGGACGCTCTCATCAACGGTCTCCCCTTCCACCCCCGTCGCGAACCCAGCCGTCTCACGCACCAGGCGCACAGCCTGGTACGCGACCTCTTCGGTATACTCGCCTCCCCCGATGATGGCCTGCGAAGGTTAGTGAACAGAGGAGGAGGAAAGGGGGTTTAGCAGCGTACCAGCTGCGCGAGCACGCGACGCGCGAATTCGACATACTCCTCCTCTCCCGCGATACTGCCCCCAGGCACGGACGCGAATAGCGCGTTGAGCTCTTCGCGCGCATCGGCGCGAAGCTGCGCGGGTGTCGCGGTCTTCTTGCCTTTTGCGGCGGTGGACTTGGCGGCGGTGGATGCAGACATGACGAGGGAGGAGTTGGAGATGGGGAGAGCGAAGGGCGCGAGGGCTGAGTGAAGCGAGTTAGGGGGAGAGAGCAGAGGCGATTCGTGAACGAGGGGATCAAGAGTGCGAAGGACGCGAAGACCAAGTCCTTAAGCCAAAGTGGCGAAGGCATGCAGTGGCGGTGTTCCATTGTTCGCAGACTCAGGGACGATCGCGGCGAATGACGTCGCGTGCCAGCGCCCCGTCATAAGCGCCCTACGGACCCGTGCGGCGATCACGAAGCGTGCGAACGCGGCGACCACACACGACAGAGCCGCGAGACCCGGCGAACGCGCACAGAAGGTCTGCGGACGTTCTCGGCTGAATCAAGGAGTTCATTGCCTACGCACGAATGGTACATTCCGGACTCTACAGTCGCGAACCTATGGCGCATCTCCCTCAGCCTCCATCTCCTCCGCGGCCCCCTCCAAATCGCGGCGAACCTCCCCTTCCTCCATTTGTTGTGGTTGCTCGAAGCCCGGGAATTGTTCTTCGTGTTCGCGGAAGGCCTCCTCCAGTCCCACGGCGAGCGACGCGAGTTCGCGTTTGACTTCGCGCTCGAGCGAAGTCACCGTGCTGCGAAGATCCTCGGCGCGAGCGAGCGCAGTGACGTAGCGGGGCCCGGCGCAGCTGAAGACGCATACCGCCGCGTGGGCGCGATCGTGGAGAAGCCGCAGACGTTCGCGTGCTGCCAGGTACATGGCTTCGCTGACTTCGCGCTGCGTACGAAAGAGGCGGTACCGCTCGACGACCAGGAAGGTTTCATCAAGGGTCTGACGGCGAAGAACCATTTCGATGCGCGTCGCGATCGACAGAAGCTCGCACTCGCGAGTATCATACGTCAAGACCAAGTACGCGTGCTGCGAACTCGCGAATCAGTGGCGCTACGCGCGCGCGAAGGCCGCGGACACGTACCATGCGATAGTCCAGCTCATTCTGTGCCTCAAGCCACTCCTCGCGCGAGCGCGAATTCGTATCCACCAAGCCCTCCAGGACGGCCAATTGCTGAAGCACCTGCGCGCGCGCGAGTGCCGCGACTTCATTGCGAACTTCGACGGAGCGACGGTCAAGATTCTCCAGAGTCGACTGCATGGCGAGCAAGGAGACGCGAAGAACGTTTCTACACTCTCTCAACCCCGCGGACGCGCTCTTATCCCTCCGCGTTATCGCACGCGATCGCATCGATGGCTGAACGGGGACGTTCAGGATCTCAGCGAGGGGGAGATGATGCGCCCCACAAACCGCCACCAGCAGTTTTCGCATACTGCGCGTACGCGTCCGCGACCACTGCGACACTCCCTGGCTCGTGCGAAGAGACTGGCCGGCGTACGCGACCCCATAGACCCGCGCGAAGCCTCCTAGGTGCGCGCGCGACCACGGCGAAGACCTGCGAAGGTTTGCGAAGGCCCCCACGACCTCAAGCAGCGGTTTCCGGCTACCCGGGAGCGCGGAGAGCCGTGCCAAGCCGTGGCGCGCTCGCCGAGCGCGGCATTGACCTCCGGAGCGTAGAGCGCCGGGCGCGAAAGCGTTCGCGCGCGCTGCGCGCCGTCGCGGCATGTTTCCGTACTGTTTCCGTAGTGCATCGGCCGTAGCTACCGACTCTCTCTTGTAAATACCGACGCGAAGCGTCCAGACAACACAGATTCCTGTTCCCCCACGTTCAGCATCTCAAACTGCGTCTGCGTTGCGTCCCGCGTTCCCTTTGCATTGCGAATTGCGTTTTACTGCGTCTGCGAATACTGCGAAGTCTCCGCGAATAGCGTTGCGAATCCTGCGAACTCTGCGAACTCTGCGAATCAAGCCTGCGCCTCTATAGCGTCCTGCGAAGCCAGCGAAGATCCTTAGCGAAGTTTTCCCTCTCTCTCTCCCCTGCGAAGCGAAGGGCGGCCAACCCTCGCGAAGACTCATAGAAGACGCTCCCCGTCACAGGGCACCCGACACGAACCTTTCCGCATCTCCTCCCCTCCGCGTCCTTTGTCCGCGTTAGCGCGACCGCCGGCCTCGACCTTCAAGAGGCTCTCGGCCGGATTCTCCCTCTCCTTCAGGGGTGGGTTTGACGCATCAGCGCCCGTGACATGTGCCTTTCGTGATTTCGATTGTTTGCATGCCTGGCAGTCTCCAACCATTCCAGGCTTCAAGAGCCCTCTTTCATGGAGAATCCATCGCATTCCCTTCGGTTGGCCCTCGAATGCCTTGAATTCATTGTCGTCAGGCAACACTGGATCGAACTGCATGGTTTGTCGCCAGCCCCCGAGTCCCCACGGATTATCCGCAGGAAGGACAGTGTTGTGCATCAATGGTACGTTCTTGCCTCCGGGGTTGACATTCATTTTCGTGACAGTGAGTGCGTCCTTCGCAAGGCTGCCATGGCAAGATGAGTTATCGAAGATCCAGTGAATGACGGCATTTGGGAAGAGACGATGGGCGATTGGGATGGCGTTCTGGAGCTGTTCCATAAGATGGTGAGCATCGTATTCATTGACCGCTATCTGCTGCTTACCTGCTCAATCATCTGCTCCATGTTCCAATAATCGTCGCTGCCCTTCCTTGAGCTCGGATAGATTGTCACCCGAGAGTCTGTTACAGCCAGGCGTTCACCTTGTGGGAGCTTCGCGTTTTCGGCGAGTAGCTCATCGGTGAGTGCGACATTGCCATACCGCTGACAGATGAATCCTGATACCATGATCAACCAACCCTTGTCCTTCCTCTTCAATACGTGCTCGCCGCCCTTCAACCAGTAGTTCCCTTGGTAGTCGTTCGCGTGAAAGCCAGACTCATCGTGAACAATCACAACGTGTTCCTTCCCCTCATCGTCAAGCATTGCAGCGGCGCTCTCTTCCATGTCCGGTCCTTCGTATGTCGCCATGTACCTTGAACAGCAGTCAGATCTAACTCGACTTTCAGTGCTACTAGGTTCAACTCACGGCTCTATCTTCTCTATTTCATCAAGGTATGCCTTACGACGCTTTTTCACATCCCGTCGCTCATGTCCATCCCAGTACACACCTTTGGAGTGACGCTTTCGCCGGTAACCTAAGCGCCACAACCACCTTCGAGCCTGCCGTAAGCTCAAGGACTTCTTTGCTAGTGATAGTGACGGTAGAAGTGTCGTATTCAGGTGTGTTTGAAGAAGTTTCGGAGTAACCTGTGTTCAAAAACTCTGGTCAGTCTCAGTTCTCTCAACGGTAACAGCTACTGACGAACCTGCCCTGCTTCCAAGGTACGCAGCCATGACTGTACTCCCAGCATGACTGCCTCGTTGTCGAGTACTGACTCTCCCCGTGTCTTGTGACCCTGACGCGAAGGTTTGAGGCTTTCAGTTGCCTCGAAGTGTCGTGCTTGCGCACAGAGGACTCTCGCGAACGCTGGCCCCCGTTGATGGTTCCTTGAGATGCGGAGCGCAGCTCGGAGGCGTCCCTGACGCGGTGACCACTTGTAGAAGTCGACTAGAGATGCAAACAGCACCTCCGCACGGTAGTCATGTGCTTTACGGGCCTTGCGACGACACTCATCCGCCAAGGCAAGAAGCTGCGGAGTAGTCTTGGGTGTTGCTGTCTCAAGAATGTCCTCGGTGTATGCAGCTGCTGCGATAGCATCACTTGTCAACGCGATGGCCTCTTTTGCAGTAGTGGTGGAGTCCTGAGTGCCGCCCCCTGTCTGAGCCTCCGACGATGCTAGTGGGGCTATAAGCTCCGCAAGTGGAACATCGACGTCGCCGCTGTCAGAGTCTGAGTCAACACGGAGACTTGAGCCAGACTCGGACCCCGATTCTGGTGCGGCATGCTGAATTGACGGAGCAGGGATGTTGGTTGACAGGTGACGAGTGAAGAAGCTTGACAGTTTCTGCTGAACGAGCTTCTCCGTGGGGCGTGAACTGATGCTCTGTAGCTGCTGCTGCACTTTGGGGCTATCGAGTGAGTGGCCCGCTTGCCTTGCAGCATCTGTGATCTTCTGCCGCTTACGCTGCACTGTCCGAAGTGAGTCTCCGCCTATCTTGTACGGTCCGCGTTTCTTCCCAGTCTTGTCATGAGCACCACCTTCACGATCGATAGGTCCGTCGAGTTGATGCTCTACGCTCCGGATAGAAGTGTTGCGAAGTCTTCGAAGGCGTTGAGCTGCAGCTTTAGCCCTCTGCTCTTCTCGCAGCTGGGCCCAAGTGTGCCTAAACTGCTCTTCATCGCTTTCCGACCCAGCATCACAGGGATCATCTGTGTCTGACCCACTACCAGTAGCAGTGTCCGAGTCCGTGTAATCTGAAGGACAGTTTTCGGCAAAGGTCTGAGGGGTTTCATCAAGTCTGTGAGCTCTGAACTTTCCCGTAGAGTCCCGAGAGGTAGCATGTCTCTTCCGTGTGCGTGGCATGCGTAGCAGATATCCAGCGTCCGTCAAAACCCTGACTTCGACTTGTCATACACCAGCACCAGCACGACTGCAGTTCACCAAGACATATATGGATGTGTCCAAATTAGGAAACTGTACAAATATGGTAACGGATTAGTCAGCAAGCTGCGCCAAATGTGGGTCTGCGATACAAAATCTTGTGATATTCAAGGAACAATCCGACAATGCCATAGCTGCATGGTTTGACGTTGCATTCTCAGATATTCTCGGGGGCAAAGTGTCTGTGCGTAGGAGCCTTAACGTCCACAAGAAATGGCATGGGCGCTTGTCAGAAGGTTCCGTCCTCTACCATACATCTCCGATGCAGCTACTGCCGAATCGGAGACTGACCTTGGGGCGTCGCCGGAGGTTGCCGCCCGTGACAAATCCGTGACCATGGGGTCCTGGCGATTGCATTACTGTTGCAGTCAATGTTCTCCTTCGGCTTCGTCTTCTTCATGCTTTCCTGAGGTGAAAAAATCACCAAAGGTACTCAAGATCATTGGGAAGGTATTTGTGAAGATCCGGTTGCGATTGTGTGAGGCTGGGCAGAGAAAGAGGGGTTGGAAGGTGAGAATTGCATTACTGGTGAATGCATAGTAAGGGTGTCACAGCATGACAAGCACGTGAGTGGTGGTCTCTCGGGACAAATCAGTAGTTATCCATTAATAGTCCGAGTTACACTAGGTTCAAGCCCTTAATCCGAGTCGCATAAGGCATTTAGTAATGAGGGTATGGTTCGAATAACCGCCCGTTCCGTTGCGCCCCAACACATGTGCGCGTTGAATTAACAGTTCTCAAAGCCCTCCAACAGAAATCGAGCTCCAGAGAAACGCAGTTTCAGGCCTTTGAAAGAAACACCTGGAGCTCGTTTGTCTTCCTTGTGAGCTACACAGTTTAAATATGTTTTACAAGGTGTGCTTCCCGCCAAACGAGTGCATAGTGTGACGCCAACGAGTCACATGACTTGGTCGTGTTTGCGATGGCCCTATCTTAATAGCGATGTACATAAGTAATTCACATAAATACCACCTTGTGCCACTTTGTTAACACTTTGACTAACCTTCGGCATCAAGGATAAGTATCACAAGGCGACGTTTACTATTCTGCGACGGTTGTGTTACGCTACCATGTCCTCGGACAACCCGCCATGGTTTGCGCACGATTCAAATGGGGGAATTGCGATTCTGGAAGTTCCATCGAGGCTTAAATCGCACCCTGAAGTGATACGACGCAGTCTGGAATTTGAACCGGCCAATCCGATGAAAGTGGTGCGTACTACATAGTCCACACTAGCGAACTTTTTACCGCTCTTACTAACATGTTCCATGTAGGGCGTCGTATATGTAACCACGTACTCGAAGGACCCGCTATATGTTGTCAAGATCCTCGACACCGACTCTGAGGAGCGTGCAATATATCACCGGCTGCTGCAAGACCTGGATTGTCCTCGCAATCATACTATCCCCGCAGAACTCACCTCCCCCGAGGCTGGTCACCCATTGCTAATCATGCCTTTCGTTTGGCTATCATATAGCGATCACATTCGCAAGGACACTAGTCTATTTGAAAAGTTAGGATTCTGTTTGCAGGTTTTAGAGGTCGGTGAAGCGTCGCACTGTTGCTTGCAACGTGTACATCAGCGGCTAACGCTGAACGCTAGGGGGTAGAGTACCTGCACGATCATAAGATTGCGCATCTGGTGACTTCGCTCTCTCTTGGTCATGTGTTTGTGAGCTCAAGATGATCTCGGCAGGACTTGTGCCTAGGCAACGTTGTAGCCTCGAGTAATGCACGACACCAGCCTTATCCTGGCTTGACTCCCAAGAAGGTCTATATCATCGACTTCGGCTCAGCACGCCAGCTGTCGCTAGGCCCCGGGGTACAACCTGCGATTAAACTTCCTTCCAGTCAGATGCCAAAACCGCGCGGCATAGAATATCTGGACCCATACTCGTGGGATGTCTAATGCGCAGCGGACATCATGCGGGATATACTCGAGGTAACCTGCACTTGGGTCCTGGTACAGCAGGCGTTCTCAGGCTGATCGTTCTACAGAACAATCTAGATGGACATCCACTGCCTACCATTCCTCGACTGTATCTCGATTGGGTGTCGGGTCGGGAACAAGGATGTAGAGGCCCTTGTCATTGCCGTCCGACAGCACGCAGGGCTCGGCAAGTCCTCTTGGTCTTGCGATGGGCTACATGTGTATGGAAATATTGCACGCGCACGCTCCGCTACCTCAGTGATCGGTGAGCATTCTTTGACGACGCTCGACCTCCAGAAATAACCGGCAAAATCCGTACAACAACCGCAATACGTCCAGCGTTCTACATAAGCTACGCTCAGGCTTGCAGACACAGCCTCACCGACAACGATATCCTGCATCGTGAGACGGTATACCCACATTGAACTAATACATTCGTTACACAAAAGCACTGTCCATCAAGCCACGCGCCCTGGAAAATCAGCAATGTACACGTAGTGTATACATTCTGACATCGTGACGACGGTGGCACGTAAGGAGGAGTACACCCCAACGCGAGAGACACAACGCGCCTCAAACGTCCCTGCGCTCCTGTGTCGTACAATGCAAAACAATGGACGCAGTCATCCACGGGTTGCACGTCGCCCCCCGGTGAGATGACTTCGTGCAAAAGAAGAGCTATGTTTAATGTCAGCTATCCGTGCGCAATGCCGTACCACTAGTGCGAGCATACTCACAGACGAGATCCAGTACCCCGGGTGTTGGACATAAGCGCACTCTCGAGGGAAGACAAGTCGGCATCTGACAAAGTGGTTAAGGACAATAACTCATTGAGACGACCATCTATTCTCACCACTCAGATCACTGAAACTTGATGCTTCGCTTGCGGTACCTGTACTGACAGCCGCCAGCCCTGCAGCAGCCTGACGCAGAGTTCGCACGTGTGTTTGTCCGACTGCACGTCCAGGGGAGAGGGCAGGCGGGCTAGAGCTCTTCTCCGGGGTGGTGAGATGACGAGGGACAGGCATCGGGGACGATACCCTTGGTGGCGACTGGGTATTGGACTGGGACGTCGTCGAACGGGATTGTGATAACGACTGGGAGGTTGAAAGAGACTGAGACTGGGAACGTGTGGGATGGCGGTGGTGTGAGGCTCCATTTGCGCCCTGGCTCAGATGCCGGCTGTGTGCATGGCGTGGGGTGTGGGCATGAAAACGATGGCGGGAAGCGGAGAGGTTCGCTGGTGGTGAAGGGATAGACGGGATCGACCCCTGTGGGGAGTCCACGCTCGCGCTTGAGAGGCTCTGGTTGCCGTGACTTCTGGAGCGCGACGGGCTGCGCCGGGCACCCGAAGAGGACAGCGATGCGCCAGATGCACTTGCGCCCGATAGAGGGCGCGGCCTGCCCCTGTGCTTGCCATTCCGCGCAGAGATGGAAGCCGGGTCCGCCACAAGTCCAAGCGCGTCCGTTGTCATGAGTTTCTGCAGTTTCTGCAGTTTCTGAGCGAGCGATTCTTGTCTCTCCGCTTCTTCTTTGCGGGCCTCCTCATCTCCGTCCGACTCCTCGCTCAGATCGTCAGGTTCATTCTCCGGGGACGTTCCAGCTCTGGAAGATGCTGGAGACAGCGGGCGGCGCGGAGAGCGCAGTCTCTTGGGGCCTTGTAGCGTTAGAGTGGAAGATGACGATATCTTCTTCCCTGCTAGTGGACTGTGTCCTGGGTCTGTCGTGCTCGGTGAGCGCAGCTGGGTATGCCCACGGGCTTGACCCAACGAGCTAAGCCTTGCGCGGATTGGTCGCAGAGTGCTTGTGCCGGGTACAGTACCGGATGTTGACGCAAGTCCACCGTTCGCAGAAGATGAGGAGCCCATACGAACATGCGAATCGCGGTGCATGAGAGGCGGACGCCCGGGGTCACTAACGCGGGGGAAGTATTCCCCGGGTGCATTGACGCGCAGTGGTGAAGGAGCAGAAGGGAATGGGACTGCAGGCGTTTGGATTCCTAGTCCTTTCAAGCCACGCAGGTCTTCTTCATAACGCGCCTGCGCACGGTAAAGGAGGTACGGAAGTGGAACTTGGAGATGGCCTGCAAGACCCTTCCCTGTGAATGAAAGTTAGCATCCCTTGTGGCCCGCTTGAACATCGTCAGGGATGAATGTCCGCGAGAGGAGTAGCAGACCACGAACTCCTCCACGTTCGACGAAAGCGATGATGCAGTTCGCCATAACTCACAATCTGTACCCGCGCCTTCTATTGCACGGCTCTTTGCGATAACCTCCCACAGTATCTGTTCCTTCTCAGCGTTCCAATCGACCTACACCGGCAAGGTGACAAAAGTCGTAAGCACTCTGGACAGTTGTTCAGGTTAACAGCTGTAAACGGGCGGCGCACTCGAAGAGGATCTGGTGGCGCGTCTTCCGGTCGATTGTAGGGTAGCCTGATGACTACACGGACTGTAGGAGGGGGCGAAGGCATTCGGAGACAAGGAGTGCAGTCAGTCTATGGTAGCAGCAGCTGTTTGGTGCACGCGTGGGGTAGGGGCCAGGATAAGAGAAGAGTACAGGGAGTGATTGTCTTCCCCGTGGGCGCCGGGTGAACACTCTATAGCACGCTGCGCGCGACGGCGGTGGCGGAAGCGGGCGGGCTCAGTCGAATAAGCGCTCGACGCAGGACACCCCGTTCCTCATTTGGCAGGTCTCGTGGTTCAAAGTTCCGCGCGCGGTAGACGTCCATGTACAAAATGGTCTAGCTATAGCCTGCCATGTCGAGTTAGAACTCAAGCCAATGTTATCATGAGGTTAACATCATACGGCTGGCTCTGCCAGAACTTGGTACCTAGGGCTTGGTAGTAGTCCCACCATGTAGCAGCGCCGAACCCAAATTTGAGGTTAGGGGTACAGTTTGATCTCCGACCTATCTGTCGCTCAATCTCTGTGGCTCGAGAAACAGTACCATTACAGTACCTTTCCTCCGCCGAGTCGCTCTCTCTCTCCAGCTCTTGCAACGATTGCCTAGGTCAGAATACAGGGAGGGCCTGTCTTGGGTCTAGTAAAGACCTGAAGGTCCATCAACCTCAGTCTACCTGGCACCCGCGCTACGCCCCTACACCCGAGTCGGTGCGATATCGACGAAGAGATACTGTGCAGAATGACCAGCACCCCAGAGACCGTGGAGGATCTTATCGCTCACCTCTTGTCGGACTCTGACCCGGCGCATGAGTCTATTGCCTCTGAACTAGGCGGTGCGCGCCCTTCATCTCTGGCGACGATCCGCAACTAGACCTCATGCAATTCCTTTACGTCCCGCCGCGGTCGACCGTCTTTCGGATTATGCGACGATGCATTGCGACACTATTCGATTGATTGCTCAGTCCTGCAAAGTATTTACGGCGAGGACGCGATCAAACTATGGAGACCTCCAAGTCGTTCCGGCAGCCAATCTCCCGATCGAGGCACGGAGGCCGTCAACAACTCTGAGCCTGGTACCATTCGCTACCAAGTGAATTTGAAGTACGCCCACGCATTACTGTCTCAGCTCAACGACATACTCACAATATCACAGTATAGAGGTCCCCGGAGTCGATGAACCGCATCAAATCACCGTTCTCGTATCACTGCCTCCAACCTATCCCTCGTCGACCCCGCCTCAGTTACAACTTCTCTCTCGATATATAGGTCCTTATGGCGTCGATGCGCCATTATTTGGCATGATACTTCGGACGTATATCTCTCGTGGAGCAGTCGAATGGACGGCGGGAGGAGTATGTGTTTTCGATGGGCTGGAATGGGTCAAAGAACGCTGCACAGAGTGGCTTGCTGAGCGCATGAGCGAGAAGAAGATAGGAGAACTGTTGCGAGAAGACGAGAAGGCTAGACCAGGCGACTCCAGCGGCAGTCAACAAGCTGAAAACGACGACGAAGGGAAAAGTAGCTCCCGGTCAGGCCGCGAGCCTCCAGACATACCTGCGGAGATGCCTCCGGGGATCACAATTGTTGAGGCCGAGCCTATCCTCGATCGGAAGAGCGTATTCGTCGGACGTGCATGTCACATATCAGATCCCTCGCAGGTACGCTGTCACCGAGCCCTCGTTCTTGGCTTCGCACTAAGCGTGCCGTCTAGGTCCCATTGATACTCAACCACCTCATGTCGGATCGCCGTATTGCACGTGCGGCACATCCCATCATCAACGCATGGCGATGTCGGGTTGGAAATGTGCTACATCAAGGTGAATTCCGATGACTAAACCGCTTGTAAGACGCAGCTCATATGTGCTTGTTAGACAATGACGATGATGGAGAAACTGCGGCAGGAGGGCGTTTGGCGCATCTACTGCAAATCCTCGTGAGCACTACTCACATGCGAGACTTGGTCCAGGCTAATATTGCTATAGGAAGTGGAAAACGTCCTTGTTGTCGTCACTCGGTATTTTGGAGGGATACACCTTGGACCGGACAGGTTCAAACACATCAACCAGGCCGCGCGCAACGCGCTTGAGTTAGGGGGCTTCCTGGATACTCCGGACGAGGGGAACACGGGTCGACGACATGGCAAGGGGAAGGGCCATACAAAGCGATGACGTATCAGAAGAGGTTATGTAGTATATACAGCATTACGAGAGTACGATAATAGTGCACAACTGCGCGTCGTCAGTCCGAATCGTCCTGAGAATGATCCGTATACATATCCACGTCTTCGTCCGTGCCGTCATCCTCATCGCTCTCGCTGTTGCCGTCCGTGTCCATCTCATCTTCCTCGTCGTCGCCTTCCTCGTCGTCATCTTCCTCCTCCTCGTCTTCCTCCTCCTCGTCCTCCTCCTCGTCGAATACCTCGTCTTCCTCCTCGGCGTCCCTCTCATCCGCGTCGCCCTCGCCTGCCTTGCATGACGCCCGGAGCGCGTTGCCCACCTTGGAAGATCCCACTCTCAACCTTTTATTGGGTCGCTCGTCGTCACAATCTTCCAGGCTAGGATCATCACTGCGTGTCCGCTTTCGTCGTACACTGTTCCTGATCTCTTGTTGCGTGAGTTTCGGATACCTTTTGTATGCTTCGGTGAGGCAATGATGAAGCTCGCGCAGCATGAGCCGTTCGTCCGCAGTCCAGTGATAGCATTGCACCGCGATCCTGCCGAGAGCGATCAGCGGCGATGTGGAGATTAGCAAAACAAGATCCGAAGCGTACATCACCTCCGTTCGAAAGCAAAAGCCAGCAACGCTTTGCATCCAGACGAACTTGCATGTGTCGGAGACACCCAGAAACTGGATCTCGTTCTGCGTCTCTTTGGTGAAAGCCCGAACTTCTTCCCGTGTGGCGTTGGGACCAGGGAACTTGCGGATCGGAGAGGGATCGGTTGACCAGTACCCCCACGGCGTCGCAAAATCCGAGATGGTCTTGTAGTCGTGCACCCTCCGGAAGAAGTACAGCTTCTGTGGAGGCAAGTCGACTGGGTTGCCAATGGTCACGAGGTAGCTGCTGAAGATGAAATCCATATGATTGACTGCAGGGATGGTGAGCAAAAATCTGATCCATAGGTCACACTGCGTACCGATTGAAACGCGCTTCTCAGGTTCCTCGAGCTCGTCGTCGTCCAAGTATCGCGGTAGGTCCAGGTCTACGGATTGTTCCATAATGAAGGTACGACATCGTAGATGTTCGTTGACCGATTGCACAGCTCGAATACAGACGTCCCAAGTCATTTTGGACACCGTGTTGCTGCAGTGTGAGGTGGTCAGCAATTATCGAACCGATACACGCATCGAACATGCGACTGCTCACCGAATCCAGTCCGAGTCCCCGACATTGAATTTACGCTGGCCGATGACCCGTGTAGGAGCATGGGCTCTCTGTCTCCGGGTAATGAGGTACAGAAACAGTGGATTTAGAGGCTCCGTATGCCACATATACTCGTGTGATTCTAGGAACAGACCGATACTCGCTCTAGGCAACTCTCTATCGGTCGCGACCTTTGCGAAATCGATAGGAAGAGGATCGCCTTCTGGCGTCTTGAGGGCGGATCCGTCACCATCCAAGACGGTCCCAATCCACGGCACATCCAGGTCGCGAACCCAGTAGTAGGTGTCGCTACGATTGTAGTCTGTGAACCTCATGAGCTTCTCCCAAAGTTGCAGCGTGGCAGCTCCTCTCTCTATGGGACGAGGCGATTGCAGGGACTTCTGGAAGTCGGAGACCATGATTTCTGGTACAGATTAATGCATATGAACGTGCATGGTCCAGCACCAGAGGACGCGTACCTTCAGCACGACTACCGGTTTGGAAAGACTCATCCAGTTCTATGTACTGCACGAAAGACGTCATCAGCATTCGGCAAAGAACAGGTACTGCCTGAAGGGGAGACTTACTCCGTCAGATAAGTCAAGCAGACCTGGTACCTGACCGACACGATAAGAGTAGACATTCCATCGTACGGTTCCCTCCGGGGTAACGTAGAGGTCCCGTGCGAGCAAGACTGGCAGCTGTTCCGCTCCGTCTTCCCCGCCTACCGCAGAGGTCTCGTTGTTGTCTTCAGACCCACCACGACCCGATTCTGCATCCTCGATGGTAGCCTGACCTTACCGGCTGAATGATTACACTTCGCACGCAGAAGCAATACTCACCATTGGGGCGGAGAGAGTATCTGGTGGTGCAACGACTTTCATGTAGTCGATCGCCGCCTGAATAATACCACAGGTTGGTCTGAGGATTATGGCGTGGACGCAAATCCTACCTTGATTTGCCTGGCCTGTGGCATAGATTCAGGTGTTGGTATGGCTACAGTCTGCAGTGCCGCATACCATATCTGCAGTCCATGTGAACTTCTTGACGCCTTGCACGTTCTTGATGAATTCCTCGAGAGGCGTATGTTCTGCGTTCGTCGTCGTCATCAATCCGAGTCGTTGAGACGCCGTGTAATTTGGAATGCCTACCAACGCCACCATCGAGTACGACGAATGCAAACTCCGAGTCTGGTCTCGAGTGACCGATAATCGGCGCGACATGCGGATGCCTATGACAGTTCATGCACGCGCGGTGAGCCTTGGACGTATGACGAGACGCCATGAATCCCCAATGACTTACATGCTCTGCTTCGACAGCGTGATCGCCGCCCGAAACCTGTCGTCCGGGCGCGGGAACTTCGCCACAATGACAGATCTATTGGTCTTCAGAATGCGCGCCTGCCATCGCACGATCCGCTCCTCTACAGGTGCGAAATCGTCTTCGTCCGACGAAGACTTCATCTCCCGTACAAGCGATAGATCTTCTTTACGTAGGATCATCTGCAGACTGGGGTCAAGTCAAAGTCAACAGGGGCCCGTCGAAGACAGATGCTGACCATTCCTTCATCGTCCATGCTGACGGTGACGGACTGCATTAGAGTGACAATCCTATCGGGAAGATCGTCTAGCTTGTGGTCAATGCGGGTCGTCATGCTGTTACTAATCTGTAGGTTCTCGGTAACATGTTGTATAGCGGCAGACTGCTGTACGAGTGCCCCAAGCGTCCCGATGGCATTTCGAATCTGAACCGCGCAATATGTATCTGAGCAACGCGATCGAGAGCGGAATGAAAGGCCTTACCCCGAACAAATCTTTCGCGTCATTCAAGCGTGTATTCAGGTCCTCAATTTCCTTGCGGAGCTTGTCTTTATTGAAAAGCGCTTTCATGAATTGACGTTTCTTCGTCCGGCGCTTCATCATATTGGCTATATCTTCCAGTGTGCTGACAAAAGGCCAGTGGGTACATGGTGATACAGACTAACGGGAGATACGCACCAGAGCAATGTGGCAACATGCTTAGCGGTGGTCGTCATGTCGAGGTCGGCAGGACACTCGTTCAAGGCTTGGTATATCCCATGAGTAAGTTCGCCAGCGCGTGTAGCCAGCGACCTGCACTCTTCCCGCGCATCCTTGACGTCCTATGAGATGTTTTTAGGGCGTCGCACATAGTGAGACTGAGACTCAAGCGCACCTGCACCAGTTTCAGAATGTTCAAAGCAAGATCGACCGCGGGTCCCAGCCCCGGGACAGAAACAGGTACCAAGGCGATCGTCGTTTTCGCCAGGCGCAATCCCTGTATGACCTTGTCCATGGAACCGCCACAGTTCAACGTTCAGCCTGCACCCATACCGGTGAGCCTAACTGCACCAATGCGTCACCACAAGTACACAACGTACCAGCAATCGAGACAAACAAATCGGCGGAGATGTAAAAGGCGGAGAAATATTCCGGCTGAAGGACTCCGCGAGGATTTGGACCACCGCGATACAGCGGGACGAGGGTCTTATACGAGTGGCTCATTTCTGATGCCAGACTGCAACAAGGTCACCACGTAGTTGACAGTTGACATCTCCATGGGCAGAGGCGGCGCGGCACGTAAGAGCATGCCCATTGTACTTTACGCGAGTATTGCTGGGTGGGGAGTATAGCCCGCGAAGGCACAAGAGCACAATGCGATACTTCACGGTCCAGTCAGCTGTCATGCGCGATCAATGTGAATGGCAATGATGGGAATGTACGTGCCCGGTGAGGTAACATATGTGCCGACAGACATCAACATCGGTTGTGCCCCTTGAAAAGAACAAGGGTTCTTGGGCGCCTGTTGCTAGTGCGTAGCTAGCAGGCGGCTCCGAACGGGTCTGAGTGGGGCCATGAGAGTACGTCGTGGGACACGCCCGGACGACGGGAAGCTGGTATAACGAAATGAATACGACGGGCATAATGCTACAGCCAAGCAAGTATTCGTTAGCATTTTGATACAGTGATACAGGGGTTCAAGTCGACGCGACGGCTAGTAGCGGCTAGTCCGCTTGTCCATTTGTCCAACGTCCGAGGTCCTCTGAGATCTGCTTAGAGACCGCCGAAGGCGATGAACTTAACGTTCATGTACTCCTCAATGCCATGGCCACCCTCACGACCTACGTGCGTCAAGATCAGCTCGTTGGTCCCGACATGCAGATGACGTGAATCGCTCACCAAGACCGCTCTCCTTGATGCCGCCGAAAGGAATGACAGCTTGGCTGATCAAGCCAGTGTTCGTCCCGACCATACCGACCTCAAGCGCCTCAGCAACACGCCAGACGCGGCCAACGTCGCGGGAGTAGAAGTAGCCCGCAAGCCCCACGGGGGTGTCGTTTGCCAGCTTGATGACTTCCTCCTCGGTCTCGAAGCGCGTAAGCGCCGCAAGGGGCCCGAATGTCTCCTCCTTGTTTACCAGCGCATCCTGAGGCACATCAGAGAGCACCGTCGGGGCAAAGAATGAGCCTGGGCCCGGCAGGCGCTTGCCGCCGTGAACGAGCTGGGCGCCCTTGGACACCGCGTCGTCGACATGCCGCTGAACCTTCTCAATTGCACGGTCGTGGATGAGTGGACCATGAGTGCTGCATTGTTCGCATGTGTCAGCACACCTTCAGGACCCAACTGAACAACTCAGATGAACTACATACGTCGCCTCATCGAGACCATTACCGACTTTGAATGCTGCAACCTTCTCAGCAAGACGAGATGCGAAGTCGGCGTACACGGAAGATTGCACGTATATCCTGTTAGCGCAAACACAAGTCTGACCAGTGCCTCGGAATTTGCTGACGATGGCGCCTAGAGTTGAGTTCAGCGGGGAGCACGCTTCAACACGAGCTCCTGCTACGTACCCGCGACCGCAGCGTCGATGTCGGCGTCATCGAATACAATGAAGGGGGCATTTCCACCAGCCTCAATTGAAACTCTGACGTCCATATTCTTTCAGAACGCGCCTGTACCATGAAGAATCTGGTCACTCACTTCTTCAGCGTGCTGGCAGCCAGACCATAGAGCATTTTCGCCACAGGAGTGCTACCAGTGAACGAGACTTTCTTGACAGCCGTATTCTCGCACATCTCGCGACCAACTGCGCTCACGTTCGCCTGAGTCGTAACCACGTTGATCACTCCAGGAGGAACACCGGCACGAGTTGCAAGCTAGAACATCATGTGTCAATACCTTCGGACGGACATGCAACACCGTTTCATCAGCACCACACTAACCTCAACCAAAGCGAGGGCGGAAAAGGGTGTCTCGGGGGGCGGTTTGATGACAGCTGTGCAACCGGCAGCAAGCGCCGCGCCCAACTTACGGGTAATCATGGCGGAGGGGAAATTCCAAGGCGTCAGGATAGATCTGTGCAGCGATGAGTGAGCGGACCCGTTGCAAACATCTTTCGCCTGTGACGTACACGACGCCTGTGAATTGGTTAGTTAAGACTATGAGTAGTCGCAGTTCACATACCGATCGGTTGCTTGATGACAACATTGCGGAGTTGGGGGAAAGGGGATGGAATGACCTCTGACGATGACTCATTGTTACATGCATGCCAAGCAGTGGTATCCGAGATGATCATACCTCCATAAGTGCGGACAGCCTCCTCAGCTACGAAGACAGCAGCCAGTTAGCCACTACAAATAAACGCCTGGCAGGCGTATCTCACCAAACCACTGGGTCGAAGTTCAATAACTGTCTGTTAAATATGTCCGTGTGCCTGCTTACCTCGATGAAAGATGCACTGTAGGCGTGTTCTCCCTGTTTCGCTATGAGCCGAACGTCTACTTTACCTTGGTGTAAGTTTGAAATACCTTGGCCTCCGCAAGGGGCTTTCCGTTCTCAAGTGTCTGGTGCACATGGTTAAGTGCAGGAAATGGGTGATGCAATGTCAAGTACGACTTACGATCAGACGCGCGAGGTCATCTTGATGCTCCTGCATGAGCGCGTAGAACTTCATGAGGATGTCATGACGTTGCTGTAGATGGTCATAAGCGCCCATGACTCAGGTGAACGGCCTAGTGCGCGAACTTTGGCGGTGGTCTTGCTCCAAGTCCTGAATGCCTCGGATGCAGCAGCGATAGCCTCCTTGGTCTCGTCGAGACCCATCTCTGGGACCGTTCCCAGCTCCTCAGCGGTCGCGGGGTCTACGCGCACGAGTCAGACGGGGTGGTTATCGCATGTGTGGCTGAGAACGCACTGGTGACCTTGATGACTCCGCCCTCCTTCGCGTCGACCCACTTGCCACCAATGTACGCTTGGGTGCGTATGAGAGACGAGTCTTTCAACCCAAACTGTTGTAGGTGAGTACACTGGCGCGATTGCGGGCGGGTGAGCACTTACAACCGCTGTGCTCGCCATCCTGTACCGGAAGAGGGAATGTCGGGGGATGAAGCTCGGTTTGAGATGGGAGGTGAGGACAAGGGAGACGGAAGAGATGCTGTGGGTGGGTGGCATGGTTAAAGGATGAGGAGGGTGAGAGTCACGGTGGGAGGGGAGGAAGGAGGTGTCCCTGAGGCGAGAGAACGTTTAAGCCGCCAAGACGGGGCTCCGCATAATACCTCAACTCCTAACCCCAACCGTCGTCGCAGTACTTCACGAGTCAATCTGACCGCAGTGGGTAGTACAAAGTACATTGCCAGATGCAACCACATTCTCGACAGACCGGTCGCAGCTCGCACCGACGGGCAACCATGTTTCATACCGGAGACACCAATGAGAAAAAGCAACTAGCCCACCGCGAGGGTCGAACTCGCAGCCTTCAGATCACCCGCTACTAAGAGTCTGACGCTCTATCCGATTGAGCTAGGCGGGCGATACCTTGGTTGATGTTTGAACAATAAGTGCATTTTGCTAAGCTACCATTAACACTGACAGTGACACTCACTCGTCGAGTCGTGTGACCGGGACCCATCCATTCGACTTCATCAGTGTAAACGACGCCATGTAGGTCTACTAGACACATTTACATTTATATTTAAGCTATACCTCTGAGAGCACACTACCTGTTAAGAACGTACGGAATCTACGGATCAGTACTACCAGTGACTGCATTACGTCGGGAACAACAATAGCGGAGAGCAAATACACCATCCCAACGAGCAGACAATCACAGAGACACGCGCGACATAGCCGTCAGAGCGTCCGAAGAAACCAGAAGAAGACGCTTCAGCCGAGGTGTCCGTATCATCGTGTTTGGCCAGGAGACGAGTCATCCAAGTGGTCCGCTGCGCGCATCAGCGAAATGTCTGACGTGCGGCGCCGGGACATGCCCGAAAAGTCCGGAGACGCCAACCAAGGGCGAGGTGGCAGATCGAGGTGCGCAGTCACGTAGCAGGCCCAGTGAGGAGCTTCATCTTCGCGAACCCGTCCTTCGAGTTCTCGCGCGCAATCCCCCGGAACATGTAGTCGTCGCGGAGATAGTCCACGCGGCGCACGCCCTGCGCCTCCTCGAATGCCGCGGCAGAGGAGAACGTCCTGCAGCGGCGGGTGTACGCGATCGAGACAGCGCGCATGTCGCTTTCGCTGAGCCGCGCCCAGTCAACGTGCGAGATCTGCCGCTGGACGGTGAGGAATATGGCCATTAGCACGTCGAAGACCGTAATAGGCGAGCCTTCGGAGACTTCAGGTGGGACGCCGAGGAAGGGGGAACGCTCGCGAGAACGCTCTCGCGAGGTGGACCGTGGCTCGAGAACGACGGGCCAGTCTGGGATCTTGTCGTGGGTGATCGTCATGCGCCAAACGGGAGGATACGTTGCCGGCTCTCGTAGTTCCTCGGAAGAAAGAGGCGTACCCTTCTTCTGCCCGTACGAGGACAAACGCTGAGGATTGAATGTGTTCTGAGATAAGTCGAACAGTAAGAGGGGTCCTCCCGCATTCTCGCCATTGAGCAGTGGGTTGATGGCCGGAGGCGGGGGCGGAGGTGGAGCACTCGGGTATGGAACCGGCTGGACCACCACAGGCGAGGGGTAAATCCAGGTGGGCTGAGGAAGGCAGCTATCCGAGGCACGTCGAATGTGCGCGTAGTACGGTGGGGGCTGAGATGCTAGAGGGACGGCTTGAGGCAGGGGGGTCACGAGGATCGGAGGAGAGGGGAAGGGGAACCGGGTTCGGGGGTGGGGCGAGGCTCGCATGCCATGAAGGGCGTCGCTGACGAACATAGTATGGGTCGTCGTTCCAGTGAACGCGGCGATCATCGCGAGGTGGAAGTTGAGGAGAAGCGGGGAAGGTGGCAGGTGGGATGAACGGCGAGATGTGAGGCTGATGATAGTAAGGAGAAAGGTAGGGAGTCGTGTAGTAGTACTGAGGATAGGTGTAGGGCGAAGACATTGGAGATCGTTGTCGTGGTCGTGGTCGTTGTCGCGGTCGCGGGAAGAGTGGTGAGAGAGAGGTAGCTCGAGGGAGGGCGGCCCTTTATAGAAAGTCAGGTGAGAAGCGGGAGTATAGCCTATAGAGGGACAATCGGTACCGCAGCAGTGTCCAGCCTTGCAGTCGGGGGAGGAACTACTCCAGGTAGGCACTCGTGTGGCCAGGGGACCAGGCGGTGTCAGGAGCCGCAGGGACAGAGGCAAGAGCGGGGAATCAGGAAAGATGGCGCACAGCAGCAGGACGATCCCGCACGCCCGCCATATATCCGATCTTACAGTCACGATGTGGTTCTGTGACTCGGTACCTAGGCCGCATCAGTGTCGTCAGCGATTATTATCGACAAGGAAATTGGATATAGCGGCACTGTAGACAAAGGAGATTCATGCTCCGACAGGTGCTTGGTAGCCCGAGCGGTGATGCGGATAGGCATCAACGTCTCATCTTGATCGACGTCGGTCGTCCGCGATAGAAAGCGTCCGCTGTCCGCAGGGTTCAGGGCCTGAACTGTGTCCAATGCTGGTCACACCGAATTTGAAAGGTCAAAGGCCATGGCTGTGCGAACACAGACCACTCATGGTGGATAGCAAGACTGTTGAGACACTAAGACGGCGATTTGCTCGTAGCGGCTTTCCGTACAAGATGCAGTGCACTCAGAGTAATTCGTGGGCAGAAAGCTGGAGATACCCCTTCAAGCGCAGATGCCAGCAAGCGATCCGAGTGTGTTCTCACCAGCCGGACTAGTCTCTCACGCAGCAGGGGGGTTGTCACTGTACGTCAATGTTGGTATGGCAGCTGTTGAGGGCCTGCAGTCGCAGGTTGTACCTCCGGAGAGTCACCTAGAGCCGCTCGTCGTGGAGGATGAGGACAAGAACAAGAACAAGCGCTGGGCGTCATTTTGGGGCAGTGCGAATCCGGAAGGGCTCGACTTCATTCGTACCGCCTCCGGTCATCTAACCATCATGGTGACAATCCTTCACTTCATCGTGCTTTGCATTAATCTCTCTGAACATGCTGTGACTCTGTAGCATGACTTCTGGACCAATGAGCCCTTCCTCGCCATACAGTAGTTGCGATGAGGTGGGTTTTCCGGGACGGCCCACTTGCGAGTCTTGGCTAGGCACCTCGACCGTCAATGTCGCTGTCAACTTGATCTCGCATCTGGTCCTATGTACTATCGCCGGCGAACTTAAACGTACACAGTTGCTTTGTACAATAGCGCTTGCGTATCGTTGTATTCGTCGCTCTGTGCTGTCTGGATGGCAGGATTCTCGCGCCCTCCCTCGGCACTCAATCAAGGGATATCTTGTACTCCATATCGACGTCTTGTCTTTCTGTCTCCGCTGGCACTGCTGGCATCGCAGCGAAGCGTACCGGTATATCTTTGACTACGCATGTCACATTGCTGGTACGTGTGGTTGCCCAGCGCAGTTCGCCTGCAAGAGCGTTTACGATGCCAGCGCGCCACTTCAGCCGGTTCTGAGCCTCTATCGGTATTGCAACGTCAGGGAAGTATCAAATCGTCCACAGAAGCTACTCGCTCTCCGCTGTCGGAGGCACCACCATCGAAGTACGACCACTTCAGACGCCAGTATCGCTTCCTCTCCCACCGGTTCTAATATTGAAATCAACAGCCGCGCAGCTGTATTCAATCAGTCCACTTTAAGAAAGTCGAGCATTGGTCTTGTTTCGGAATACGCCATTGCTGCAAACCTAGCGCTCCTTCCAGGGAACTCTACTGCACCGGAGCAATCGACGCAGGCACCGAACATCCGGGAGCTGCGCAAGAAATCCAGTTTTGGAGCGGTCTCGTCGTGTTCCCCAGAATCGGCACGGTCACCGCCGCAGTCGGTCAGCGCGTACACGGACGCCTTCCTACTCAACTCTGCGGGACGCAGAAACCCCAGAAGGCGTCTTTATGGTTGTCTTCCTCTCTGAAGCATGATCGGGCGTTTCGGTGGTCTCGAACTTGGCGGCTCCGACTCCGAACTCATAGGCTCTGCTGGCTGCTCGCAAATTGGGCCATACAGCATATGCGTATAGCTTGTGGCATCGCGCCCGCCTTCGACCCCACTGGCCTACATGTACTCGACACTGCGACAATGTCCCATACAGCTCTGTGATGACCGCTTTGCTGCGCCTTCTGTGACTGCCAGCGTCATCCCCTCCTTCGTCGCGAGACTAGCGCGCAAGCCTACGACAGCTCGTCGTGACTAATGCCATAGTCGAGCGTACAAGTGAGGACTCGCAGGATAGCGGGTCGGCTTGTCCGTACGGTTACGCAGGCAACACTGCTTGAACGCGGGTTCCCGTATCTGTCTCTAGGTACGTTTCGCGTGTGGCGTGCGTTTAGGCACGATTACGGTAGGCCTACTATTCGACTCACTTGGATTGTTAGGGAGTGGCTTACTTCTACTGTAGTCTATACTACAGTATCGACAAGTAGGAACTTGTGGCGCGCCACATGCACAGACGCCATGAGGCTCGCTCATGAGCATTTGATTCTTGACGCGCCCTCCAGACTCCCTCCGCCATGTGTTCCGACATCTGATGGGCCGTTGCCGCCAAGTGATTGGCTTCGCACGCTCTCTGCTCTAGATAGCACAATTACTCCCATAAGTACGGCCTCTTGCTACGTCTTCTCACACTCTGTTTTTCGGCGTGTGCACAGCTTACTGGATGATCAGAGGAGCATATGTGCCCTTCAAGTGCTGCGCGGTTTCTGGCTGTAAGCCATGGGCGCACGTTATCTGGAGACAGGCAGACGTAGGTATCTCGTTCAGTTTGCAAGGTTCCAGTGTACTATTTTCTAGATTGTCTGTGTGCCCCGAAGGGCCTGGTTTGCCGTGGTTAGTTCAACCCCGTGAGCGCATCATCAATGGGCACTTCGTTGACAATCTGACGGAAGCCCTCTTGACAGATGGCTCTCATACATTTATCCGGCCCGCACTGCTGCGTCATGTATGCGACCATATATACCCGTGTCGTCTGTCCGTCGTGAGCTTCTTCCGCCCGCCGACATTGTTCTGCGATCCTATCTTCACCCAGGTGTTCCGTCTCTGGCATTCATCATGTCCTCGAACTCGCCGGACCTGGTCGACGATACAAATCCGCGTGTGCAATACCAACCTGGGTGGATCTGGGACCAGGGTGTTGCAGAAGTTGACGGGACCCGGCACGGCGCAGCGACATCGGGGCTCGAATGTTGGCTATCGTTTACTGGTCAGTGAGTTGCACTGGCAACTGACATCATTCCAACGCAGAGGCTAATTCAAAGGACGGCCACAGGGACGGGGGTGCAGGTCGTTGGTACTCTTGGCCCTTCCGACACGGATGGACAGCCATCGACTGCGTATTCCGTCGACGGAGTGCCCGTTGGGACATACAATGCCCCGGTTGTGCCGTCTGGGACCACCAGGTACAACGTCACCTTCTTCGCGGCGCGCAATCTATCTGCAGGGGACCATATTATACGCATCAATAACACGAATGGAACGACTCCAAACGTCTTTTGGCTCGACTACTTCTTGATAGACGGGTCCCCTCAATCAGAAGCGCCTTCCCCCACGCCATTTACCTCCCAAGGCCCAAGCGCTTCGCAGAGCAATTCATCACCGTTGACCTCCAATGGCTCGGCAACTTCAAGCCCGTCTTCCGGCGCCGGTGATGTGCCTCCTTCAGGGTCGGGTTCCTCAAGCTCCTCGCGATCGGCGTCTCATCCAAACATCGGCGCGATCGTGGGTGGCGTTGTCGGTGGCGTTGTGGTCGTTGCGACCATTGCGGCTCTGTTGTACTGCCTCATGCGTGAACGACGTAGGGCCGCGCGAGTCCAAGGTAGGTATTCCTGCTGTTATTAAAGGCCACGCCGCATTGATGCATTGGCACTCAGGCGTTGTGCCCTTTGAAACCTCGCAGGATCACTCAGAGGTTTCTAGCCCGGGTTCGAACGGTCGACGTGGTTCAGCCGGTTTGGCGTCGTCGAAAGAGTCAAGCCGCTCGATGACAGAATACAGCGGGACGGCTTCACCTTCATCGCCTATACCCTCAGTCTTCGCCATCACCGGCAACAGGTCACTCGCCGTTCAGCCAGTCAGAGCCAGCGCCTACGAGTATAGCGAGTCAGCCAAGTTCCCGATCTCCTCGCGGCGCATTCACCGCAATGGACGCAAGTACTCCTTCAAGACCTACTCCATCTTCTCCGCTCTCGTCTGCAGAGAAGGCAGGATCTTCGCTACGGACAGGCTACGACCCCCAGTCTCTCGTCCACCTCAGGACCCATGGGAACAAGCGACTCATCGCCCATGTCGAGCGCGCATCCGACTCCCGCTTCTGCCCTCTTTCCTGCCGACTATCCTCTTGTACCACCAGCCGCGGCCGTACCTCCGGGAGTATGGCACGCACCTCCGACGATGCATTCTCGCGCACAATCGCTTCTGCAATCGTTCTTCTCTCGAGGACCTCGGACCCACGACGTTGACTCGGGCTTGAGGCTGTTCGATCCTGTAGTTGAGCCTCCTCCATACACGCAGGATTAACACTAGGTGCGGTGCTCTCTGCAACCTATGCTACTCTACGATGTGCATTCTTCTATTGAGAAGCTATTTGTTGTACTTACGTCTATAGACATGGAACACGTTCTTCACAACGGCGTCGTTAGAAGAGAGCTGGAGTACTGCGGACTGTCAAATCGCTCGACGCCAGCGACTGGCTGCTACCGACATTGTGGTCTTCAATCTTGACTTCTTGCTTCCTCTCCCTGATCCTCGAACATGTATTATCTCCTCCTAAGTCCTTGGACCAACGCCTCTCGGACAATGCCTATTCTGAAGATGCAGTGCTGACCGGCTCCCGTATTCTAGATGATCCTGAACTCAAGCATGGTCAGACTCATATACGATTCAGGGATTTGATGCATCATAGCCGAATGACAGCGATGGCGTTGCCTCGGCTAACCGCGTGGTTGCGCCGGGATAATCGGTGTAAGAAAAAGGCTCGGGACGTCGCCGATCGACTGCACCTTCGACGTAACTACCGGCGTCTCGCGAATCTTGAAGTTGTCCAAGTACGTGGGGCTGCAGACTACAGTATATTTACTCACTTGAGATGCTGGCAATGTCCGGGCCGCGGCATGGTGAGTATAAGGTAGGATCTCGTCGGGCGCAAATCCGTCGCTTACTAGTGCTGACGCCCAGTCTGAGCCACCGACAGCCTTGATCTGAATCAAAGTCAGACGTCTTGCACAGCTCGCCGATGACCATGGGCGGATCTATCAGAGCTTAATAGCCGCAACAGCCCGTGCGTACATAAAGTGGTTTGGTGTGCTCTCATGGTGCGCTTTTCCACTCCCCTTAGCGCAACGTAGCTCTGTTAATCCACACGAGGCCCTGAGACAGCCGGCGACTCGGACACTCTGACCTCCTGAACTAGGACTTGCATGGCATCTGACGACCATTATGTCTACGTGGACGACGATGACTCGAGGATTGTAGTCAGCGATAACTGGGGAGTGTCGAGCATTTCCTATGCTTACGACGGCACGCTGCACGGTGCCTCGGTAGCGGACGCGACGGCTACCTTCACGTTCACAGGTCAGAATCTAATGGTCGTTGACTGAACTCCTTTGATGCTAATCTAGGGTATGAACAGGCACTGCCGTCTCCGTCGTGGGTGGTATTGGAGCCGTGAGCGAGTACGGATGGCCTTCGTCGTCCTATGCTATCGATGGGAAGGTCGTTGGCACCTACAACCTGGTTACCGACGGCCAACTCGACGACTACAACCAATTCGCCTACAATTTCACCTACTTCAACTCGCCCGTCCTCTCTGCGGGCAAACATACCCTCGTTATAACGACCTTGAATGGAACGAAGCCCAATACCTACTGGCTTGACTACATCCGCTTTCTTCCTCCGGGAAGCACGGGCAGCACCAGCAGTGCGAGCGCAACAGCCTCAGGCTCAGCGTCTTTTACTTTCGCCACCGGTACCTCCGAGTCCTCACCTACCCATTCCAGCACTCCGACCGCGGGATCAGTATCCACTTCACCAGCCTTCACCTCTGGCGCAGCAGCATCAACCTCGTTGCCTGCATCCGGGAACTCCTTGAGCTCCTCGAGTGCCACTAGCCCTTCGAGCACGCAATCCTCAAGTCAGAGCGGTAGAACCTCCAGCACCCCTTCCAGTGCTCTTCCACCATCCCCTCCCTCAGCTACTGGCTCTCAGAGTTCTGATGTCATCGCGGGCGCGTCCAGCCATTCATCACACGTTGGGGCCATTATCGGTGGAGCAGTCGGAGGCGCCGTGCTGCTGGCGCTTCTCGCAATCCTCGGAGTGTACTTCTACTTGCGACGTAGGACGCGCGTTGCATATGGAGGTGACTTGATGACCGACAGTATGTTATCGCTCACGGCTGTGACGCTACTTACCATGACGCTGACGGAAGTTTCAGAAATGTATTACGATGCACCACCTGGACCAGGCGCTCCCATCACTCACCCTACGGAGGCGACATCGTTCTTGCCGGGTACCCCTGCCAGTGCTTCTCCAACCAGCGCGGCCTTCCTTGGGCAGCCAATCGTAGAGCCAAATCATGCGGATGTTGTCAGCTCACAGCCCATGCGGAAAGACCGAACCGGCTTCACCTCATCGAATCAGCTACGACCGGGCACACCACTGGCAGCAAGTGCTTCGGTGCCATCGAGTGTCGGCCATGCGAACGACTCGGCGTCTGGGAGCTCGATTGGCCTGATCGTTCACTCTGGAGAGGAGTCGGCGTCTTCGGAGGTGTTGTTGCCGGCTAAAGCGGCACACCACGCTATAGTGCAGGAGGTGGACTCTGGGCTGCGCGTGCCCGTTGGAAGCGAGACGTTGCCTCCGCCCTACACCCCTGACTGAGCTTGGTATTGTTGTCAAACAGTGCTCGTGTAGAGTCTGGACGGTGGCTTGCCGTGTTTGATTAATATTGGGTTCTGAAGGTGCCGTGGTACTGCATACTCCCTGGTAATATATATGTGTGATAAAAGTCAACATTTCCATGGTTCATGTTCTAGCCTGCCCCCTCGGACGGCATGCTCACGCAGCTCAGGCGCTGAGTAGGGCGTCTCTTCAGTCTTCGCGACTTCCATCTTGAACACATTGATGATCGCCCTGCAGCCCTTCTGGCTCCCCAGACTTTGAATCCGTTTTCTTGAGCTACCGCTATTCCACGACACACCTCTTCGCTCAAGAAGGTTGTGGGCATGTATTGAATTGTGAATACTGACCCCGAACTCAGTACGGACCTTCTATGCAGAGGCGGTACTGGTGGTATCGCAGCCTGGTTTCCTGTATAGTATTAGCTGCAACTTCTCTCTGGGCCCAAGCAGCCTCTCGCATGCTTTACTTTCGAATGTTATAGCTACCCACGTTCGAGGCGACCTGCCCAGTTCGACAGACTCCCATTCAGGCGTATGGTAGTCAGCGGTCATTATTTCGCAGGCAAGTGGACGCTTCTCAGGGCTATTCAGCACATACTCACTGTTGCGCCGCCATCGTAACAGCCCATTGCAGCTCATTGTGCCTTGTGGCAGCGCTCACAGAATTTCTCAGATACATGACAAATAGAGAAACAAATAGCGGACTGCCCCGCGATGTCGCCAAAAGCGAACCGGTATATACCAAGACATCACCATCACCGCGATCGCCGTGTATATAGATCACCATGGGCAGACTCGCCTATCCCTTTCGCCCCTCCCAAGTCGAATAGCAACCTCTGAAGCTCGTTTCCATCGCCTGCTCCCCCTTTTCCTTGATGACCACCGTCACTGAGGGCGGATACGTCTACGTTGACGACTCGGATCCGAAAGTGGTCTATTCCGGTGACTGGGGAATTTCGAATACGGAGTATGCGTGGCACGAGACCCTGCACTTTGCTTCAGAGGAAGGCTCGACGGCTTCGCTCAAGTTTACAGGTCAGTCCTTCGTTCTTTGAGTGATACTCTGCTCACGGTTCATATGCCAGGGACGTGGATATCAGTGGTAGGCGGCGGCGGAGATACCAACCAGTTCGGATATCCATCCACGTCCTACGTTATAGACGGCAAGAACTACAAGACCCTCCAGACCAGCGCAGACGCGTCTCACGACACGTACTTCGACAATGTGACCATGTTCACGTCGCCAACCCTCGACGCGGGCGAACACACGCTAGTCATAACCAATCTCAACGGGACTAAGCCGAACACCTTCTGGCTGGATTACTTCTGGTACCCTGCTCCTGATGATTTGGACGGCTCGGCCGGCTCGAGTGCAGGATCCTCATCCACGCATGGAACGACGTCGCAGACATCGAAGACACCGGCCACGTCACATTCTATGACCACATCCTCTTCTACGGCAACCACGTCGTCCTCGACGTCTACTGGTAGTTCGCCGAGTAACTCCTCAACGAGCTTCAGTGCGACCTCAAGCGGAGGGTCTTCATCAAGTACAGACTCGTCCTCGCTTGCATCATCCAGCTCATCAACGGCAGCGGTGGCTTCTCCAAGCATCCCCAGCGCTGTGCCGGGCAGTGGTAGCGTGTCTGTCCCACTGCCCGCGCCAAGCCAGACCGCTGGGAGCGACAAGGATCTCTCTGTGGGTGCATCCGGCCATTCTCAGAATGTCGGAGCGATCGTAGGCGGCGCAGTCGGAGGAGCCGTCCTCCTTGCCCTGTTCGCCATACTCGCCGTGTATCTCTTTTTGAGGCACAGGATGCACGCTCGGTCAGGCGGGGACATGATGTACAAGTACAGTAAGTTCACTCCGCTGTCCCTCGTGCGCGTCGAAAGCAGGCTGACAGGACTGCAGAGATTCAGCACGACGCATCTCCGGGACCGGGAGGCCTCTTCCCTTCAGACGACCATCCCCATACACCATCTCTTCCGCCAGATCCCTTCGCTTCGGGCCCCTCATCGGAGACGTCCTCCGCTTGGGTGGAATCCGCTGCAGTCTTCGTACCTCACCAACTTGGCACGTCTGAGCCTCAACAACCACCGGGGCCTGGTATGTTTGTCTTTAGACCAGTGACCAAGGATCGGGGCGAGTACGCCCCTTTGAGCACTGCACCGGAGGCAGCGCTGAGTGTAGTGGATACGTTGCCGCCACCTTACAGCGCCAGCTAGCCAATTCAGTTCTCAGCGCCTGCCGCCATGCAAGTCGTCTTTTGGGATCGTCAGGATTTTGGACTTGTTGGATACGCTCTTTTGTATTCAGGTTTGTCCCTTGCGCTATCTTATTGCATTTTACGATAGGCTCGAGGTTGCTGTGATGGATCCCTGTAGCGACTGGCTCACGCTCTCACCGTTGAGACGTTTTCGGGCCGGCTGTTGAAGCCAGTTGATCATGATGGCTTTCGAAGCGAAAGCAAAATGCCAGGGGATACAACTTCGAGGCAAGCAATGCACAGCGCAATTGCTTGAGCTCAAGGCGTCGTGGCACGCCTGCCTGGATGTCATAGACATTCAGGACCGACGCGACTGCATGTTTTCTCATGGTGTGCTCTTTCCCCGTGCTGCTCATCAACGGATTCTGTAGGGTCATCATGAGAACAGCGCCCAACGCGGCGACTGTGACGAGGCGCATGCTGGATGCGATGCAATTTGTCCACACGGTGAGATTTCGGGCCATGGCGATGTTCACCCCTTGCCAGTGCTGTCAAGGCTGAACACACCGCCAACGTTCCTCGAGCAGAGTATGCGCGAACTGTGGTTTCGACAGGTCCCTTTCAGACGGAGTCTTGTGGAAGCAACTGCCACGCATCTAAATACCGTGTCTCCGACTAACACACGAGCACGTAGCCTGGTTCGGGGTTCGCGCGGCTAAGGCGGATTGCAATTTCATTGATTCAAAGGCGGGCGTCGTTCAGCCGAATCCGGATCGAGACCTCCCAGATGCCCGAGATGGCAGCGCAAGCTGTATGACCGTCGGGAGAGTCTGGGACCTGGCACAAACGCGCTGTCGGGACCAAGTTCTGTCTCGCACAAAGCTGGACACTCACCTGTTGCTTCTGTTCCAAACGTTCCTCGCTCACCCGTCTTAGTGACTCCCTCCACTCCTTCGACAAGGCAATTCTGGGCAGTCATCGCCATTGAGTCGCGCACGAATGTCCTCGGGAGCTGGTGGAGGATGGGTCTATGTGGACGATGCGGATTCCAGTATCGTGTATTCTGGTGGTGACTGGTTCACTTCGACGAACAGCGGCCCGTCCAGCAACTCTGGCGTATTCGACGGCACGCTTCACGGAGCGCAAACCCAAGGCATCACCGCGACGTTCAAGTTCAGTGGTGAGCTTGTGCCCCCGACTCGGAGTCCGCGCGGTGACAAGAGCTGAAGCAGCTAGATAGGGTCGGAGGTTGGCGTAGTCGGCACCTCGGGTCTGACGGACGAGTTCGGCTGGCCAGCGGTGGACTTCTCTATCGACGGCGTGCAACAGTATACGAACACTTTCCCCGCCACCATCTCGCACGATACGCTCTTCACGAACGTCACCTTCTTCGACTCGCCGGTCAGCCCCGGAGAGCACATCTTGACGATCACGAACCTGAACGGGACGGCGCCGAACACTTTCTGGTTCGACTACATCTTCTATGCACCGATTGCAGACACGTCGACCTCGAGCACAAGCGCGACGTCCGAGTCGGCAGGGAAGACAGACACTGGATCTTCGTCACCGACTACACCGCCCGCGGGTCATGGTGGATCTTCGGCCTCCTCCAGCACGGCGCCGGCTTCAGCGACTTCGCACACGTTTGTTACATTACCAGCGAGTACCGGGTCTGCCTCGGTTAGCGAAGTTACCCAGGGGTCGCACAGCTCTTTGTCATCTCTCGGTACCACTCAGTCGTCGGTGGGAGCTTCTGGGACGCTGGCTAGAGTTTCAGGGACGTCCGATTCGAGCACCTCGAGCAGCACCCCTAGCGAAGCGCCAGGGATACTACATGAGTCAAGCTCTGCGTCGACGGGGAAGCACACGGGCGCGATTATCGGAGGCGTCATAGGGGGAATAGTCTTGGTGATCCTCGCCATGGTCCTCGCATACTTCGTGTTCAGGCGTCGACTGCGAGCCTGGTATGGCATAGATGGTACGGATTACGCCGTTGCTGTACGGACGCATGCGGATACTGAGCTTCTGGTTGCAGAAATCGTACCGGCTGACTCGGTCGAAGGTGCGAGGTCAGATAGGCGAGTGACCATCCTGGCCGCAGACATACCCGCAACCGCTCCTCTGTCAAAGGAACAACCGTCTGTAGTAACAGTGAGGCGTGCAGCAACTGCGACGGGCGGAAGAGACAACCCGGCCGTCGCGCATGCGGCTTCCCCGACAGCGGACTTGGAGGAGACATCGCTTCCCGGATTAGCAGATGGACAGCGTGGGCGACGAAGAGAGGAAGATAGGACTGGCTCACGAGCGAAGACGGTGGTTCGTGCGATGACATCGCGTATACGTAGTCGCATGCCATGGCACGGGGCGAGGGTCGTGCAAGAGGTGGATTCTGGACTGCGACTGCCTGCGGACGAGGACATTGTTGAGACATTACCTCCACCGTATTCAGCCCAGTAGGATGCATATATGACCCACTGTATTCTGTCGTTACTGGTTCTTGTCCATATCATAGGGTGTTTGCGTCGTATTAATATATGGTCAGTATGAGTGTATACGTAGACAGAGCTGGACGCGTTACTTGATTACTTGATGACTTGGCTTCTTTAATAAGGCGGTGGTATGCTATGTCGCATCCTACGTAGCTCACAACCGGTGTTTGACTGGCTGGGTACCCGGTACTTAGTGGCAGTGGTGGTAGGACAGGCGCCCGGGAGTGGACATGAAGCGCCCGAAGGGGAAAGCGGGCCGGCGCGGGCCGGGGTCGATCGTGATCGGAGAGTGCAGCATGGGCGCCTAAATGAAAGGCCTCCGCCACCGTCTCCTCATCCAAGTCCTCATCCAAGCCCTCTCCCCGCACGTTCAGTCCTTCTCCTCTCTCTCACATTCTGCAGCGTTGCTTGATTTTGCTGTGATACCTTGGCGACTGCGGAACGACTGTAACATACCTTCAAGGGCTAGGACCTTGGAACTGCCTTAAACATAGCTCGGTGCCTCTTCGCAGTTCAATTCCAGGAGACCCTACCAAGATGTCCAAGAGACGTGTAGCATACTACTATGACCGTGAGTGGCACATCCTCCTTGCATTGTCGAGAAACAGCACATAGCGCATGCACACAGCCGACGTCGGCTCATACACCTACGGACTCACCCATGCCATGAAACCCCAGCGCATGAGGATCACCCACGAGCTCGTCTCCGCCTACGACATGCTCCCCAAGATGCACGTATTGGTGAGTACCTCACCCACCCATATCATCCTCAGCATCAGTACACCGACGCGTCTCAGCGCGCCAAACGCGCAACTGCCGAGACCATGACCCGTTTCCACACCGACGAATACATCGACTTCCTTTCCAAGGTCACCCCAGAGAACGCACGCAGGCTCACCTACCAAGGCACCCGCTTCCTCGTCGGTGACGACAACCCGCCGTTTGAGGGCGTGTTCGAGTTCTCGTCCATCTCCGCGGGCGGCTCCATAGGTACGAATCGGACGCGGTCATCCCGCCGTTAAACCACATCCGATGGCACTGACGCTGGAATGCTTGCAGCCGCTGCGAAGCGCCTCATGGAGGGCCAGGCAGACATCGCCATTAATTGGGCAGGCGGCCTTCATCATGCCAAGAAACGTGAGGCCTCGGGCTTTTGCTACATCAACGACATTGTCCTCGGCATCCTCGAAATGCTCCGCTACGTCCCGCGCGTGCTCTACATTGACATCGACTGCCATCATGGGGACGGAGTAGAGGAGGCGTTCTACACCACAGACCGGGTCATGACGTGCTCTTTCCACAAATACGGAGACTTCTTCCCTGGCACTGGACAGATCGAGGACAGAGGCCGAGGTCCGGGACGAGGGTACGCTCTCAACGTGCCGCTCAAAGATGGCATCACGGACGAAGCATACAAGAGCATATTTGAACCTGTGAGCAGCTCCTGAGCCCAGCAGTCGCGCGAATTCTGACCGGTCCACCAGGTCATTGACAAGATCCTCGACGTGTACCGCCCCTCCGCCGTCGTCCTCCAATGCGGCGCCGATTCCCTCTCCGGGGATAAGCTTGGCGGTCTGAACCTAACCATGGAGGGACACGCGCATTGCGTTCAGTACATGCGCTCGAAGAACATCCCGCTCATGCTCCTCGGTGGCGGTGGGTACACCGTCAAGAACGTAGCCCGGGCGTGGACGTACGAGACCGCGTGCGCGCTGGGCATCGAGAAGGACATCGACCCGAACTTGCCGTGGAACGAGTACTTTGAGTGGTTCGGGCCGCGCTATCGGCTCGAGGTGCTGGAGAGCAACTTGGAGGATCTGAATGTCAGGGACGGGTCGTTGGACAGGAATAGGTAGGTTTGCGCCCGGCTGCGTCCGGTGGGCCGCCACACACTTCTCTGGGGTGCTAACGCTATCATCGCACAGGGCCACGATCCTGCAGTTCTTGTCGGAGCTGCAGCCGGCGCCGTCGGTCGAAATGCAAGACGTCCCTCGCGAGGGTCTGGCGGAACACCTCGGTCTTCCGGGCGTGCGCGCCCAAGGACCCCTCGATGACATGGATGAGAAGCTTGCACGTACGTATAATCGTTCGCGGAGTTTCCCGCAAATTTTCTGGTCATTGAACACCATTCGTAGAGCACGCGCGGTTCGTGTACGACATGCAAAAGGACTCCGATGGGTCGCAGACGGAGTCCGACGCGGAGTCCGACGCGTCCTCGCACGTCGCTCGCGGGCGTTCTGGCCGCAAGACGCGGGCAAGCAAGAAACGCATGAGCATCCGGACATCCCAGTATTTCGACGTGCCGCGGCTCCCGTCGGACTACGAGGACGGGGACGAGGACCTCGGCTGCGGGCACGAGCACGAGGAGGACGCATGGGCGAGCGCGCGCGCGGGACTGCCGAGCGGGAAGCGGAAGAGGCGGTTCTTCCAGAGCATCGCGGAGTGGAACCCGGTGAAGAAGGTCGCGACGGAGAGGGAGAGGGCGGGGGTGCAGCCCGGTGTCGAGGCCCGTATGGTGAACGGGGGCAGGCGGAGGGACAGAAGGCGGGCGAAGGAAAAGATCCCCGAACAGAGCGAAGAGATGGATGTGGATGGCGATGTGGAGGACGAAGAGTGAGTCTGTGCTGGGATTGTACTGTCATTTGTTTGTATATCTATGGTCGGATATGTACACTACCGTTCTCCTACAGGGTATAGAGTTTTCGCTTTTGGCTACATACCATCCGATTCTCTGACCACTCGGCATACAAGAGATCGCCGCAGAGCCCGGCCCATGAAAACACTATATCACAGCGAAGATGGACACGAAGATGGACACCATACTTTTGTAACGGATGTGTGATGTATCAGCATCTCACCCAACCAGCTTGTACACGCCCAACGCGTTCACGCCGCCGCAGAACTCGAACCCCGCATTCCCCGGGAGCGGACAGAGCGAGTTGCACGCGGTCTCCGCGACCTTCTGCGCCGCGGGCACGGGCGCGCTCCCGCTGCACTGGCACACGCCCGCGTCCTCGACCGCGGCGAAGGTCGCGCCGGCTTGGGAGCACGCCTGCAGGCACTGGTTGACGAGGTCGAGGTTCGTGGAGAAGGTGTGCGTGGTCGAGCTGGTGAAGGCGGGGGCGGCGAGCGAGTCGGCGATGCAGCCTTGGTAGGCCCAGCTGCCGGGGCGGAGGGCGGGGAAGCTGTACACCTATTCCACCATGCGTTTAGTCCAGCCACGAGATTCAGCCCGGGAAGGGAGAGCGCGAACCTGGATGCGCCACGCGCCGCCGCAGGAGAAGTTGCCGTTGCCGGAGCAGGCCATGTTGCAGTCCGAGGCGGGCGCGTTCTGGAGCGTGCCGACGAGGCCGCTCCCGCAGTGGCACTCGTTCCCGAACTCGACGCCGGCGTACCCGAAGCCCTGCGCGGCGCAGCTCTCGACGCACGACGCGGGGGTGTTGGCGGCGACCTGCGTGGTGATGTCGCCCGCGATGATGCGCGCGGGGTTGTCGATCGCGCAGGTGGAGACCGTCGTCCAGTTGAGCGGGATGGTCTGGGTGTGGAAGGAGCGCGCGCTGTGCGCGAGCGAGAGGACGAGGAGGACGAGGGTGAGGGAGAAGGCGGCCATTGTCGTCATGGAGAGGGAGGGCGGATGCGGTCTGAGCTGAACTGGCGGGGACCTGGGGGGATGACGACAGGACGAGAGGGCGAATTATATCAACCGCGACTAGGTACGAGAAGTTGGGCGTATGATGTGGACGACGGGTACCTCGAGCGGAGGTGATGATCGTGGAAGAGCCTTACAGGCTTGTCAGTCGCGAGATATCTGAGGAAGCAACTTGTCGGCGCTGCGAGAAGCTATCTGTTCATCGAGTGATATTGTTCGTACGCACGAGAAGCAAGGGACGCCGTCCATGAATACGAGAGATCGCTCACTAATCCCAATCAATGCCCGCAAGAGCCTCCGGGAGGAGACGCATCGACGCGCGTCGAAAATCTGCAGGCCCATGCATCGCTGGAAAACCAGCGGGACCTGAGGCTGGACAGCTCGAACTGATAGAGAACCAGAAGAGGCAGGCACCGACGTCGGTTACAAGGCGGAGTTGGCGAGACCGGGGGATGTTGTGCCTTCTGCAATGTGGTCCCAAGCGGTAATGCCGATGGTGGGCCTGTGTAGACGCCTTCCTGCATTGAGGCGAGCGGTGAATAGGTGGCAGGAAGGAGGGCGGATTACGCGGACGCTGTTCCGGTATACGAGGTGAACGTGTGTAGCGGCCTCCAAAGATACGCTTGCGGGTCCCGCTGGACGCACGACCTATCAGCGGCGAGGTTCTGAAACGCACGTACGAGGTAGCGTATACATTTCCTCGTATCACTGACAGAGGGATCCATGACGATATCGGGCATGTCTCTTCATCACTCACTAGTTGTCCAGATTGAAAGTAGGACGCTGATTGTTCTAACGCACACAACGTTGTGTTCGTTGGATGAGGACTGCTGTAAAAGCTGTTAACAAGTGGATTTCAGTAGAAAGCTTCGGAAACGTACCAAGCCAATATCGTTCAAGATCGAGCTAGGAGCTGTAAAAAATTCGGCGGCACACAACTTCGGAGTATGGCGTGTCATGGCAAGTCATTGCTACATAAGGCGTACAAGCATGAGCCCATAATACATCTCAGCATATCCAGCCCACAAGCCAACTTCTCGCCCCGGACGGCGAGCAAACAAACGATGAACGGAGAAAGAAAGAGTGCAAAGATATCGCAGCACGAGCGGATCTACATCAGCTCCCAATCGGCTCCCAGCCCTCTCGAAGCCGTTGGTCTAAGCGTGCGGGGCTTCATGTTTTGCATTGCAGCCCACCCGGTGCGAGACATCCCGCCTAGCCTCTTCTCCTTCGCCCTCAATTTGTTCGCGCGTGTCATGGATGGTGCAAGTCCGGAGGAGCTCCCGAGGAACAAGGAACAGTGGAAGTTGGTCAAGCAGCGACGTCAAGTGCGCTTAGTAGAGACGGATGGGGCGGCCCATCGTCGACTTGATGTGGAGCGACTTGACGTTCTGCCAGTTCTTCTTGAGCAGGGAGACGAGGAAGTTGATGCCTTGCGGAATGGAGGTAAGTCTCGGGAGTGCAGTTTTGAGAACAGTAGGAATACGCACTCAGCATGACGTTGCCGAGAACCTGGTCCTCGGTCATCTGAACGTGGCCGACGGCGACACCCAAGCAGAGAACCTTCTTGAGCTGGAACTTGATGGTGGAGCGGACCTCGGTGAGCTTGTTGTTCAAGTCCTCAGAGTGGGAGACGGGGGTGGGGAACTTGCCGGCTGAATTGGAGGGTTAGACGGAGGTGAAGGAGGTGCTGGTGGGATGGGACGTACCCTTGGAGAGACCGGGACCAAGGAGACGGGGGATCTGCTTGATGAGAGCCTCGGAGGCGAGGAAAGCATCGTACTTCTTGGCGAGCTTCTTGACGAGCTTCTTGTTCTTGTTGAGCCTAGAGGGACGGCAGGGTCAACTACATGGGGGCCAAGAGGCGGTAGGAGAAGGACGCACTTCTTCAAGTCATCAACGGACATGTACTCGAGGTCGATCTGCTTTGCACGGTCGATGTCTGCGGCATCGGCGAGAATGCAGATGGACATGCGAGGGCGGGGGACATGGGGAAGCTTGACGGTGCCAGAGAAACGCTTGTCACGCTGGGGGTCGTAGTTCTTGAGGCCGATCTGGAGCTCGATGGTCTCGACGAAGTTGCGCTTCTTCTCGCCGGTGGACTCGGCGATGAGCTCCTTGATAGAGCCCCGCACGCTTGACACTGAAAGCTTGCTTCCGCTGCACGTATGCGTTCAGCACACGTCGTCTGTGCGTTGAGAGGAACGGGGAGCACGAACCTCATGCTTTTTGTGGATGCCTTGAAGACTTGAGGGCTGTTGGCGGTGGACGATGACCTCCTCGTCGTCGTCGCCTCTCCAAATTCTGGCCGCCGTGAGGGAGCGTGGGAATCAACTGTACAGTAGTGACAAATGCAGTCACACGTCACGCTACCCGGCGCTTGGAGGGTGGGGGGTGTAAGCGCCGGTAGCTCGCTGTCGGTGACCTCTCGTACGCTGTCGACGCTGTCGGTGATCTCTCGTACGCTGTCTAATCGCTCATCGACGTCGTCTGGCTTGTCTTGTGCGCTGGGCACTTGGACCTCTCAGCCGCGTGCTCTCATTGACCTGTGCACCCTCGACTTTGCGAGTCATCGTGCACTCAGTCACCGCTTCTATCCTGCTGCCACTTGTTCCTCTCCAGTGCATACGCAGGTCGTCTCTCGTAGGGGGCACGACTTCCTCATTCGACTGTATTGTGAGGCAGAATAAGAATCACTCTTGTGCTCGTAACGTCGTTGTCGTCGCCCAGCCATACATGCATCTTGCAGTCTTCACATCACATGTTCCTATCAGTCCTGCGTCGACGTCCAAATCAGTCTATTATCCCAGAGCTGCGCATGTCCATTTAGCCAGGTGCGTTGACTTTGGCTTGGCCTCAACGTACGACGGGCACGGAATGCCATCGGTTGTCCGTCAGATATTCCCTGCCCTTGCTTTCCTGCACTTGATGCCCTTGCAATGAGTCCTTCACCCTTGTGTCGCCCACACGGCATCTCGCTCTTGTGCGCGAATACGGCCATCAGCTCTCAGCCGTCACCGGATCAGTACTCATATTGATCCCGGCGGGATCCAAATCACTGCAAAATCAATCCCAGCAGCCATCCAACTCCGCCTACTGACTTGACTTATTCCCACCCACGAGCTCCAGGATGTAGCTTCTCCGCCATGAAGTGGTTGTGTGGCTATCTACATTCCTCCCGCAGACCTTCACCGGGTACACCCATTCGCCCCCACAAGCCTTCAGCGAATTCCATTCCGGGCGTTCTCATCCGTCTTCACAACGCAATCCACTGTTCCGGTTGCCCTGTTGAGGGCGAGATCAGACTCGTCCTCTGGCAATTGCGAGAAGATGACATTGAACACGTCCGCTTGGAGCTCAGAGGCAGGGCTACAACGTCAGTTCGATCGTTCAATTCGAACCCTAACAAACAGTTGACTTACGAGCAACAGCCGCGTAACTCGCGGCCATCCCGCTCAAACCGAGACTATCCCGCTTGTCCATATCGACATTCCCTTGTGGACATACGATGGCATGGAGGATGAGCCTGACCTCGGGCACGTGCTAGTCTCGAAATCCTTCAGCTTCCAGCTCCCTCCAGAGCTCCCTCCGACGTTGTATAACCCTGGTAGGACCACTGAAGCAGAGGTCAAGTACGCAATCACCGTGGTGGGTGTCCGCCCGGAAGATCCCCAGCACCATCGTCGCATGCACATACCCATCGTGGTCGTCCCGCCGAGTGACAATCGCCAGCTCTTGGATGTCAAAGCTAGGCTGTCCGGTACTGCTACGATGGCGGATATAGTTCCATGGCGGACGGAGCGCGCGGAGAAGCGGATCCGGCGAGCCCCTTGGGGGCGACATGCCACAGCCCAGGTCCAGGTAGGAAGTTATTTTGTCCCGTGCATGTAAAGTCTACTCATGGCGCACGTCTCAGCTGACGATACCCGACCTGTTTGCCCTACCCTTGTATATCAAAATCCCGTTCGTGATCGACATCGTGACAACCAGCCCTCTTCTTACTCGCGCCAAGGCGGACGCGTTCTCACAGCACAGATCCGTCTTCCCAGTCGTACCTACCGCATTTACTACGCTGGAGTTCAAGCTCCGTCGGAGACTCAGCCTCCGTGCAGGTGCCCTGAGGGACGACGTCACCTTCGATGTCGCGACGTTCACGAACGCTGCATTGGTGATTTCTGCTGTTCAGGCGGAAACACCGCCCAGGAGGTGGCAGCCATTGCCGGATGCGGACGAGAAGAGTGCCGGTGCGCTGGGGAGGTGGGTCCAACGCTCGAGCTTCCGGTCGACATTCCAGCTTGCTTGTGCGCCTTCGTTCACAACGGAAACTATCGACTGCCAGGTGCGTCTGTGGATATTCTGCGGTTGACGCTGGCATTGACGACACAATCGCCAGTACTCCTTGGAGCTGACGGTGCCGTTTGCTGGTGCCGGGAACGACGTGCGCATAAGTTGGCCAATTCGCGTCAGCTCGGGGCTCGACGCACCCGCTGCGCGAGACAAGCTAGACTCTCCTGCCCCATTGCTGGCACTTGAGAACTTCCTTGATCTGCCGCTGTGCGTTCGATCTTTGGTTGTAGAACATATGGCAACTGATGATCCCTACAGATTATATTGGGACGCGAATGTCGACGAGTGGGATGGATGATGCCGGTTCAAACGTAAGGGTTGCTCCTGTGTACTTTGTACTATTGCCTCAGGAGTTACTCGCAATCAGCCGCATGACTGGGGTGGTAATGTACTCGATGCTCGAGGCAGGTACATCAGGGATCTTGTACTAATGCCACCATCCTGAAGCTATGCTCGGGCTCGTATCTGCATCGGAGTCTTAGTGGGACGGAATGTCATGCATGTCTGCGGTATACCGTTGCAACTCGAAGGGGGCATAGCCATCGTAGGAGCCTGAGGCTGAGTGCGGTCCCACCTCGGAGTCTTGGCTTCCGTCGCCGCCGTTCCAACTCAAGCCCGCCCTCGTCGCAGCTCACGGCGCACGCATTTCATTAGCATCACGAGCTGCTCGCATTCCAGTGCGATCTTGATCGAGTCTCATTCTGACATCGCTAGCGTTCCAGTGAACTGCGGTCGCAGCAGCCACGGGTCTGCCAAGGGCGCCCATCTGTCGCACCCGGACGGTACATATAAAGGACTCGCTTGACCCGCCGGGCAGACTGCATCTGTTCTGTCATGCAAAACCTAGTACTGCATTGGAGGAGATCCCGGCCGGACAATCTCGCTACGGCGGCCCAAGCCAGCTCGTCTGCTACCTCCTCCAATTGCGGCGTCACCGTCCATCTCCCAAGCAACCTATACGTCTCTGGAGGCCCGGTCGAGGGCGAGGTCGAGCTGGATTTCGCTCAGCTGCGGCAAGATAACATCCAAGATGTGCGCGTGAAACTGAGAGGCCGAGCCGAGACGTGCGCGTTGTCTTCTCTGCGGTCTACGTCAACATCTGTGTATCATTTCGTTGACATCCGCCGCAGATTTGTTACGATCAACACCACCACCACTCAAGAGACCATCTCCCTCGTGCGGGTATCTGTCACCTTGTGGACGAACGGTGCTGCCTACCCCGCACCGGGCTCGAACAGCTTGCGGATCCCGTTCAGCTTCCAGCTACCAACTGACCTCCCGCCTTCCCTTTCTTACGTTGGCGGAGGCGGGGTCGTGTCGATCCGGTACGCTCTGACAGCCGTCGCTGTCCGGCCGGGAGCCTTTCACCGCAACCGCCGCGTCCGAGTGCCGATCGCGCTCGTTCACGCCGACCCACCCGAATACATCAATATAAGGAATCATCTCCTCCGTGTGGCTGCTGGTTCTGAAACCACCTCATTCAAAACCTATCGCACGGAGGATAATGTCCGGAAAGGGTTATGGGGTGACTACGGGAGTGTCAAAGTTCAAGTGGGTTATCACCATGTCCTCCCGCGTTGAAGAGAACTTATCAGATCATGTCATGCAGCTGATGATCCCAGAACTACCTGTGTTGCCGCTTTTCGTACCGATCCCCTTCGTGATTGAAATCAAGACGACCTCTCCGCCACTCACACGCGCCAAAGCTGACGCGCTCCCGCAAGGTAAACCGGTGTTCCCTGCTGCACCGGACGAGTTCTCTGCGCTTCAGTTCAAGCTGCGTCGCTCGATGCGCATCCGCGCGAATCCCTACTGTGGTGAATTCCTCCTCCGACATTGCGGTATTCACCAAGGACCCGAACGTGCTCTCCGCCGTGCAGACCGAGAGGGCGGAAAACGGGTGGTACCCTTTGCATAGCACTGACGAGAAGAGCACGGATGCGCCGGGAAAGTGGATTCAGCATGTCACGTTCCGCTCGTCATTCAGCCTCGCTTGTGCCCACACATTCAAGATCGATAACGTCGACTCACAGGTGCCTCCACATTCTCTCATCTCGTCGTGAATCCGCGATTGACCCAGCCACGATTAGTTTCAACTGGAATTGACCGTGCCGGTCGCCGGCGTCGGAAACAACGTGCACATCAAAGTGCCCGTGGTTTTGACCTCGGGCCTTGACGCACCGGTTGAGCTCAACAGCCTGTATAGGTCCCTCGGATCAAACGTACTAGCAGCAGGAAGCACCACTACCCTCCTCGACCTACCGCCGTGCGTCTTTTGCTGTACAATGCACTGGTACGAATGCCATTCTAACGCAAATCGCATTGCAGGTCATACTGGGACGCTGATAACAATGGCTGGGACGACGAGAAAGACTAGAAGCGGCATCTCGTGGGATGGGAGACAGTCTGGGGTTGTCTTGGGGAGACGATTCCATTGGTTGAGCGTAACAGGTCTCGTTCACGCATGTAGTCGCGATGTACGAATGAACTTTAACAGGACGCGAATGGGAAGTATACGTAGGTGATTACTCCTTCACCACGACACCTCTGAGCTTAGCGAAGAAATCGGGATCCGCATCGTCCGCCACCGTCGAAAGCTCCAAATCTTTCCACTCGTCGAACTCGCGCTGGATCTCGTTGATCTTGTTCTGGAGGACGAATCGAGCATCCGCACCAAGGGGTAGGCGCTGAGGCGGGTGCGCCGCCTTCGAAATGGTGATGAGCGCGCGACCCACTGGTGGCAAAGAAGATTGTAAGTTGTCATGTCTTTCGAGTGTTGCTACCGATACGAACCTTTGTATGGGTCGCCCATAGGCTTGCCAGCCCCGCGGACAACGGCACGGAACTTCGTAGCGTTGGTGTCCGGGCCATCGTAGGCGGGAGGGAGAGGCTTAACGGCCATGTTCGTGGAAGACCAAAGTGTGCGCACGCCACCGGGCTGAATGACGATGACCTTGATATTCCACTTGGGATCGAGTTCCTTGTTCAGGCCCTCGGAAAAGCCCTCAAGAGCTGTTGGTGTTTGGTGAGTTTGGGGTCAGTGGGAATATTCATGGGGCTCGCAGGGCACTCACCGAACTTGCTCGCAGAGTAGAATGCGAGCGTGGGATTCGAGATGAATCCGCCCACAGATGAGATGTTCAGGATCCGGCCACCTTGCTCCGGCGGGTTGTTCTCGCGGAAGTGTTTGACTGCCGATCGCGAGATACGCACCGCAGCCCAGAAGTTGACCTCGAAAAGGGCGCGGGCGTCCTCATCGCTCGTCCCCTCTACCACGCTGTCCAGCCCGTAGCCGGCGTTGTTCACCACAACGTCAAGCCTGCCGAAGTGAGTGGCTACGCGGGCAATGAGGTCGTCCGCAGGGCTTGGTCGTGTCTGCGACGTTGTACTCGAGTACAAGGAGGGATGAGCGGTCGTATTTCTCCATGAGCGAAGTGAGCGAGGAAGCGGAACGGGTCGTCGCTGCGACACGTTCACCGATGGCAAGAACTTCTTGGGCGGTAGCGAAACCAATGCCAGAAGAAGCACCCGTTACTGTCGGGACTCTGTAAGAGGTTGCGTGGACTGTGTAGAGAACGAAAGGCGCTTACTGAGCCAAACTCGGGAGCCAGTGGGGGGTGTTGAGGTAGTAGACATGAGGAATCGCAGGTGATTGGCGCAGATGGTAGAAAAGCGGAGGAGGATGGTGTTCACATCGACGAAACATCCTCGTATATATAGCAGACTGCATAGGTTCTCCTTGAGAGGATCCCCTGGGGTCCTTACATCGGGCCGCCAGGGTTGGACTTGAAGTCAATGCCAGTAGGCGGATTCACTACGAAAAGGAGAGCCACAGGATCTGATGGATGCCGAGTGCACGCGCAACACTTCGGTATACCGTAACAGAAGCTAATGTAGTGAGTCTGCAAAAGAGTGCAATTCCCGGTCGGAGATGGTCAAAGTCGCCGCTCTGGATTCGACTGTTGCCTCCTCGCATCAGGCGCGGGTACCCACTGCGCGGATGCATGTCTCTGGACGTGCAAAGAGTAAGTGATATTGAACGTGAAATATAAGATCAAGTAGTCGTAGCGGAGCCCTTGGCCTTCGGAGCTCAGTATGTGGCCGGTCCTCCGCTACTATGATCGCGAAGTTGCGGAGAGAGATGAAGTCGACGGGATATATGGGGAGGCAGGGTTAGGGTCAAGTACCACAACTCCTGGGCGCTTGTGAATTGGCGCATCCGCCTCCTCCAGCTTGCGACTCTTTCCGTGGCCATAAATCCGCGTACCCGCCTTCAAATCCAGGACCGTCTACGCCTGTGACTATAGGACCGTGTGGAAAGTTGTCACTCTTACAGTCCGCAGTTTGCAATCCACCCAACGGCAGAGTGCTGTTCTAACCGCCGGTTGCACCTCCGAGTCCAAGCTGCAGGATTCGCAATGCAACGAGCTTGAGACACATGACAGCCTCCTGCCGTACTCCACCAACGGCGCTCATGGTCCTCGGTCAAATTCGAATGCTTCAATGCAAACAATGCCCGAGTCGGCTTGTGGCGGTGAAGCACTCCCTGGTTCATATTCCCCGGTCGGACAATGTTCCCTCTTGAACGTGTCTCAAGGACCACGAGACGGGATGCCATGCGTGCTCCAGTTCTGTTCAAGCGCAGCTCGCGGAGTAGCACGGTACTTCACCAGCGTTCAAGTGACGGCCCCTGGTAGCTTGACGTACCGTATGTGCCGTATATCATCACGACCTGCAGCCGCACGCTCAAGGACGATTCTAACCATCTTATGCTCTAGGTGTGCGAGCGCCCTCGGAGCGATATTGTGTCTTTGCTCACTGGCTGTCTGATAGTCTCTATGCCATCATGCTGGAGCATCCGGCGGGAATCTCCTCGGGCGAGGAGCCCTTGGAGTGCGTGACCATAATAGCTCTCACCAAGCACTCGGTAAATCTGCAGTAATGTGCATTACTTCCTGCGCTGTCGGACATGTTCTCATCGCGTGATATAGTCTCATTCAGGAAACGATATCCGGTCCAGTGATGACGTGCTGGGTATCAAAGACCGGCATCTACCGCCCATGAACCATCTTCAGCCCAAGGGCACGCAGTTTCTACTCAGAAATAGCTGGGACTGACCACGCCGTGCCGTGGTTACAACTTCTGGCCATCCGACTACAGTTGTCCGGCAGCTCATATTCTGGCATGGTAGCGCACTGCGTCCAGACCGGACAGATCAAAGCGTATCCAGAAGGCACGCCCACTCAGATCGCCAATGAAACCTCAATGTGTCATATTTTCTACCGCAGGATTTTCGATGATCGCGGTGACCCTTGGCTACGGTCGCCGTACGACTCGACCGTGAGCGGCTCGCGTTCTATGATCTTTCCCTCTCTACTACAGTCTTCCGAGCCCTCTTCAGCCAGATAACCTGGAAACCGGCCCCGCGTCTGGAGATGGCCACGCGTAAGCAGAGTTGGGGTGTTGAGTTTACGTACAATCGCTGGGTTGGGTGTGCTGTTGAGCGGCGGTACGGCGACTGGCAATATTGGCATGACCATGATCCATCTTCAAAGTAGTTTGTAGTGAAGACTCTCAGGACGCGCGCGGGCGTCTAAACGCGACTTCCTTGCGCGCGACGACCATCCTCCGCCTCCGACTCCCGACAGTATTTCCTGTCTTACGCTGCTTCTGCTTGCTGTTTGCTGTCTGTACCGCTGTGCGCTTCGTAAAAGTAACAATACAAGCACCCGAACCTTCCTTGGTCGCGGTCTACGCTGTGAGCTATGCCAAGTGACCTAGACAAGTTCGTGCTAGTCCTCTCCGCTCCCGCTCTCGCCCTCCAATATCCTGAGCTCTCGCGTGCCCCGCAGGCAGATCGAGCAGCTCCTCCGCTGTGAACCCATCTCCGAGGAACAAGTAAAGCGGCTCTGCATAAAAGCCCGCGAGATTCTCATCGAAGAAGCCAACGTCCAGGTCGTCGACTCCCCCGTAACAGTATGTCCCATCCTCCTCCCCGTCCGCGAGCGCGATCGTCGTCAATGACACTTATCTCATGAGATATGCGGTGACATACATGGCCAGTTCTGGGACATGATGGAGCTCTTCAAGGTTGGCGGGCCTTGTCCAGAGACAAACTATCTCTTCATGGGTGCGTCCTCCGCCTCCCACCACCACCCCACCCTCTCTTAACCTAGGGTCCTCCCCCAGGTGACTTCGTCGATCGCGGCTTCTACAGCGTAGAAACCTTCCTCCTCCTCCTCGCCCTCAAAGTCCGATACCCTGAGCGCATGACCCTCATCCGCGGAAACCACGAGTCGCGGCAAATCACCCAAGTCTACGGCTTCTACGACGAGTGCCAACGAAAATACGGCAGCAGCAACGTCTGGCGGTGGTGCTGCGAGGTCTTTGACTACCTCGCCCTCGGCGCCATCGTCGACGGTCGCGTCTTCTGCGTCCACGGAGGGCTCAGCCCCAGCTTGCAGGGCATCGACCAGGTCCGTCGCGCTCGTTTGCACTCGCGCCGCGCCCGAGGCTCATCCTGCCGTAGATACGAACGATTGATAGGAAGCAAGAGGTCCCACACGACGGCGCCATGTGCGATTTGCTCTGGTCGGACCCTGACGGTGCGCTTCGCCTTCCCTTCGCTGATCCGCGCGGCCCACGCTGACGACCCCACCGCGAACTCAGATATCACGGGCTGGGGCCTCTCGCCCCGTGGGGCAGGGTACCTCTTTGGCGGGGACATCGCGAAGGTCTTCGCGCACCGCAACGGCATCGATCTCATCGCACGCGCCCACCAGCTCGCGATGGAGGGCTACAAGCTCATGTTCGACAGGACTATCGTCACCGTGTGGAGTGCGCCCAATTATTGCTACAGGTGCGTCTTCCGGACTTCTCCGCCGTCTGCAGATGGGACTGAGTTTATGCAGATGTGGGAATGTTGCGTCGATATTGGAACTCGACGAGCATCTGGCGCAAGAGTACAAGGTGTTCTCGCATGCGCCTTCGGTAAGCTCAAAGCGCTCCTTTCGCCGCATAGAGGCTTACCCGTGCTCTTAGGACGTACGCTCGATACCTGCCAAACGACCACCAGCAGATTACTTCTTGTAGGACGCTTGTGACTTTCCTAGATACCTCCATCTCTGTATTGTACGACTGTAGCCTACATTGGGAGCACAACCATCCATCCTCGGACGCGTGATGATCAAACGAAAGAGAGCAAGAAACAAATACTACGCTCTAGATGAGATTGCATTGGAATACAACGACAGATATATGCGTATCGTAACGAGTGCGCGAGGGGTCAGTTGCGTGACGGTCTTCTACATGGGCCGCGCGTGGCTGATGCGCGTACACGATGCTACTAGTGCTACTACGAGAACAGACGATGCGGAATGCTGCTACAGAGGGTTCGTGAGGGGGATAAATGCGGGTGTACAACGGCGTAGGCAGGTGGAGGGCGCTTATACAGCCGCCTTCGTCTTGCCCGTCGTCTTGCTGAACAGCTTCGCCTTCTCGAGCGCGGAGTAACCTGGAAAAGTCGTGAGTACAAGTGGCGCGCGCGATGACAGTCAAGAGACGTACTGTTCTTGACGAGGAGGTTCTTGTAGTCGACGATGGTGATGTCCTCTTTCGTCAAGTTCTTGATCTTGCGATCCTTGACCTCCCAGAGCTCCTCCGCAACCTGCGAGATGAGACCTACAAGGGGACGTCAGAGCTGATTTACAAGATGATGGGAGTGCCGACGTACGGAAGTCGTGCGAGACGATGACAACACCACCAGCGTACTCTTTGATCGCGCGTGCGAGCGCATCGATGGACGCCATGTCCAAGTGGTTAGTGGGCTCATCGAGCAGGAGAATGTGCGGGTGCTCCATCGCAAGCTGCGCAAACACGACGCTGCAGAGATGTTAGTCTTGTCCATTGCAATGAGTCAACGGATCGACATACCGGTTCCGGAGACCGTCCGACAGCTGCTTGATAGGAGAGGTCTGGTGCGCGCCAGTGAGACCGAAGCGGCCGAGTTGCGCACGCCACGCCTGGATGTCCTTCTCGGGGTACTTCTCGTGATAGAGGGACTGGAGGTGCTCGATCGGTGACTTGTCGTACGGAAGCTGGTCGGCGGAGTGCTGCGAGTACTTGGCGAGCTTGAGACCGACGTGCCGCGAGATCGTACCCTCGGTCGGCTGGAGGGCGCCCGTGATGAGGTTGAGCAGCGTGGACTTGCCGGTACCGTTCTGGCCGACGATGGCGATGCGGGAGTCCATGCTATGCAACGGGTCAGCGCGAGCCCGATGGGAAATGAGGAGGCGAACGCACTCGATACCGAAGGAGAGGCCCTGGTAGAGGTAATCCTCCTTCTTGCCAGAGTATGAGAAGGCGACTTCGTTGAAAGCCAGGATCGGCGGAGGGAGCTTCGCGACGTCCTCAAAGTTGAAGCGGAGCGGTTTGGGAACCTCGATCTTCTCGATGAGGCCGGCGGCCTCCATCTTGTCGATGATCTTCTGCTTCGACTTGGCCTGCTTCACGAGGTTCGCGTAGGTACCGGCGGAAGCGATGAACCTGGGAAAAAAACACGGGGCGTCCGTGTCAGCATACACAAGGCGGAGATGAAGACGGGGTGGGGCCGAGAAGCACGCACTTCTTGATGTGGGCGATTTCCTCCTGCTGCTTGTTGTACGCCTTCATCTGGTTGACCTCGTTTTCGGTCTTGGTCCGGACGTAGGTGGAGTAGTTACCACCGTAGTAGACGAGCTTCTTCTTGGGCGTGAGATCCATGATGTTCGTGCAGACGGAGTCCATAAAGTCCTGGGAGTGCGAGGTGATGACGAGGATGTGGTTGTACATGGAGAGGTAAGCTTCGAGCCAGACGACGGCCTCGAGATCCAAGTGGTTCGTCGGCTCGTCGAGTAAGAGGAGGTGGGGCTTGACGAAGAGCGCGCGGGCGAGGGCGACACGCATACGCCAACCACCGGACATGTCCTTTGTGGGCTTGTGCATCATCTGCTGGGAGAAACCGAGACCGTGGAGGATGGAACCGGCCTTTGCCTCGAAGGTGGACGGGTCCATCTCCTCGAGCTCCTCGTAGAGGTGGTCGAGGGCGACCTCGTCAACGTCGTCCGCGACGGAGAGCTCCTCGATGCGCTGCTCGAGCTTTGCGACCTTTTCCTTTGCAGAGGCGACGATGTAGTCGATGGCGTTCACGTCTGAGGGCTCTGCCTCGCCGCGAACGAGGTAGATGTCGATGTGCTCGGGGATGTGGATGTCGCGGTCGGCAATGGATTGGAGGAAGGTGGACTACGGTAGGGTGAGCATGCGTAAGCGTAGAGCGAGGCACGCGAGGCACGTACCTTTCCAGAACCGTTCTCACCGAGGAGACCATAGCGCTGACCGTAGTTGAGGGAGACCTCTGCGTTCTCGATGAGTAACCGGCCGTGGAAGGAGAGGGTGTAGGAGTCGATCTTGATATCCCGACCCTTGGGATCGGAGACGAGCACGCCGGCGGCACTCCTGCAGGGACGAGGCGAGGAGGTGAGATCTACGCTCGTGCATTGATCGCGAGGGCGCACTCACCGATCTGTCGCAATCTGGAGCTTTGCCATGGCTGAGAGGTCCTCCTGGCTTGTTGCGGCGGAGGTGTTTGTGAGGGGAGTGTTTATCGAGCTGCCGTTGACGGAGCCTGTGGGGGTGGAGGTGCCTGTGGTCGTGGATGCGTCCCCGCCCTTGTTCTTCGCGGCCTGCTTGGCGGCCTTTTCGGCGAGACGCTTTTGTTTTGAAGCAGAGGGTGCCATGATGCGATGTGTGTGAGGAGCAGGTGGTAAGTAGTGGATGGAGGAGGAGGAGGAGGAGGAGGAGATGCGAAATCGATGCAAAGTCTCTCGCCCACTGTGGCGCTCGCCGGCGCTTACTCAAATTTCCCGCTTAGATGAGCTGCCCGAAAAGGAAAGCGACTACGTTCGGACGTCCAACAGCAGACAAGACATTGCACATGCACACGCACGCACACGCTCACGGTCCAGATCCCGGGGCAGGGGCAGACACTGCGCACACGGACAGCGCACGCTCGGCTCTATTACTCGGCTGTTCTATCGCAACGATACTTTTCCAAGAGAACGTCGGCAATATGGTACACAACGCACAACACACAGACGCAGCACATATACAATCAGCGACGCGCATCGACAGCAAAACAAGCCCTGGTATGTACGCAAGAACAGGCGCGGCTACTGCCCGATCCTGATATGAAACGGGGAATCTACAGTACGTAAGGAGCATAGAGGTGACCAAGCAAAGCGGAGGAAGAGACTATGTAACAACGTATGGCTATGTGCGACTATATCTGTACAGTGGGCGTGGCGTTAAATATCCGCATGACGGAGCGATGACAGTCCTAGGATACTGAGAGACAGAGCAGAGCAAGACGGCGGGAATGATGATGACCGGTTTTGTACGTAGGATGATGCTGTAGTATAGTATAGACGAGAGATGCGATGCGGCACGGACGATGGACAGCGATGATGAGCGACTGCGAGAAACAAACCTGAACCCCTCCGATCGAACAGAAACGGGTCACGACAGAACCGGACCCAACCAACATTCCGATTTGCCGGGACAACAAAATGGACTCGTGGCGGACGATGCGCCGCGCGCCGATGCCCCACACCGCCCACCAACGCAGATGATGGCCGACAGAGCGCGACCCTGGATATCGCCCCGGTAGTCTGGGCATTCAGCCGGGTCCTCGACGGTCGCAATAGCGACCCGCCACCATACCCGACTACTGCACCAGCCCACCGCGCCCTCGGTAGTCCTCCGCCCGCCACGTCCCATGCGCCGAATGCGCCTGTCCACCGCCCCCACCCCCGCCACCAGCGCTGCCGCCCATCACCGCCCCCGTCTGCAGGTACTGGTGGCTCGCGTGCTGGTGTGGGTGTCCGGCCGGCATGCCCCGGTGCGTCTGCGAAGGGTGCAGTTCGACTTCGAGGTACTGCTCCGCAGCGCCTCCCACTGCCTCCGGAGAGGCCTCCCGCTGCGGCACGACGGCGTGCTGGTAATAGTACGCCGGGTGGCCGGAGCTGGCGGGCGCGTGTCCGCTCCCGTGAGGGTGCGCAGACGGCGAGGCGCCGTACGAGTATGACGGCTGCGGGTAGGTGGGAGAATGCTGGTGCGAGGTCGGAGGGTAGGAAAGGGCGTGTCCGGATCCTCGGCTCACGCTCGCCAGAGATTGCATCGGTGGCGAGGCGTAGCGGACGCTCGGCGTAGCGGACTCTCGGCGGACGGTGCGTGTGTCCTGGATGGGCGCGAGAATGGGCGGAGGGGACCGCCGCGGGTCTGGATACGCGGTCTGGCCATAGTGGAACGGCGTGTGGAGGATAGACTGGGGTTGAGGCTCACGAGAGAGGCTCGGCAGCGTGCGGTCGTACGCCTGAGGCTGAGTCGACGCAGAGGGCGGCGGCGGCGGATGAGTGTAGCCGGCTGACGCGAGAGAATTGGACTCGTACGAGCCGTACGTGGCCGCTACCATTCCAGACGGGAGCTGAGACGCGGGCGCGACGGGACTGACCGAGCTCGGCGGGGATTCGGCGTAACTCCCCACGCTGGCGGACGAGACGTACGCGTAGGCGGCGGCCGGGGTGGGCGGCTGGCTGACGACGGGAGAGGCCGAATGAGAGGGTGAGTGTGGGCGGACAGGGTTTGAGATGTGTGCGATGGAGTGCCGATGGGAGCTGGGCGGCTGAGATGCGGCGAGGGAGACGGCGCTCGCCGAAGGGGGTGCGGTGGTGGCGGCGGCTAGGGCGCTGGTGCCTTGACGGGAAGACGAGTAGTGTCCAAAATACGAGGACGGCTCCTGGGGCTGGACGAGGTGGTGAGTGCCGCGAGAGCCCGCGCCGGCGGTGTGGTAGGAGTCCACAGGGGAAGCAGAGTCCGGGTAGTGTACGGGCGAGGCGGGGGAGTACCGATCAGGATCCGAAGTGGAATAAGGCTGCTGATAGGTCCATCGAGGATCGTCGGCGGTGCGATGGAAAGACGAGGAAGGCCTGTTGTCCTGGGAAGACGAATACGGGTGGCTGTCTTCGTAGTGGGGGTAGGACGCGCCGGGGAGGGTCTGGTGACCGTAGGCGACGGGAGAGTGGTAGGAGGTATCTGGAGTGGACCGGGAGGACCTGGTGGGGTCGCGCCCGGGAAAGTGGTGTTGGGAATAAACGGGGACGGGCGCTGTGGGCGGGGGTAAAGTGGGGTAGGCGGGGGTGAGAGGCGGAGGGGTGTCGGGGGGCTCAGGGACGGCAGACAGGGCGGCAGGGGGAGGGATGGGCTGGTATGCGGGGGTGAGCGGAGGAGGCTCGAGGGGCGGGGAGGGGATGGGCGGAGGAGGAGAGGGAGAGACGGGGTCGATGGAGGCAGAGATGTCCGAGCGCCTGCGAGAGGAGCGTGGGCGGTCGACGGCGCTGGCGCGGTTCATGGCGGCGCGAGTGGCTGAACCGGAGCTCCTTCGAGAGCCGGGAGAGAGATGGATGCGATAGCTGGGGGAAACATGAGGTTGTGTGAGCGAGAGAGTCTCGAGGAAAGATGGAGGAATGGAGAGGAACGCGAACGGGTCTGACCGCAGGCAGGGTCGCGAGGCGGGCAGACGCGCGTGCAGACAAAATGAGGGATGGGGCGTTTGGGGAGGGAGGGAGATGGGGATGGAGGAGGAAGAGGGACTGACTGCTGCTGGAGGTTATCCTGGCGAGAGCATCTTGTCTCGCAGCCGGGGAAGGGACATTTGTGGTTGCGTTCTCCGGTGTGGATGCGGGTGTGCCTTGAGAGATGGCCGGATGTGGTGAAGGCGCGAGAGCAGATGGAGCAGACGTGCTTCTTCTTTGCGAGGGGAGAGGGAGAGTGATCTGGGGAAGGGGAGTATGACTGGGTGGAGGGGAGGGAGACGGTGTGGAGGGAGTGGGGGTGGTCAGGGCCGTCGTCGATTGAGTTGTTGATGTTGTTGGGCATGGTGAGCTAGGGAGTGGTAAGTGCTTGGGCTAGGATGAGGTAGGGACGTCGGCTAGGACGTAAGGGTAGCGTGATGGCGGGGAGCGGGGATCGAGGAGTAGGCGAAGAGGAAGCGGACGTGGTCGGGTCTGCTCAGACGGCCGCACGGGTCATCTAAACGAGCGGGAAGTGAGAGAGAAAGAGAGGAGAGGAGGACGAGGAAGGAAAGGAGAGGAGGCGTGTATGTTTATGTTTTTGTGGTCGTGGATTCGTCCAAGCTCGTCCAAAGACTCTAACTCTCTCTCTCTCTCGTCCTCGGGCGTCTAATCCTCGTGACGGAGCTCGCCTCTTCCTCAGGGGCGCCCGCTTCCACCCCTTCGGTAAGCTCCTGCCATATCGGATCACACCCAGATCAGACAGCTGCTCGACTCAATCTAGGCGCCCGTCCCTCGGCACGCGCGTTCCCTTTTCGGCCTCTCGTTCCTTCTCCTGCCTCAGCCTCTCCCTCTGCGTGCGTGCTCGTCTCAGTCGCCACAGTGAACGGGCCCATCTTCGCCTGTCACCGCGCGCAGATGTCTCGCAAGGGCGCTGCGATGGAAGACACGAATATATTTCGGGACAGAGGCCATCTTTCGGCAATCGACGACGACAACTACAGGACCCGTTTCCACGTTTCACCTCTTCCTGATCTTCCCTCTTCCCCCGCGTCTCTCCCTCATCTCCCATCCTCTCCCGCCCTCTCCCGCCCTCTCTCTCTCTCTCGCCTCGCCAGACCCTGAACATTGACAGCCTTTGCTCGACAAACGCTCGCCCCGCGATCGAGAACGCCTCCTTCATAATGAACTCGGCTATCCTCCTCGATCGCCACCACCGTCCCCATCCCTTCCCTCCCGCTTGCGCTCTCCTCTCCCTCTCCTCGGTCCTCCCTCCCGGCCTATCTCTCGCCTTCGCGCCCTGTGCAGTACACGCTCCTCCTCCTCGTGTTGCCTCGTGCTACGACGCGTTTCTCCATCGTGACCTTCGCCCACTCATGGATATCGCCGAGAACCCTGGCACGTCACTTTCGCACCCCTTCCGTCCCCCCTTTTCCCTCCCCCGCTCCAGCCTCCGTGATCTCTCCGCGCGCTCCTACTCGCATTCTCTCCGGTCCTCATGGGTCTCCTCCTGCCCTCTCCGGCCGCTTTCTCGGCGACTTCATCTCTCCTCCCCTTCCCGCAGCTTGGCTCTTCCCTCATCCCCCGCGAATCAGCTCTCGTCATCCCACACTCTTCCTCTCGGTCCGTCTTCATCGATGCTTCATCTCCCAACCCCCGCTGTGCACCGCGACCCTGACGGCTACTCATCCCTTGCATCGACGCTTTCCGCAGCCACGGACTTTGCCGCCCTTGGCTGCCCTTCCCGTCTCCGTCGGCCTCGATCTCCCTCGTTGCTATGTACGATCTGCCCGCCTCCTCCCGTTCTCTGTCAACCACGCCGCCCGTGTCCGTTATTGCGCTCATGCTGCTATGGTCGGGCACGGACATCGCCCGCGTACGCCCCGTCGCATCCCACTCGGCGCCTGCGACCCGCAACATTGCCCGCCTCGTCGCATCTTTCGTAAGCCCCTCCGTCATCTTTTCTTCTCCATTCAATCCTTCGACTCTCATCACTCGGAAACCATCGGTATCCCCTGCGGGCGTTGCCGATGGTCTCTTTCATCATCACCGACGCCGCGTCGGTGCGCATGGCCGCCGTGCCGTCGTGCTGACGGGAGCGTCGAGACCTGCCCGTCCTTCGTCTCTCTGCGCTGAGATGTTCGGCAGATCTGCGTGGATGTGTTCATAGGATTCTCTGCGAGTGGCTTAGAATGTGTCATACACCGCTAGTATAAGACTCACGCGACTGTCCAGTGGCCGTGTCGCTCGACGTGACGCTTGGGCCTAGATGGCAGTCCCGTGGATTCAAAGTCCTCCAATTTGACGGTGCTCTTGCTGTCCCCATCCACAGTGTATATAACTGAGAAGATACGATAGAGGTCGACGTATTGGCTCGCGAAGACGTCGGTCCAGATACCATGTGGGACTGGTGGGTAGGTCGGGCTGCAGACAACGCGCTGCTTGGAATATGCGAGGTCCCTCGCGTAGTTCTCTCTGAGAACGAGCGTACGTTGGAGGTCATCTGAGAGACGTTCGGAGTCTCCCTGAGTGGCGGGGACAAAAGGGAATAACGACTCATCGACGTTGCGCTTGATACAAGCCCGTTTCCCTCTCTCGGGAGTGTCGTCGTCTTCGGAATCCTCGTCGTAATTTGATCTCTCCCGCTTGGATGGGGATGGGTCCGAGAGACAGTCGAGGAGATCTCGCTCTTGGTGAACCTGGGGTTCTTCGACACGGATGTCACGTTGGCCCCATCACGAAAGTTTGATTGAGTTGGTGAAGACGCAACGGCTCCTGACCCATAGGCTCGCGCAGTATCGGACATTCTATAGAGCGATAAACTCAGTCTGTATTCGCAAGACTAATAGTACAGACGTTAAGCACCTATAGGGTTATGAGACGTTCGTCACTCTCGTACACCGCCAACTGTCCAAAAGCAAGCCCTAGCATGGGCGCTCCAGGAAAATGAGAGCTCGCCCATCGACCGAGGGAAGGCTGACGCCAGGGCGTTACCACCCGGCCAACCAGCCGAATCATCCAGCTGATCACCAGCAGCCCGACAGCTGTCCGCGGGCTGTAAGTTCCAGAGTGGCACAACCAATATAATTGCCTAGTTCTAGCATGGCAACAGCACTTATATCAGCTGCGGGTTCGCTCTCTGCCAGCCATTTTCGTAGGTCCCAACAAGGTGAGTATGGGCTGCGCATCCCTTGCTCAAAAGGCTAGTGCATGCCGAGAAGCTGTGTATATCGTCATTTAAAGGGCATTTTTGTAACATATGTAGGGGTCAGATAGAAGGGTTATGAGACGTTGCAGGGTTGGCTAGGATAGCTGGAACCCTAGCTGGAACCCTAGAGAGACCCTAACCCAGCTGGTTCCCTATAAGGAATTGCCATATATGGATATAGGGCCTATCGTGAGCAGCAACGTGTCTCTACAGCTGTACTTGTCGCGTCAGGTAACCGTCAGGTCTCATCGACTTGCCGTCTCTCGTAAAAATCTCAAGTGCAATGTGCTACATGGAAGTGTGCTTGGATCGTGCACAGGTCTCTGCTGCACCCGGGGCCCAGCATGGGGGTGTGCACGGAACAAGCACAGGTCTGTGTTGCACGTGTGCTGATGCCGGGCCCCACCACAGACCTGTGCTTGTTCCGTGCACATGTCTCTGCTGCACCCGGGGCCCAGCATGGGGGTGTGCACGGAACAAGCACAGGTCTGTGTTGCACGTGTGCTGATGCCGGGCCCCACCACAGACCTGTGCTTGTTCCGTGCACATGTCTCTGCTGCACCCGGGGCCCAGCATGGGGGTGTGCACGGAACAAGCACAGGTCTGTGTTGCACGTGTGCTGATGCCGGGGCCCAACACAGACCTGTGCTTGTTCTGTGCACACCCCCATGCTGGGCCCCGGGTGCAGCAGAGACATGTGCACGGAACAAGCACACTTTTCACTAATTTAAAGGGCATTTTTGTAACCTATGTAGGGGTTAGATAGAAGAATTCTTAGGAATGCCCAGATTGAGGCGACTACCCAGCGGACGTCCGCTGGGTGGTCGCCTCTTTTACGGAAATGTTGGGTTCTAACATGGGGACACCCACGGGGTAGTTACCTCTGTGGTAGGCCTTAAGGGCGACTACCCAGCGGACGTCCGCTGGGTGGTCGCCTTTGGTGACAACGAGGGAATGACATTGTGATTGGGGATACGCTGGGTGGTAGTGAGATAGTCGTCTTTGGATGCACTGGACAATGTACTATGTGGTTGAGGCGACGAGCCAGCGGACGTCCGCTGGGTGGTCGCCTGGGTCGATAACATAGCCGACATTTCATATGTTATGAGGTGTAATGGCCTACCCGTACTCCTTGTAGATGTGCGTTCAAGAAGTTCTAACAATGCGACGACGGTGTGATGAAATGGTGTCAGGACGATATGATTTAATTAGATGTAGGGAGAGTAGGTAGAGATGGTGGCTATGTAGTGATAGTATTGTACGAGTAAGAGAAGGTGGGACGGGGAAAAGGTAGTAGAATGAAGGGAAAGAAGGGGGATGGGCGAGTTGGAAAGGGACGATAGAGGACGTAGAAGGGGGTGTTTGAAGGAAAGGAGATGTGTACGTATGTGGTGGTATGGGGGTGGAGGAGAGGAGCTAAGCCGGATATGGAGAGAGGATAGTTTAAAAGAGGGGAAATAGGGAAGAAAGAGGGGAAAAGGGCGGAGGAGGTAGAAAGGCGGGGTGCGGCTATCAGGGGACGAAGAGAGGCTGTGCGTGAGAGGAGCCGAAAGAGCGGAAAGATGTTTAAGTTTTTGATGGAATGTTCGATGGAAGGGAAGGGAAGGGGCTGAGAAGGATGATTGAAGGAAGAAGGATGTGGGACGAGGTGGAGTGGAGGGAAGAGGATGGGCGGGGGGGATAGAGGTGATGTGTGAATGAAGGGGTTGACGAGGTGGGAGAGGAAGGGGAACAAGGTTGTAGAAGCGAGGGGATTGATTGGGGGACGTGTCGGAAGGGGCATGGGAGATAGGCGGAGGGAAAGGGTATAAGAGGACGAGAAGGGGGGGGTTGAGACCGGACTGACCTCGCTGCATTGCTGTGCTAGTCTGCTGTGATTAAACCTGTTTATTGCGCTCCTCTAAACACTACCTGACTACAAAAAGGATGTCACCGGCGACGACACGTTCTGCATCAAACGCTGGTGGTGGTGGGGGAGAAGGAGCGACGGGTGGGAACGCGGGAGGGGAGGAAGGGGCGAGGGGAGGGAATGCGGGGGGAGTTGTGGCGAGGAGGTCGACGAGACAAGGTGCGGGAGGGACGAGGGGGAGTGGGGGCGAAGCGGCTGCTGGGGCTGCTGGGGCTGCTGGGGCTGCTGGGCCTGCTGGAGCGGGAATTGGCGGACAAGCAGCTGCTGTGCCTGATGCGACGGCGGCCACCGCTGCGACGGCTGCGACGGCGGCGATGGCGGCAACGGCGGCAACGGCGGCAACGGCTGCGACGGCGGCGATAACTGCGACGGCGGCGACGGCTGCGACGGCGGCGACGACTGCGACGGCGGCGACGGCTGCGACGGCGGCAGGCTCTGGGTCTAGCCACACGGCGACGGGGAGCGGTCCAGCTGCTGCGACGACGATGGAGGCGTTCCTGGGGACGAAGCAGTGGGAGCCGCTGTCTGAGCGGACGCGACGGGGGGACACGCAGAAACGGCTGTCGCAACTGGAGCGGAACAACATCGAACAGCTGAAAGGGGTACGTCGTTGCCATCCGCTGCCTGTGTTCGGGAAGGATACGGCGTGGGTTAGAGAGGTGATGGGAGGGACGGAGAGGGTGAGAGAAGTGGAGGAAGGATGGAGGTTCGCGCACGGCGACGACTTCTGGCCTGAGTACAACTCGGAGGGCGAGCTGGAGACGCTGTTGGAGATGGAGTTCCGTACGCTGCTTCGAGGACTACCGCGTGGAGTGCCGGCAGGGATGTATCCGGAGGAGGAAGTTGAGGGGGTGAGGCGGGTGATCAGCGCGCGGGCGAACTACTACGGGCGGGCGGCAGGACGGATCAAGTTCGACATTGCGCTGATGATTGGACGGAGGTACCCGGACAGGGAGCCGAAGGAAGACGTGTTCGGGTTTGTGGAGGTGAAGACGGAGACGAACCTGGAAGTGAAGGCGGAGGGGATCGAGGAGGCTCTAAGGCACGGGGACGTGGAGCGGTCGCGGGTGGAGAAGATGTCGTCGAGCGAGCGACTGCTTGTGCAGGTGAGTGAAAGAATGTGTGATTGGAAGATGAGGATGGGGAGCTTACTTTGGAGGATGTGGGCAGGTGTTCATGCAGATACTGAAGGAGCGGAACGCGGCGACGATTGTTATGGGAGCGAACCGGCTTTACCTGATGGAGCTGGACTGGAGGACGGGGATCCTGATGGTGGATGGGCCGTACTTCCGGATACCGCCTGCTGGGCTGGAAGACAAGGCGTTCACGCCTGTGGACGCGATGAGGGTTGTGGCTCGTATGTACGAGGTGAGTGAGGTCAAGGTTTTGGGATTGTGAGAGGATGTGATTGCTGAGGGGATATGAACAGCGGAAGGGGGAGATCCTGAGGGAGGGGATTGGAAGGGAGGAGGCGGAAGGGATCGAGGCGCAAATTCGGATGCCTCGAGAAGTGGTTGAGCTGAACGCGTATACGCGGGCTCTGAGGCTGGGCGGGGGGCGGGGGGCGGGGGTTTGGGAGTGGCTTGTTGGGGCGGCGTATCCGATGATCGTGTTGTGGATGTGGGTGCAGGGGTTGTGGCTGGAGGTTGTGCTGGCGACGTGCGGGGTTGTTGTTTTGCGGGATGCGGCTGGGGAGATTGGGCGGTACGAGCGGCTTGAGGACGGGGGTGCGCTGAACGTGGGGGTGGTTGGGCGGCGGGGGTGGGTTGCGCGAGTGCTGGGGTGGATTGTGGGAGTTACGAGGGGGGATGTCGAGGTGTGGATGGAGGGGGATCTTGGTGGGGGGGAGGTGACGGAGGCGCGATGGGGGCGAGTTGGGTGGCGGCGGGTTGTTGTGAAGATGAACCGGAGTGCTGAGGCGGGGCAGGAGCGGGTTGTTGAGGGGGAGTGGCGGCGACTGCGGGAAGCGCTTCCTGCGGACGCGAGGGAGGGGAGTGGGCTGCCGATCCCGACGTACTACGGGGGGTTCGGTGGAGAGGAGGACGGGATTGTGTTGATGAGCTATGGGGGGGAGGCGTTGGACCGGTTGACGGAGCAGTATGGTGCCGCGACAGTTATGTGAGTTGTGTGATATTTTGTTGACAATTTGTTGGGGATGAGTGCTGACGATATGGTTTTTGGGTGCAGGCGATGGTACGAAGCTGCTGTTGCTGAGCTGAGTGCGGCTGGGGTGGAGGTGATGGACGCTGCGTTGCGGAATGCGGTGTGGGATGGGGAGCGTGTCAGGCCTAGGGGTCGTTTTCATCTATGAAAGTTCTGTAATTAGTGAGCAAGGACGATGTATTAACTAGGGTAATTAGAAGTCGGCTCTCTCAATCTATTAACCATCAGTCTCTGAATCTATTGGCAATGCTCTCTCAATCTATTGGTAATGCTCTCTCGATCTATTCACCATAAGTCTCTCAATCTATTGGTAATGCTCTCTCAATCTATTTACCGTTGGTCTCTGAATCTATTGGTAATGCTTCCGCAATCTATTCACCAGAAGTCTCACAATCTATTCACCGTTGGTCTCTCAATCTATTCGTCATGCTCCCGCAATCTATTCACCGTCGTCGCTCAATCAATTCGTCATGCTCCCGCAATCTATTCACCGTTGTCGCTCAATCTATTCACCGTGGTCGCTCAATCAATTCACCGTCCTCGCTCAATCAATTCGTCATGCTCCCGCAATCTATTCACCGTCCTCGCTCAATCAATTCCCCGCGCCTGCGGAAGCTATCCAAAGACTTGCTCTAATCAATGCTGTAAGCTCCTGCAATCTATCCACCGTTCTCTGATCTATTAGCATGCGATAGATTAAATCGTACTAATACCTCAATCCCAGCGGTTCAGGTGTTCAGTAATGTCCCCGCCCCGTACCTGCCCTCCTCCGTAGCAACCGCGTTGTCTTGCGTCTCCTCCCCGCACTTCCCCGGGCCTCCTCTCCTCCCCGCGTTTCTCCTCCCCGCGCTTCTCCTCCCCGCGCTTCCCCGGGCCTCCTCTCCTCCCCGCGTTTCTCGTCCCCGCGCTTCTCCTCCCCGCGCTTCCCCGGGCCGCATCTCCTCCCCGCGTTTCTCGTCCCCGCACTTCCTGCCTCCTCTCCTCCCCGCGTCTCTCCCTCCGCATCTCCCTACCTCTTCCGCCAACCCTTCGTCCGCGATCCCTCCCTCGTCCGCGTCCTAATTCTCGGGACGACCCGGTCTGTCTGTCTCGACTTTCCCACACCGCATGCTACTCGCAAGACTTAAGGCCGCCCTTACATGTACGCACACATTCTATAACTCAGCACCGATGGTAGCTTACCCGATGTCCCACCTCAGATCAACAGCGGGAGAACGACCGTAGGCAGCTTTTCAATGCGTGAGTCTCATTACAAGCTGTAACTAGGAGCATAGCAAGATTTGATGGTATCATACAGTGTTGGGCCAAGCATATTAGACGTCACAATATGATACGGTAGCTCGCGTAGGACTCTTCAAGGTAATCATATACATGTGACTCACCAAGACGGCGTCGGTCATGATTATGGACTACACTGCTACCTTCGCCTTTTTCCGTCTAGGCTGACTCGGATCCTGATCGCGTTGCACTTTGTATCGCAATTCCGGCGTCTTGTCTCGTGGCGGAGGAGCACGGCGGATTCGGCTCGAGCGGTCCCTTGCAGGCAGCGGTGGGGGTATTGCCGCGTCAGTCGACGTTGCTACGCCACCGCTGTCGCTCGGCTCCGCCGGTTGAGCTGGTATGTCCTCGGTCGTAGTGGCGAACGGAGTGCCTAGGAGGGTGTTGCCGGGCTGGCCACATGGCGGCAGGGAGGCTTGATCTTGCTCGTTCACGTCCGGGCCAGGAGGCCAGAACATGCCCATCCCGAAGTCAAAAGCGCCTTGGTGACTGAACTCGGGTCCGGCGGAGGTAGCGGCGGCATGAGCCGGAAGCTGGGGGTACAGGAAAGGTGGCATCGGGAGCATATTACCAAAGGCGTCGATGCCGTAGCTGCCCTGGGGGAACGTGAAGCCGTTCATGGCGTTCTGCATGCCGGGAAAAGGCGCATAGAAAGGGGGATTCCCGAATTGAAGTCCTCCGCCTGTCACGTCTACAGTGTTCTCACCCACGGATTGTAGCGATGCTGTCGAGTTGGGGATGTCGGTGAACGTCGGCAGTGCATGAGTGATAGTAGTATCCATAGCTTGTGCATTTGATAGCTGTATATCAGGCATGACAAGAATCGTGTCGACCGCGGTCTGCGCGGCGGTGCTGATGTCATCATCGGGCAGCGCTACCAATCCCTTTTGGGACTCTATCGGGAGCGCGGGCGCAACGGGGGATGTAGACGAGGCGCGCGAAGGAGATCTTGATGGGATGGGTGAGGTCGGCGGAGACGTAGCATTGGAACAGGAACTAGCACTGGACCCGGCCCGGGCTCGTGAAGGGGATCCTGGAACACTCGTTGATATCGCCGCCGACGACGACCCCGGTACCTCCACAGGAGCGCTGGCTGCCTTCGGCGCACTGGCAGTGGAAGGTTCGGTAAGTGCATCTGATCCCTTGCTCGGCCCACTGAAGTTCTGCTTCACGGACTGACTCGCATCCATGTTCAGCCCGGTTACCGCGGCGGGAAGAGCTCGTCGATGGCGCGTTTCCCGTGCTATACCAATGTGCATCAGCGAGGTTTCAGGTATGTGGAGGAAACACATACGGAAGACTGCTTTGGCGAATTGGACATGTGGGTGGACGAACGCCTCGCTGAAGTTGGGTGTGGCTTGGGCAAAGTTATGTCCGGATGCGTTTTGCCCTTGATGTACGCTGATTCAGAAGCGGTAAGCAGTTGAATGAAACTGATGGGAGAGATGCGTACGCAAAAGATCCGATAGCTCCGCCGTCCTCTGGCATAGGGCCAGACCATAACACGGTCATGACACCGCCCGTCATAGCGCGAATCGGCGCCAGTACTCTATCGATCATGGCAGGCGCATTGTCGATCGCACTGAGAAGATCTGTCAGTACAAGAAAGTGGAGAGTCGCCCGCGTAGACGTACTGCTGATAAACCTCAGGTGACCGTTCCTCATCCTGTACAGGCGTCCCTGACTTGCACGCCGTGGTCAAGGCGTGAAGCCGCGCCTTTTCTTCAATAGCGGCGTGTTTGATTTCCTGCCGGACGTCCTCGCTCTCTTTCTCGAAAAGTTCGCGTGTGTACCGGCGCACAATCTGCAGACGCTCTACGGGAGACAGCTTGACCAGTCCCAGCTCTCGCTTCTGCTTCTCGATTTCCTGTTCGACGACGGGCTTTACCTTCATGTCGTAATATCGCTTGGAATATAGCTCGATCTCTTGTAAGGCACGCGTTGACTTCGCTTTGGGCAGGACAACGTCGGGCTTCACGTCTTCGCCGCCGCCTCGACGGTTTCCATGATTCTGGAACCAAATTCGTAGTTTCTGTTTGGAAGCATCGTGTCAGTATGATTGAACAACGTGCACTCAATTATAGTAGCTTTGTCCGCTTTGTAGGCATCCGCAACCCCCCGAAACCAGCACGAGGCAACAATCGATGCACACCTTTTGCCTCGCTTTCACGGCGACACCCAATTGTGTCTCCTCCTCGACAGTCAGGGGATCCTTTTCTCCAAAGAGGAGAGTTCGGTCCGACCACTCCTGTGCCCACGCGTTGTAAGTATTCACCAAGAAAGCCGCTGTGCGGCCTAGTTTCTGCGCCTCGCGCCATCTCGACAGACGAGCATTCAGCCATGTCCACTGTTCATCAGTTGTCCATTTGGGGGGAGGCATGATAGGAAGGCGACAGGTCTGCAGGCGAACGGACGAGAACAGAAAATCAACATCAGCGGCTACATAGGTATATTGGTCGCTCTCCCGAGTAACAGATGCTTCCCCGCAAAAGGCTCACCATCAATGGTAGCAGCATCTCCTCAGGAGTGCTCGGTGTACCGTTTTAGAAGGACTACGGCCAGGCAGTGCTTTACACGCGGATGCGTGGGAGTGCAGTTCTCGCGGGCGTTCCTCAGCTTAAAACCTGGCTTTCTTTCCACCCTCCTGCTCCCATCATCCTTCGCGCTCGTTCCCTCTCATGTCCGTCCACCCTCCTGCCCCAGGCCGCACAGAGAGACCCGCCTCCGCGAGTCTCCCTGTCTTCACTGTGACTCAGTTCATCAACGCCGCTTTAGACTTGTACGAGCGCGAAGAGTGTGAGTAATATCGTGCAACGCCACATCTCCCGCAACTGACAGAGATACATTCCACAGTCAATCCTAATCCGGATACCCAGGCATTCCTCTGTATCGGCTGCCTTCGACGTTCCTTCCATCGTGAGTCTTACAGTCAGGCATTGAAACGTACTAACACGGACGTCGTAGGCGCAGATTGCGGCTCTGTGTCAGGACTATCGGGCAGGCAGGTTCCGCTCGCAGACACCGACAGCGTCCCTCGTCCGTCAACGGCAGGCCGGTCGCACATCGAAGCCAGCGTCAACGCGTCCTCGGGGCAACCTCGGCCGGGCCTGGGCGACTTCCCAGACGAGGACTCCGAGTACGATCCCGATGACATTAGCTGCTTCGAGTTTGTGACACCCCCGTTGCGGATACCCCCTCCTCATTCCGCTTCTGCTGATTCTCCCTCCGGATCTAATACACCCCCGACCTCTGTCGCTAATTCCGCATCCATCTTCGTACCTCCGGTACGCGTCACCTCTCCATCCCCTCCCTCCACGCCAACGCCCACCCATTCTATTACACCTGCACCACCATACTCTCCATACCGCGCGCACCTCGTCAACGTCGCCCAGGGATCGTGGGTAGCTCCGCACGTCGTCCATCCTGAAGTAATCGTCGGCATCGTGGCAGAAGCGCCTGCTGGGCCCTTCAGCCCCGACTGGGATGTTCGCGTGCCTTGGATTCCTCCCGACAATGCCCAGTGTCCGTCGTGGTTTGTAGTGACTGTCGGTCGTCGTGTGGGTGTGTTTGATAACAGGTAACAGGACATGCTGCCTCTTGTAGTCTAGATTCTTGCTAACATATAGTCTCTAGTGCGGACGCAGTCAATGCTACTTCTGGTGTTTCGCGGAACATCTTCCGCGGCGGCTATCAGACGCATGCGGACGCTGTTGCGGACTTCGAACGCCAGCTCGGCTCTGGTATGGTACGAGTTGTGAGGGAGTAGCTTCTTGGTATTTCTTGGGTAGTCTGCGCCTCGACGTCTTGCATATCCCGTCTGCTTCCACTCTCTCATGCATCCACCCTCCATCCTATCACAGACCATATGCCCCCCCCCCCCTCATCTTTTGTCATTGTTGTATGCCTCTTTCTGGACACTTCTTGCAGCTGCTATGCAGCATACCTCCATATGCAGGGCTCCCACCTCTCGCTACATGCTGTCTGAATTACTCGTATACACGTAGGGGCTGTTCTTCGGACTCGTCCAGCGCTAGTTATAATGGTCGTCGCATACAAGATGGAATGTTTGGCATCGCTTCACCCGTCTGCAATATAACTCCCCTCAGTCACTCGTATCTTGTGCTTCCACCCAGTCATCTCTCACAATGGGTCGCGCCGCCAAGCATCGAACCCTGATAGAGAAAAGGAGTGCGCACCGACAATCGGTCCTGAAGTATGACCAGACAGCTGTGTACGTCGGCTGACCCCCAGCTCACACACGGTTTGCAATGGAGAACTGATGATTAGACAGGGGGAAAGCAACACGGTCACTGCGAAACCGGAAGGACTACGAGTCGCGCAAATGTCGTGCCTGCACGTTCGCTGGAGTGGCTTTTCCAAACCCCATGGTTCTCCATGCCCGTTCCTTGAGGCCCGCATCATTCACATTCACGAGCGACTGCCCGACACTTCTCCTGGGCCTTTGGGATGCCCCATACGACCCCGTGCATCCCGACCCCGACACGCTCGCGTCGTTGCTCGCACATGCTAGCGGTGCAGACAAGTGGAATTCCCTTGATGCCAAGCTCAGTGCTGCAATCTACGACAAAATCATCAGCTGCGGCGACAAGCGGTACGAGATATGGAGCAAAGCCAACCTTGACCTCAACTCTACCGAGACGGAATTGAAGGCCGAGTTGCATTCCCGCCGTGTCGCATGGGAGTCCGCAGTCGGTGAAGTCTGTCATCCGGACAAGACTACAGTCCGCGACTTATATCTAGACTGGGGGGCCAGAGTTGCGGTCATGTTAGCACAGGAGTGGGAGCAGAGGAAGCAAGGAGTGGAGAGCTATACAGGTTTGAGGCAGAGTGGACAGTTGCCGTGGCAAGGGATGGTGAAGGATATGGTGGTCATGCTCGCGGAGTCAGTGTAATCTTACAAGTCGAACCACAGTCTTCTTGTTCAAAGCTTGGTGTCTGAGTTATGATAAAGCGCTTGATGGGGGTTGAAGTCCACCTTACAAGCTCTCGTCATGTTCTTCCCTAGCGCACAAGAGCGTTGAGGCAAATGTCGGCATATGTTGGAATCTCAGCTTGATCGTTAAACTGCCTCTGATTGGCTCGCTCCCGGGAACCTGGTACAGGCGCCCGTCCTCTTTTGGCAAGGCTGCCAGCGCATCTTCCGCGACTTGATCTCCCCTTCTTCCTCACGCTCTCTTCGCCAACAGCGACACGCCGACACTTACGCTGGTCCTCATACCGTACGTCGCCATACGTATGTGTATCACTCTTGGCTCTCTCAAGGTGCGTATTTGAATCTTCGGGTTTGTGCGTATCCCTCATTCGCTCACGCTCTTGTCGCAGAAACACCGCGTCTTTTTCTCAAGCCCTACATCGTTGTAGTTGCTCACCACATCGTCTGCTTCTGGTAAGGATCTACGTATACTTTATAGCTGTATGCTCACTAACTCTCCAAGTTCTCTTTGCTCTGCATTCTAGATTAGCATAACGCCCGCTCAATATACCGCCGACACTCGCAAAATCCCGCAGGTGGGCAGCATGGCAAATGGTTCGAGGGTTTCTGGGGATTGGATAGGTGGGTCGTGTACTTCTCTTTTCTAGACTCGCCAACTTCGGGACGCTCATACGCCGCAGTGCGAAACGCGACGTTGAGGTACTGTATCCACGAACTGGTGTGTGCGTGATCTGTCAGTCCTACGTGTACACATATCCTCGTTACGTATCCCACCACTCTTCCTGCATCTTTCGCCTGTCCCATGCTACGCACGACTTCCTCCTTGCCTCTCACAGCGCAGAATCAGTACCCATTTTGATGATGTGCAAGGCCGTTGCGTGGCGCGCTGTCCGCAATCACGTCCTCGCGACCTCATCCGAACCTCGCAGAAGACGTGCAAGCCCGTCACCTGGATAGCTCTCCTCTCGCACGGCGCAGGTACCATACCATCCCAGAGCTGTCCTTCGCCGTCAGGTGGGATGCTGTCCACGATCATCTCCCCCCGGCCCCATACCATGCAGGCTCATTGCCATCTGGATAACGTGCATATTGTCAGGGGAGGTATCGTATAGTCTCCCGCAATGTGGTAATTCCTTGGTAACAGGTTGGCCGTACAGAACGCCGACGACGTATATAAACAAGGCCGTGCTCGACACCCTCATCACGGAATGGGTCTCTCGCGTCTCAAAGCCTTGCGCTGTTGACTGGGAGACATCTCGTCCACATGGTCAAGCGTCGCAAGGACCGCGCCACCCGCTACCATTTCACAGACAGCGACAGTGACGACGGCAATGGCGACGGCGACGGCAGCGGCGCCCCCTCGCATCCATCGTCTCTACCTCCTTCTGTGACTACGACGATCCACCGGCATGTGGATTACTCGTTCAGCAGCGTACGTCCTTCCGTCCGTACCTCCTATGTCTCTACGCAGGAATCAGCATCGAAGCGAGCACAAACGGAGTCCGTCAACCCGCCCGCCGTGGATCCGCCCGCTTCATCTCTGTCGTCGGCGTTCGTGGACGGCGTTGACCTTGATTATGAGTACTACGAGTCAGGGGTATCCCTTGACGGTGAAGGTAACCGCCAACGGCGGGCAGGAGTACGTAAGCCAAGCATGCCAGCATGTACCCGTACTGATCTCCAAACAGGACCGGCCTCTGCTACGCTGGATCCCGGAAATCGATACTTACCTCGCCGAGATGCTGCGCCTCGAAGGTCGTGGTGATCAGATCGACGGCAAGTGTCACACATGTCAGTCGAGTACGGCAGCATTCCGATGCGCCGACTGTTTCACCGCCGCTCTGTTCTGCGCGAAGTGTCTTGTTACCGCCCACCAACGGCAGCCTTTGCATCGTGTCATCGTAAGAGCATACTCATGCCCTCCTCCTACCAATCTGACCCCTGTACCACAGGAATGGAAGGACGGTTTCTTCCACAAAACGAGCCTCAAGAGCCTGGGTTTGCGAGTGCAATTGGGACACGAGCCGGGCAATGCTTGTGTCAACCCAAAGCGGGCGTTCGCCGACGACTTCGTGATCTTGGACGTCCACGGCATCCACGAGGTTGCTGTGGATTTCTGTAGCTGCGAAAACGTCTTGCCGCACTCCACCCAACTCCTCCGTGCCCGCTGGTACCCTGCTACCACGATCGACCCCAAGACCGCTGCGACGTTCGATCTCCTCGAGAACTTCCACCTACTCTCGACGCAATCGAAGGTATCAGGCTACGAGTTCTACATCAGTCTTGCACGCGCTATGGACAACACCGGAACAGCATCAGTCAGAGTACGTTATACGCGCCCTCACTGTGAAGTCTTATTAATGCGACCGTCTAGGACCGCTATCCCGCATTCATGGACATGGTTCGACAGTGGCGACATCTGAAGATGCTTAAACGAAGTGGACGAGGCCATGCGAAGGACGCGGCGACAGCGACGGCTCCAGGCGAATGTGCCGTCGAATGCCCGGCATGCCCTCATCCTGGCAAGAACCTTCCAGCTGATTGGCTTGAAGCACCGAAGGGCCAGAGGTATGTGCGAGTTTCTGGTGTTACGGCTTGTACTGATTTCAAGAAGATGGCTGTATCGTCTTTTCCTCTCTATAGATGCGAACTTTCGCCTCAAGCGCAAGAAGGTATCCAACGACGCCAGTGACCCGAGCCTCAATCACGGATGCGCTTACTTCGTCGACGAGGCCGCGTATCAAAATCACTTGGGATCGTACGGTCATCTTCCGACGGAGAAGCACTCTCAATGTAACAACCACCACGCCGTCAAACTCGCCAACTCGAAGGACAGCTCGCACCTCGCGACTACTGGCGTCGGCACCGTCGATTGCGCGCGACACAGTTTGAAGCGGCCTGGCTCTGTTGGCGATTTGCAGAAGGGCGAGAGGTATGTGCTCATCTGCTTTAGTGTACGCCGCTGAAGCTTCTTCATAGATATGTCAACATCGACTTCCTCCTGCACTCCTCGTTATCTATGACCACCGTCCCTTCAATCACCATCTCTTACGACATTGCTTGTCAGTACAGTATTAACCTGCAGCGTCGCTTTAGCTTGTACGGATATCCTACGGTGGCGGATCGGCTAATCCGCTGGGCCGTCCCCATGTTTCATATTGCCGCCCATCAGGATGTATGCCGCGCTGGCTATTCCCTGCACTATCTCCCCGAATGTGGACGTCTCGATGGCGAGGGGGTTGAACGTGGTTGGGCGCTCGCCAACCTCGCAGCGTCATCAACCAAAGAGATGGGCCCTGGATCGCGGCGCGATGTCTTAGACGACATCTTCGCTGACCAGAACTGGCAGAAGGTCACAAAACTGCGTCAGTGAGCCTTCGCGATATGATCGCGTGCATAACGCTCACATTCACTTTAGCTGAAGCACTATTGGCGCGAATCAAGGCTGCCGTCCCTGAACGCGAAGTTCACGTCGCCGCCTTCGAGGAGTACAACGCGGCGCTGCCATCGGCGCTTACAGCCTCTTGGGAGCATGCTGTGTCGGCTTGGGAAGAAGACCCCTCGCAGCCAAACCCGTTCCTCGCAGTCAAATCTCGTGAGTTCCAGCAGACACAGTCATCGTGTCATATCTCATGTGTGTCAGATATCACGCAGGCCACCGCCCGCCTGCAATTAAGCGAGGAAGATAGCGAGGCGTTGCGTACCGGCACAGCTGTTGTGCTGCACGAGCACTTCTCGTCCAGCACTATGATCTCGGCAGGCATAGACTTGGAAGATCAGCAGTAAGTCGTGTTACTCTTTTTGTGACTTCGCTGACACGCTCTACTTTGAGACGTCGACTGAGTCAAGACCTCCGACAAATGCACGAGCACGCGACAGATCTGGCGCGTGTGCAGATGCTCGATCGCCAGAATACCCTCCACCGGAAGATCCAGGCGTGGTCCGAGGTTCAACGGCTTTTCATGCCTGCCGTCCAAGCGGTCCGTGCGAGGCTCATGAACGACTCGACGTCTCACCTCCCGCATCAAATCCCGCTCCTCTTACCTAGTCTTGCATCTCTGCACGTCCCCTGCACCTCCGAATTACTGCGTCAGGAATGGATCTTGCGTGAAGCACAAGCACACGACGCACTTGAAGATATCCGCAGCCGACTCGAAGTACGTTATCACATGTACTATTCCAAGGATCGATTCGTCCGCGGCCAGCGTCCAAACACGCGGATGAATTCCTCGATACAGCTTCTGCAAGCGAAACTCGCCAGTGATGCCGAACGGTATCGTGCAGCCTACGACACGCTCTGTCATCTCTCCCCGCAGCTCAAGAAGAACGTGGCGGACTGGGGCAAGTCGCTCCGTCTGTTGCAGGACAGCGATCTGCGACATCTTGCCGAAGATGAGGAGGGCAACTCCTCTGAAAGTCGTCGCACCACAACATGGATCTGGCGTAGCGCTCCCGTGTCCCTCGACGCAGTGCGCTCCGGTGGACCAGCGGTGGCAGACAGTCTTCAGGAATGTAAGCGTCACTTCCATTGTTGTGAAGGGCTTCTACTGATCGTCTGTGTACGTTAGCCCTTCGCATTGAGTGGTGCAAGGCCCGCGCGAGGGCGAGGCGGTGGACGGAGGAGTGCACGCTGTTGCAGGAGGAGATGCGGCGCGTCATTGCCTACCACGACTGGGCCGAGAAGACTTGGATCGAGAGGGCCGCGAAGGTCTCTGCATCCCCTAGCTATACGGAGGGCTTAGTCGCATACGCTCGCCGACAGGCAGCCGTGCGCAGCGGCATGAAGTCCTTCTGCGAGCATGCCTGGCGCTATGTCAAGCTGTGGGTGTGCTTGGGTACTGATAGTGCGCTCGTGGACAAGGACACCTCTCTGCCGCCCGTCACCACCACAGACAGTATTGATTAACAGCGCCGTAGTATAGTCTTCACATTCCGCGCTTCGCAGGGTTGTCATGACCGGTAGGATTACGGACGTTCTCGACCGCTCTCGCACACTTGTACTCGACCGCATGTATGCTCTTGCCGACCGTTTGTACATGTCCCTCAGTTTATATTGCACGCACTTGAATTGCATGTCTATTGCACCATACAGAAGTCCCTCATCAATGTCTGACTGCGAGATATCGACCGATGATCCCCCAGTCTACTACATACAACGCCGACATCTTGTTACTACGGCAAGAGTGTAAACACTTCTCTCACGCCTGTCTGTTCCGAGTGCCATCTCAAGGATGCCTAACCTTAGTTACACGCAATGCGGATCTAGCGAACAGCGGACAAGCATGGACCTCAGCGGCTTCAGCGTACGATACGGGTACGTCTCGGAACTCGTTTATCGCTTGGGCAATGAACGGACCCTTTGGACACCCATCCACCACAGAGTCCACCGAACGCGCATCCCGAACCCACGAGTGACATTTGAGACTGCACGATGAGAGTGTAAGCCATTTCCACTCCGGGAGGGATACTTGTAACTCACCGATGTAACGCCACACTGATTGCACAGTTGACAGCTATACCGGCAGGCACCTTCTGTCCGGACTATGTGAGCCTCACAATAGGCCGTTCTTGTGCCAACATATGTAAGCCTATCAACAAACGGGCAATCAATAACTTACCGACAAGAAACATCCGAGCTGCTCCAAGAGCGGGTTGAGCGCCATCAGCAGACATTCTGCATGGAAGGTGTCGCCCATGCGTACCGTTTTGAGCGAACAATGATCCTCCCTGATGCCCATCCTGACTTGTGGTAGTAACAGTCCGACGACGAGGACTTTCGAAGCTGCGGGGTCATTTTCTGACAGCGTAGGGGGATCCGATCAACTTATGTACTTCGAGAAGCAATGTCAGGAGATGAGGGCAGCGTTGCGTGAGTAGAGTCGATGGGGATGGGCATGGCCACGAGCCGTGAGAGTGGACGCATGGTGCTGGCGCGTGGAACAGTCATGGCGACCATAACAGCGAGGATGGGTTAGTACAAGGGCAACGACGTGGTGGACATCGGAGCAGGAGACGTGATTAGGATAGGAGGACTCACTCACCGTACTATATGGAGAGGGCCGCCAGCTGTCCGAGATCCAAGCGGCTCACCCGGGTCGACTTGGCGGACTGCGCCAAATTGTGGTGCTCGGATACAACGTGTCGCGCCGTGGCGAGGGTCTGAGTGGATATATATCGTAGAAAGTGCGACGATGAGGAGGAGAGGCCGGGTGAGGAGAGGCCGGGCTGAGGAGGAGAGGCAGGGCTGAGGAGAGGCAGGGCTGAGGAGGAGAGGCGGGAGGAGGAGGAGAGGCCGGGTTGAGGAGGAGAGGCCGTGCTGAAGAGGAGAGGCCGGAGGAGGAGAAGAGGCCGTGCTGAAGAGGAGAGGCCGGAGGAGGAGGAGAGGCCGTGCTGAAGAGGAGAGGCCGGGTTGAGGAGGAGAGGCCGGAGGAGGAGGAGAGGTGGGAGGAGGAGAGGCCGGGCTGAGGAGGAGAGGCGGGAGGCGAAAGGCGGAAGGCGAAAGGCGGAAGGCGGGAGGCGGAATGCGGGAGGCGGGAGGCGGGGGGAGGAGGAGGAGGAGGAGGGGCGGGAGGAGGAGGGGGGATTTGGAGGACAAGGTAGAATGTGCGTCCTGGTAAAGTATGGGAAGCGAGCGGCACAGTCACTTACCGGAAATAGCCAGGCTGTTGAGCAAACCACAATTTGACGCCGAACAAGTCTGTAATTAGCGATCCTGCATCGATGGGGCTGGTCTGTAATCACTGATCTTTCATACATCGAGCATTGTCACTAACTACAGACAGTAATACATCACTCTGCCTGGGAGAGGTGAGCGTGTGAGGATCATTGACTTTGTTTGAAGGGTGAGGATGGGGCGGAGTGGGATATTGTGATGTGAATGTTCATTCTGCAAAGTGTCTATGTACGACTACTGTTTCTGGGGAGTGATCGGAATGTTATGTATGCGCATCTGACATGTGATCTGGATTGGTGAGGAAGGGTGGGACGGGCTGGGTATGGTTAAGGAAGAGATGAGGCGACCATCTGGCGGACGTCCGCTGGGTGGTCGCCTTTGAGTGAGTGAATGCGTCGTGGGGGCTGAAGAGGCGACCAGCTGGCGGACGTCCGCTGGGTGGTCGCCTCAACCGTATGCAACACGGCGAGGGTGAATATATCAGCGACCAGCCAGCGGACGTCCGCTGGGTGGTCGCCTCAACCGTATGAGACACGGCAGTGTGAATATATGAGCGACCAGCCAGCGGACGTCCGCTGGGTGGTCGCTTGTGTGTTAGTGAATGTGTTGAGGGAGCTGAGTAGGCGACCAGCTGGCGGACGTCCGCTGGGTGGTCGCCTCAACCGTATGAGACACGGCAGTGTGAATATATGAGCGACCAGCCAGCGGACGTCCGCTGGGTGGTCGCTTGTGTGTTAGTGAATGCGCTGTGGGAGCTGAGTAGGCGACCAGCCAGCGGACGTCCGCTGGGTGGTCGCCTCAACCGTATGAGACACGGCAGTGTGAATATATGAGCGACCAGCCAGCGGACGTCCGCTGGGTGGTCGCTTGTGTGTTAGTGAATGCGCTGTGGGAGCTGAGTAGGCGACCAGCTGGCGGACGTCCGCTGGGTGGTCGCCTCAACCGTATGCAACACGGCGAGGGTGAATATATCAGCGACCAGCCAGCGGACGTCCGCTGGGTGGTCGCTTGTGTGTTAGTGAATGTGTTGAGGGAGCTGAGTAGGCGACCAGCTGGCGGACGTCCGCTGGGTGGTCGCCTCAACCGTATGAGACACGGCAGTGTGAATATATGAGCGACCAGCCAGCGGACGTCCGCTGGGTGGTCGCTTGTGTGTTAGTGAATGCGCTGTGGGAGCTGAGTAGGCGACCAGCCAGCGGACGTCCGCTGGGTGGTCGCCTCAACCGTATGAGACACGGCAGTGTGAATATATGAGCGACCAGCCAGCGGACGTCCGCTGGGTGGTCGCTTGTGTGTTAGTGAATGCGCTGTGGGAGCTGAGTAGGCGACCAGCTGGCGGACGTCCGCTGGGTGGTCGCCTCAACCGTATGCAACACGGCGAGGGTGAATATATCAGCGACCAGCCAGCGGACGTCCGCTGGGTGGTCGCTTGTGTGTTAGTGAATGCGCTGTGGGAGCCGAGTAGGCGACCAGCTGGCGGACGTCCGCTGGGTGGTCGCTTGTGTGAGAGTGAATGCGTTGTGGGAGCTGAATAGGCGACCAGCTGGCGGACGTCCGCTGGGTGGTCGCCTCGGCGACACCAAACATGTGATGATATACAATGTCCGCACAGTGGACATGCTCACTCGGTATATCGTTACCCTGATTTGTGTCCATGTAGCAAATGTTGAGAGGCGTTGCCGCACGATTGATGGTCACTACATCATTATGCGATTGAACAGGGCCAACTTCATGCACATGTACATTTGACAAAGACTCTGAAGGATCTCATGGAACACCGGGGACTAGCTCTACGGACGAGTAGCCACATATATATGCAGTGGACGGCGGTACGGGTGTCTAAACATAAGGACAACACACTGCGGAACGATACAGAGGGGGAGATTGAGGCGAGAGACGCGTCGGAAGGTATGGACGTAACTGAAGGCGGAGGCGGATGGCGGAAGGCATCGCAGAACGCTATCTAGATGTGATGGGGCGCACGTGGAGAGAAGACGAGGTGAGGTGGAAGGGAAACGCCGAAGAAGCTGCATGTTGAAGGCGCGGACTCACGGTAGCACGCGTCTCTCTCTCTATTACCACCATCTCGCTCTCAGCTCAACGACCAACGCTCCTCTCACCATCTAAGCCATGTCGGAAGCACGCCGATCACGCTCAGCCTCGGTCGCGAAGGAACAGGCGCCGCAAGGACAGGTGGGGAAGGCTCAGGTAAGGGAAAGTCTTACGGGATATGGAAGGCTGACACTGACCATTGGAATTGCGCGCGGGCAGACGCCGTCGAAGAAGACGGGGATGAAGACGAGGCCGAAGGCGAGGCCGAAGAAGACGGCGACGGTGGGGTCGATCGCAGAGGAGAAGGAGAAGGAGCAGGAGCAGGAGCAGGAGGAGCAGGAGCAGGAGCAGGAGCAGGAGAAGGAGAAGGAGAAGGAGCAGGAGAAGGAGAAGGAGCAGGAGAAGGAGGCGGGCGAGAAAGAGGCTGGGGGAGCCAGCGGCAAAGAAGGTAAGCCGGATCGCGTGGGGTGCAGCTGGATGAGGGGCCGACGTTTCCACACAGCGACTGCGGGAGGCAGCGGCGTCGGAAGGAAGGGCGAGAAGAGGCCCGCAAAAGGTAAGCACGCGCGAGCACGTCCGCTGGAAGGGGATCGCTGACTACTTTACGTGCGCACGATCAGGGAACGTGTCCGGGAGCGGCACGACGAAAACGGCGGCGGCCCAACGCGGGGACGCGAAGGGCAAAGGTAAGGCGAAGGCCGTCGAGGCGGAGGAGTCGGAGGAGGAGTTGGAGGAGGACGAGGACGAGGACGCGGAGGGGGAGTTGGAGGGAGAAGACGAGGCGGAGGCGCAAGCGGAGGCGGCGAAGGCGGCGAAGGCGCAGGCTGCGAAGGTCGGGGGCGCGGGTTCGAGCTCGCGCACGACGGGCGGCACTGCGCCCACGGCAACGATGTCCCAGCGCGACAACGGGCCCGCGCCCGCAGACGACGACCAGGACGTGATCGTCCAGGACCACCCGAAGCTGTGGACGAACCAGCCGGCGCAACTGAGCCACGACAACACGACGGAGGCCGAGCTGGCCAAGCAGCGGTTGGGCTACGCGTTCGTGAACCTGCTGGACCCTGAGGTAAGTCCGTCATTGATGGATGGAGGCGTCGTAGGAGTCGGACGCGGGCCGGGGGAGCGAAGAGCTAACGGATCTCGGTTGCGTGTACAGATCCGCTTCTCATGGGGTCGCTACGTCAATCGGGCGATCGACAAGGCCCACGTGAAGAAGCTCAAGGACAGCTTCGAGCAGGGGATCATGAACTGGAAGAGCGAGATCCCGATCGTGCTGGACGAAGATTGCGTGGACGTCAATTCGCTCTCGAACGAGGGCGTTGCGCGGGAGGACATCAACATGGCGCGATGGCGGGCGGCGGCGAAGCGCAAGACGGTGCACGTCCTCGGCGGCGGTCACCGAGTGCAGGCGCTGCGGGAACGACGGGAGGAGCTGCAGAAGAAGCTGGAGAAGGAGAGGGCGAAGCTGAAGGAGAAATACCTGGACGAGAAGAAGGCGGAGACGAAGCAGGGGAAGGCTCAGCGGGAGCGGCTGGCGGAGATCGAGCGTCTGGAGGAGGAGATCAAGCGGACGGGCTACTGGCTTGTCTGCTTCTACAAGCAAGGTACGAGGAATCCGCTTCGGTCGTCGGGCATTGGGCGTCGGTCGCGGGCAGCGGAGTGCTGACGTCCCGTACGATTTTGCTTTTGCAGACGGCTTTACGCAGGCGCACGGGGAATACACGTCGCGGAACGACGACAAGCCGTCGAAGCACCAGGGCGGCGTGGAGCGATTGGTCGGGTGGTGCGTGCAGACGCAAGAGTTCGTGTCGAGGATGGAGGATCCTCCCGAGATCGGCACGGCGGAATGGATTCAACGGGTCATCGACCAGCGATGGGACCAGAAGACGCGGCACAGCCATACGCGCGAGTTCCGGTTGCTCAACAACCGGTTCACGTTCCAGTTTCTGCTGCGACTGTCGGGGTTCCGGTACCTGCGCGACGGCGCGAACGTGACGTTTTCGCAGCTGCGTACGGTGGGGGACTCGATGAACGGGGGGTTCGGGCATGTGAGTGGCCGCGCGCGGCGATTTCATTTTTCTATGTACGTCGAGAGTGTACGCTAATTACATTGTTTGACAGCTGTGGGTGTTGATGCTGGAGGCGAAGCTCGCGGAGATGGAGTTCATCGCGTCCGCGCACCCTGCGAACGAGAAGGGGTACGCGGACGCGCTGAACGCGTTGGTGGAGGTGTTGGAGTGGCGCCTTGCGAGGATGCAAGGGCAGATGGATAGGGCGAGGGAAATGGAGGCGGCGCGGAAGGAATTGAAGACGCGTTCGTGGCGCGAACGCGTTTACCGCGAGTACGAGGAGGCGATGGAAGGGCTGGTGCGGGACGTGGAGATGGACGAGGTGTTCAGCGTGGGGCTGATGAACCGGTTGGACAAGTTGTACGTCCAACACGTCCACGACGCATGGCAGTTCGCCTCGTACCGGGACGAGGGGGAGGGTAAGGATGGGGAGTTCACGACGGCGTTCCAGGAGGGGATGGAGGCGTACTTCGAGGCTGCGGACGGGCTGATGAAGCGGTACTGGCGACAGCAGGCGGAGGAGGGGGCGCGAAAGGGGAGCAAGAGCGCGAACCAGCTGGCTGCGTTGCGGGGAGCGGGGGACAAGCTGAATGCGCTGCGGCGGTTGCGCGACCATTCGCAGTACCAGCCGCTGCCCTGGCCGACGGGGTCCTTTATCCGGGATTCTTTTGCGCGTCTGAACGAGGTCAACGACGCGATCCGCTTTGTAAGTGTTTCATTCTAACCTCTTTGAATCTTCTGAGGCGACCACCCAGCGGACGTCCGCTGGGTGGTCGCTGACCTGTTCCCATTAACCTCTTTGAATCTTCTGAGGCGACCACCCAGCGGACGTCCGCTGGGTGGTCGCTGACCTGTTCCCATGAACCTCTTTGAATCTTCTGAGGCGACCACCCAGCGGACGTCCGCTGGGTGGTCGCTGACCTGTTCCCATGAACCTCTTTGAATCTTCTGAGGCGACCACCCAGCGGACGTCCGCTGGGTGGTCGCTGACCTGTTCCCATGAACCTCTTTGAATCTTCTGAGGCGACCACCCAGCGGACGTCCGCTGGGTGGTCGCTGACCTGTTCCCATGAACCTCTTTGAATCTTCTGAGGCGACCACCCAGCGGACGTCCGCTGGGTGGTCGCTGACCTGTTCCCATTAACCTCTTTCGATCTTCCGAGGCGACCACCCAGCGGACGTCCGCTGGGTGGTCGCCTCCTCTGCTTCACTTGGGGGCTCAATACGTCCTCCACCTCATGCAACGTAGTACCCACATGCGCATTTGACGGCGTCTGTTTTGTCCCACTTCGCATTTGACGGCATCTCTTTTATCCCACATCACTTTCGCCCTACATTCGCTGACACTTTATCTGTTCATTCAGATGGTCCGCATCGTCGATCCCCTCTGCGACTCTCGCCGCCTCCTGCAGAACACCGACCTCCTCGACCACTCCTCTTGCCTCGTCCGCCTCCTCGAAAACAAAGCCATCTGCTCCAACGATCGCCGCGCGCTCAAGGAGGTAAGCACTCATCTCACATTGCTTTCGACAGGCCAAACCAGTCGCGCTGACTTTCATTCCAACAGATCGCCGAGTTCGTGTTCTCGATGATGGCCGAGCTCTACGACGTGCAGGCGTTCCTGCAGCGCGGCGACTTCCACCTGCGCAACCACCCCCTCTTCAGCTACACCGTGAGCAAGTGGGGCAAGCTCGGCGAAAAGCGCACCAGCACCGACCCCTGGTACGAGCCGCTCGCGCCGTTCATCACGGAGTGGCCGACGGTTTACAACAAGCACGTCGACGACCTGCACATCGTCATCTCCAACCATATTCGTTGGACGCGGTCGCGCGAGCTCGAGCGCGAGCGCGAGAACAAGGCCCTCGCCAATCCCAACGCCAAACGCCCCCGTCGCGCCAAGGTCGAGACCTCGGGAGGGCGTCCCGTCGTTCCCATCACCCCCGACAACGCCGGCACCAAGCCCGAGCTCCTGATGCTCATGCGCAACGCCGATGAGTTCATCTCGGTCTCCAAGAGCTTGGGTCCGAAGAACGCGCAGGCCCTGGCCTTCCAAACCTTCGTGCTCAACAAGATCATGAAGGACCTCCACGGCCCCATCTACGCCAGCCCCAGCGGACGCAGCCTGCGCAAGGGCCTGCTTGGCTTCCTCACCCACTACCGGGCGGCGGAGGCCAACAACATTTTCACGAAGGAGCAGCTCGCGGACGGGAGGATCGGCAGGCAGTTCGCGAATTGGGATCTGTTCGCGGCCGAGGTGTACGAGGCGGAGGGCGTCTGGCACGGCAAGCCGCTCAACGTCCAGCTCGGCGCGAACGAGGACCTGCTGTCCATGCAAAAGCGGCAGCAGGAGCACGTCAAGACGATGAACGCCATCGTCAAGAAGCTCCTGTCCACCCCGGCGCTCCAGCACGATCCCCTCGCCGCCCAACAGAGCGAGGACGTCGACCACGAGGGCTTGGAGCTCAGCGAGCTCGTCCGCGAGCCTCTCCAACGGTTTTTGGACGTGCGTATTCCCTCGCCGCCTCTCGTCTTTCTTCTGTTTGACGTGCGGCATCGCTGATCACCTCTGACGCGCTTTCGAATCGCAGGCCGTCTCTTTCAACATCGCCCGTCAAGAGATCCGCGCCCGCGCGCCCTACCCTGCTCCTCTCGTCCCGACCGCGGACGACATGAGCATCTGGAAGTCTCCCGAGCTCCCCGAAGGCCAATCCGACGATTGCGCATTCGAGAGCTTGGAGGCGTTTGAGCAGGGGGCCCCGGACCAGTACCGGATGTACACCGGGTTGGTCGAGCAGCATTTCGACAAGGACGCGCTCAAGAACCCTATGGCGGTCGCCCCTCCTCAACACTTCGCCCACGTCTTCGTGCCTGAAGAAGAAGAGGAAGACGGCGAAGGCCAGGACGCGTCCTCCGCTGTGCCCCCTCGCGATTCCTCCAGCGACGAGGAGGAAGAAATGGAGATCGACCCTCCTGCCGGCAGCCAGCACGCCAACGTTCTGAAGCGGCGTCGGACGGGCGCCCCTGTCAAGCAGGCCACGGGCTCTCACCCTGTCGACGACGACGACGGCATGCACGACGACCCCATGGTTCCCACGCAGCCTCTCACGTCACAGGAAGGAGCAGCCTCGGACGAGGATGAGGAGGAGAAGCTGACCTCGATGGACGAGTCCTCCCCCTCCGACCACGAGAAGCTGCGGGCCACTGGTAAGTGTTACATATCATTTATTTTACGCCTGCCCAAATATGAAGGCGACCAGCCAGCGGACGTCCGCTGGCTGGTCGCTGATATATTCACACTGCCGTGTTTCATACGGTTGAGGCGACCAGCCAGCGGACGTCCGCTGGCTGGTCGCTGATATATTCGCACTGCCGTGTTTCATACGGTTGAGGCGACCACCCAGCGGACGTCCGCTGGCTGGTCGCTGATATATTCACCCTCGCCGTGTTGCATACGGTTGAGGCGACCACCCAGCGGACGTCCGCTGGCTGGTCGCTACCTTTCTCATCATTCGCCATCCATTCCGCTCTTCTCACCCCATTCACAGCAAGGTCACGCAAATTCGACTTGATCCGCCGTCCCAGGACGACCCCTCCCGAGGACGCAAGCGACGACGATCATCTCTTCGACGAGGACTTGTACAACGACTTCGACCATCAGGCGGAGATCCACGGTATCCAACAGTCCCACGACGTCGACGTCGACATGGAGAACAGCTCCCAGCCCCCGCCTCCTCGCCAGCGCCGCCAGCAGACCCCCGCACCCCGTCGCAAACGCACTCGCAACGCCTCCCCAGGTTAGTCTCCCCACACAAGCCCTCCCTCCTTCTCATCCATCTCACGTCCTATCGCTAACCCCCCTTCTCGCCCCTCTCCCCAACAGCATCCCCCTCGTCGTCCGCCCCCCCGCCCAAACGCCAAGCACCCCCCGCCCCATCCCACGTCCCTGCCCAAGCCGCCATATCCTCCATCGCAGCAGCAGCAGCAGCCGACAGGGACGCCATCTCCTCCGCCCCCGCTCCCACCTCTATCGCTCCCCCGGGCCCTCGCGACTACGCCTGATCGCGCCCATCATCGCATATGGACATAGAACGATCATCGGACTTTACCCCTCCCCCTCCCCCATTTCCCCACTTCTCTTTCTCTTTCTCTCTTTCTCTATTTCTCTTTCTCTTTCTCTATTTTTCTTTCTCTTTCTCTTTCTCTTTCCCCTTTCCCCTTTCCCCTTTCCCCTTCCCATCTACTTTCATGTACCATAAGCTTACCATCTACCATACGGACATGAGCGTCGTCGTCGCCCCCGCCGTCCACGACCGTATACTTCTCGGACTACATCTCGTACTTATCGGACTGCTTCTCGGCCCAGCGCGCGTCCCTGCCTCCCGACCCATACACGTCCACGTCGTCCCCCGCTCTCCCCCTTCTCGCTTGATCTCTGTACAATATCGATTCCCTTCTCCCTCAAACGCATCCCTAAAAATGAAATGAAATGAAATCTCTCGTTGCTCTTCTAACCCTCCCAACCCGTCCGCCCGCCCGCTAGCCAGCCAGCCAGCCAGTTCGCTTCAAACAAAGTCCAATTCAAATTCCTCAAAGCTACCCTCCCTGACAGTCTCACATCGCCGATCAATCGCTAACTCAATCGCTCACTCAATCTCGCCTCCACCCTAACACGTCTCACCTTCTCGTACAGCCACCCCGCTTCTTCCCCACACTCTCTTCGCTTCCGCGCCCACACTCTAACCGCAAATCTCCCTCCCTCTCCTCCACCTACCTCAATCGTCCCTCTCTCTCCCCTCCCTCCCATCGTATCCCATCCCCTTCCTCTCCTTCCCATCTTTCCTTCCACCTCCCACATTCTTTCCTTCCCTTACTCTCCTCTCACCCATGTCCCTCTCCTCCCTTTCAGCCCAAGGCTCTCGCCCATCCTCCCCTTCGCCATCCCTTCAATCCTTCAACGCCTTTCCCGACGATGACAACGTGAACGACAACGAAAACCCAGAGTGCGCATTTTCTACACCTCTTCCTACTTTCCTTCCCCACTCCCATCCTCCTCCGCCCTCTCCCATGCTCAAATCATGTCTTCGTCTTCAGCTCACCCAGCGCCGCGACTGACTCCTTCCTTCTTCCCCCAACCCCCTCTCTCAGCGAACCCATCGGCGCCCATGCCTTCTCAGACGCCGCACACATCGTACCCCCCTCCTTCGCCCTCGACTTCGCCGCCGTCCCAGACACCCTCCTCGCAGACGACCCAGGCGATCAACAAGCCCTCAATCTCGCCATCCTGCGTTCAAACCACTCCGCCTCTCACTTCGATCAAGCCTACGACGACGCCCCGACCTTCTCCCTTCCCCTCACAACCCTTCGCCGCATCTACAAAAACAAAGACAAAAAGTCCGCCATCTCCATCCTCTCCAAGAAACACTCCCTCCACGTCAACCCAGACTTCGTCTTCGACGACCAGTCGAAATATATCGCATGGCAGGTCAAAGAGGTGCGCCCTTTTCTCCTTTCATCTCACCCTATCTCCATCCCCTCTCCTTCATCCCTTTTTCTCTCGCCCCCGCTCATCCTCTTCATCTTCTTTCCAGCATCGTCTCGATTACATGTGCCGCGTTCCCAACGCCATCGGCTTCAACGCCGTTCTGCCCAACATGCAGAACCGACCCGCTCGCAACGACCATACTTGGTCCTTCAAAATGACGTTCAAACATCGTCACCTCGCCTACACAGGCGACATCGACGTCCTCGCCTTCAACCCCCGAGGCGCCATGCTCTACATAGGCCAGTCTTCGTCCAACGAGTCCGTCTGGTGGACCCTCTTTCCTCACCAGGCCTTGGAACCTTACCCTTCCGTCGAGCACATGAACTCCGACCTCGGCCCCTCCACCATGGATCCCGTCCTTTCTCGCATCTGCATCGCTTGCCTTCTCTACATGATGGACAAGTCCATGTACTCCACCGTCTACCTCGCTCGGACCTATCCGGACGTCACCTCGAGGGAATCCTTCAAGGCCCACGTCAGCAACGCCCTGTACGTTTCCTCTCACCGCCGTTTTGCGCTCGTCCTTTCCTGCTCTCCTGCCCCTACGCCCCGTCGTCCGTTCCTAGCTAATCTATTTATTTCGCGCCAGCGACATGGACCCTTACGAGTTCTCGTCCGAACAACTCAACGACCTCCAGTCGACCCTCGAGAACCACTATGAATCGTGGTGGGAAAGTGCTCCCCAGTCATACAGACATCCCCTACTCACGGGGCGCACCCCCGCCGCCGTCACGCTCAAGTACGGACAGAACCGTGAGGTCTGCAAACCGTTCAGCACCCAAACCGATGCCAAGCTGTGGGCGCGCGAGTGCGACTACTCCAAACTATCGCGCGTCGCCTTCGCCCTCGCCACGCACTACCGGTAAGCGCTTCGTACCTCTCCGACGGCGGTTCGCGTTTGCTCACGAATGCACGCACGCACGCCCGTCGCTCCTCCAGGGCCTCTCCGGTGCAATCGTGGACGCCGATTCCGGTCGAAGAGATCGTCGACCGTCACCCGGTCATTTACACGACCCCGAACGTCGAGACGCGCGAGCTGATCGAGGACCTGGCGAGTTATCCCCTCTGCGACGACGAGGACCGCGAGATCTGCGTGTACGCTCCGAACGGTCGACGTGTACCACGGCAGGACGCGAATTATCACGATCCGTACGAACCGGGCGCGATCCTTCAGAACCTGCGCTTGGTTCCGGACCTGTTCGCCGCGGAGCCGTCTCACCACTACCACTGGCGATACGACGAGGAGGGGGCGATCGTGCGCGATTATGCGGCGGACAATGCGGACGAGCGGGAGGTGGACGCGCTGTTGGATGGCGTGGGGACCCCTGGGGTGCAACTGTATCCTCAAGGCTACCTACCGTATGGCCAGTGGCAGTCCGACGGGGTGATCGATCCGCTGCGGCCCCACATCTCGGCCATCTCGCACTCGCTGAAGGCGCACGACGGCGGCGGGCCGGTGCTGGAGCCGGTCAAGAGCCAGTGCTACAACAACCTGGCGCACTACACGCGGCACTCTGCGCGGCATCACATCGCGCAACGCGGCGCGTACTCTGCGACCGTGGCGGGCGCGTTCGCGGAGAGCGCAAAGACGAAGGCGACGGCGTCGACGCTCTACCAGGCGACGACCGCAAGCGATCCGCACGCGGATCTCGAGGGCCAAATGAAGCGCGCTCCGCAGACGTATCTGCGATTCGAGAACGTGTACAAGGTACACCTGCAACGCGTGAAGCCGGAGATGCGTCGGGGGGATCACTTTTACTTGAAGGCGGTCGTACCTCTGAGCGCGGCGTGCATCCATCCGACGGTGTTGGACGCGATCAAGCGGGCGAGCAAGGTGGTCCGTCCCGGTTTTTTCCCGCAAATTATGCTGTGGACGCTCTACCCGTTGCGGGTCGGTCTGGATTTGCTGTGGCGAAAGGTGGCGCCTACGCTCGCGCCCGGCTCGTCGAACAAGCCGAACGCGGTCGAGGTCGAGCTGATATCCGTGTTCGAACGCCTCATCAACTTTGGGCACACTGGCGCGATGAAGGTCATGGCCACGGGTGTTATGGATCGACTGTGGCCGAGCAGGGCAATCTTGGACACGGGATATCCGGCGTTTTCGCCTGCGCTGAACTTTGGTGGAGAGGACGGGCTTATGCCGAGCATGTCGGTCGACCACTGGCCGCGCAACCCGGCCACCAATTATCCGCTGGTGTCATCGAGGTGTTCGATGGAGATCACATACGGCAAGGATCACTTCACGGTACGTTGACGTTTTATCCGGGAGTCGCGACGACTCTCTTCGACGTGAGGATTATTGCTGTCATTATCGCGTTTGCTTTGTCGTCTACGACGACGCAGACTGACCACCACTTGGATGTGTTGGGGCGACCACCCAGCGGACGTCCTCCGGGTGGTCGCTGTGATGTGACCCAATCACATCACACTTACTCAAAGATGTCCTCCAACTGAGGCGACCACCCAGCGGACGTCCGCCGGGTGGTCGCTGTGATGTGACCCAATCACATCACGCTTACTCAAAGATATCCTCTAATTGAGGCGACCACCCAGCGGACGTCCGCCGGGTGGTCGCTGTGATGTGACCCAATCACATCACGCTTACTCAAAGGTATCCTCCAACCGAGGCGACCACCTAGCGGACGTCCGCCGGGTGGTCGCTGTGATGTGACCCAATCACATCACGCTTACTCAAAGATATCCTCTAATTGAGGCGACCACCCAGCGGACGTCCTCCGGGTGGTCGCTGTGATGTGACCCAATCACATCACACTTACTCAAAGGTATCCTCCAACTGAGGCGACCACCCAGCGGACGTCCGCCGGGTGGTCGCTGTGATGTGACCCCATCACATCACGCTTACTCAAAGATGTTCTCTAACCGAGGCGACCACCCAGCGGACGTCCACCGGGTGGTCGCTGACCTATTCTCATTAACATCTTTCAATCTTCTGAGGCGACCACCCAGCGGACGTCCGCTGGGTGGTCGCCTCGTAACGCACGCTTTCCTCAACTCACAGCCCTCCACTGACTTGGCCATTATCGTAGATATATCACACCCTCTTCCACATCCACCTCACCATCGCGCGAACCCGATCATTGGCCCCAAACCACGCGAGCGTTGTCGGACAGCGTCTTCACATCATGGCCCGCATCGTCGCTCAAGCATTCATCGCCGACGTCAGATCCCTCGTGACCATCAACGTGAAGAAGGAAATAAAGGACATCGTTCAAGATCCCTCGAACGACAGGCTACGAGTGGTCCCGCGCCAGAGCACGTTCTCTCAAAAAGTGGATCAAGGCAGAAGATCCTCTCAACTACGGCAAAGACAGAATGGTATACGCAGATCTCGTTCGCGCCATTTCCACAGAAGAAGAGCACATGGCCAAAGGTCTCCCTCCCTCGACCAGATCGTCGTGGTCCGTAGAAGCCTTCGTCGACCACATTCACAAGTGGGCAATCTCCAACGTCGTCTCCCCTCGCGCCCCTCTCTTCAAAGGCGGTTCCACAGGCATCGTCCTCCGTGCCATCCTCAGAGAGTGTGCCCGCATCCTCGCCGCTTACTCAGAACAAGATAGAAACGCCGAACTCAAAGCCGCACTCGTCCACGCCTTCACCGCCGAACATATCCATTTCATTCCCGACGCCCTCCCAAACCCCCGCGGTCGCGGCTCCCCTTCACATCAACCCTCCATTCACGCATGGACCATCCTCGGCGACGCCCCTCTCCGTCCCTCAAACGACAACGCCCTCGCCCGCACTCACGGCGAACGGCTCATCCTCCAATTGCACAGGTCCGCCGACTCTTTCGCAGACAACGACGTTCGAGGCGACTGGTCGCTCGAGCACATCAAGATACAGGACATCCATCTCGTCTCCAACCGCGTCGCCCTCCCCAACGACTGGGCCTTCGGCGCTGCCGTCGCTACCGCCAATGGCACCACTCGCATTCTATACAACTGGGCCGCTCGTCACTTCGAACACAACATGCAGCACTGGTCTTCGCAGCTCGCTCTCGCTCTCGCCATCATGCTCGCAAGGGCCCTTCCGGCCGTCTTCTTCCCTCGCCCCGCCCCTGCCGCCCTTCAGACAAAGCTCGCCCAACAGCCCTCGAAAAACCCCGACCGCTGCATCGCCGCCATCCGCTCCACCCCGTGGACGTCTCCCTCCTCCTCCATCAAGGGCATCAAGGAAAAACCCCTCTACATCACTCAGGCCATCCTCTGGCTCCTCGCTTGGATACACGAGGACTCGCCCCTACGCCTCGCCATCGACGCCGGAGACACCTCCGACTACAAGGACTTCTTTACAAAGCACGGTGCGTCCTCCAACCCTTTCCTTTCTCACTCGCCGTTCAACCCTCACACCCACCTCCTTCCTTCGCCCCTTCATTCAGCCCACAAGGGTCAGAACCCCGTCAACCTAGCCAGGCTCGGCATCGTCTACGGTAATTCCAAGAGAATGTTCGGTCCCTGCCGCATCACCCAGGACTACAACCCTCGCACCACCGCCGACCTCCAAAAGTGGGCCAACACCGTCAAGACCTCTCTCGCCAATCTTCCAGACGGCCCCTTCAACCTCGCCACCCATATCTTCGGCGACCAGAAGGCGCTCCAGCTCCGCGATGAAGGCAACTTTCAGGGCGTCGTTCAGCGCACCCTTCGCGCAGTCACCGCATCCGTCTCCAGAACCAACAGCGCGGCTTCCTCATCCAAGCGCACTATAGATGACCTTTCAGACTCGGACTCTGACTCTCCCTCTCATCTACCTCCTCCCAACCGTCGCAGGCGCGCCTAATTCACTTCAAGTCCCCACGACGTCGTCCCGCCCGCCCGCCTATCCTTTCCCTCTTCACCCTCTCGCTCTCTTCACACCAAGCCCTTCTCTCATTACGCCACGTCCTCGTTTTAATCCGTCACTCCATCGCCCCACCTCTTTGCCACACCTCCCGCTTTTAACGAGTTCACATCGGACCACTTCACCGCTATCTTTACTGTCTCATTCCACTCTTCACTCGTCCAAGACAGCCTTTTCCCCTCCCTAGCTCACTCCCATTATTCGCTCTCCTTGCACCGCTCTCCTTGCACCATTTATTCCAGTGCCCGTATCACATGGTACCCATTCATTAGTGACCTTCGACCAGTATTGTCGTCCATCGTCAATAATACGTATTCTCAATGGCCTCGTCCATTCTTCTCACGTTCACTCACAACAGTCCCCGGAAAAGTCTCTTAACGGCAGCACTGCCAAAGCGGCGTGCACATTTCACATCATTGGCACTTAGCCAAGTCTCAGACCTCTGGGACATTCTGACGTCTGTCGTGCCATCCATGACCACCATCACGCTTGATATTGACGTTTCACATCACACGCTTGTCGCGTCTCGCATGGACGATGCAAACCTCGATCACGCTTCATTGAGGCGACCATCGGGCGGACGTCCGCTGGGTGGTCGCCTCGATTGTGCACATTCATCATTTGTTTCACTGTGCTTTAAAATAAAAACCCCGTCGTTTGACGCGGACACCCGGCAGACGTCCGCGGGCTGGTCTCCTCCGCGCCACAATCACATCGTTATCTTTCAGTCCGTCATTTCCACCCCCACGTGGTCCTCCGCCATCCAAGTACCCCTTTCGATGAACAAACTCTTGAAATAATCCACTCCGTTCATGCCTCATGGTCAGTGAAGGAACCCATCGGCCGCCGTGGCTTCATTTCCGCCGCAATCACCTCCACAGCACGTGCCATCTCTCGCTAATCATCCCCGCTCCCCTCCATCTTCCATTCCGTCTACGGTAACTCATCATTCCCCTCCGCGTTCAACCACTTATATATTCACGACCGAACATACCCCCTCCACTTCTCTTCCCGCTTCCAAACCCATCATGTCTCATTCACCACCCCATACACACCTCATTTGCGCCTCGTCTACTCATCACTTCACGGCCGCTGCCACAAAGTTCATCATCTCCTCCTTGACAGCATCCTCTCCCTTGGCCGTTCCTCAAATCCCGATCATCCATCTCGCCGACCCTTCCGCAACCATTCAGTGCGCTCCCCTCATTCGCTGTCTCACACCTCTTCAAGCCGTCGGCCTTCAATGCGATCATCTTCACCACTATGGCGCCGTCCATTCACTTCTCACCAACTCCACTTCCATCAAGGCCATCCACATCCTCTTCACTCATCCTCACCGCTCTCCAATGGCTCACCACGATTTTCTTGCCCACTTTCTCGCTCCTCTCCTTCATAACCCTTTCCCCCACATGCCCGCCGTCATCACTCTCTCTTTGCATTTCGATTTCGATCATGTCGCCTTGGTCAGTTTTCGTCATCTCTCCTCATCCATCCACTCACTCACTCACCATATTATGACATCAGCCCACCTTGAGCGAGTTTTTGGACATCTTGCTCCCATCATTTCCCTCATTGGCTCTTCTTCAGATCAACGTTCAACCACCTTCTCACACCCTGCACACCCCTCGCGCCTGGTTCAACGAAATCATCACATTTATGGAATCCACCCCTCTCCCTTGCCAGTTTCTCCTTCTCGCCGATTGGGTGTTCATCCAGGACATCAAACGCTTTCACCACATTTCTACCATGCCCAGCCTCGCTTCTTCCCTCACCTGGTGTCAACAAATGGCTCGGGTTCTTCAATGTACTCACGTTTAGCATAGCCCTTGAAAAGGGCTTCACAACATTCATTCACATTTACGACCTCATGCTCCGTCTCCGTTTCATCTAGTTTGAATGACATTTATGCAAAAGTATCCTGTAAGCGACAGAGGGTTATCTCATTTTCGTTTCCTCGGTTACCATCGCCTCTGCCTGAGATTACCAAGTCTGCTATCTTCAAGTCTGCCAAACCCTAAGCCCACCTGCTTCAGACATCATTAGATTGCTCATCACAGCCAAGCATATCTTGGCTCCAGACAAGACGGCCTTTGCAAAGGAGATAAGCAAGTATATCGACTCGAAGGATCAGAAGCGCAGCACCTGCAGGGACAAGGGGAAGGATAAGCACGATGATGGTCCAGCGTACTGGCCACTGTTTCGCCCGATTCATACACCCGCCCGCTGCTGTCGTCCTTCAGCTAGAGCATTTCATCCATTTCGGATTGCCGCTTCTCTCATTCCAGCCTGGAAGAATGTCAATTCACTCTGCATGGTTCTGGCGTCCCCGTGTCAACGTCGACCTTACGATCGATTCGAAGTGTTGGGTCAATATGTGGCTCCGCTGCTGCATGTGCCTTTTCCCACCATGGATGGTGTTACTAGTCTGTCGATAACCCTCAAGTTTGAAGTCAACACCCTGGTGCGTCTACAGTGGCTTGCTTCAAAGCGCTCATGTTGGTTTGCTTGTTAGATTATGATGGAAGATATCCTTCAGGTGCTTCTTCCATCGTTCCCTCGCCTGCGCGCCTTGCATTTATAGGGAAAAAGTAGGGGGGGTGAGGGTTAGCCCTAGCCCTCTAAGGTGAGGGTTAGGGCGCTAGCGCCCGTAGCAGCGCACTGGGGCACATGCGCTGGTGCGCTACGCCATGTGGCATCCTTATGCACCGATCGCACTGGCGCAAATAATGAGTATCACAGCGCTCCAGCGCACCGATGTGCGCATGTGCGCTGAGATGTATACAGTATTTCGCAACACTCATATGTGTATTTGATTATAATACCTGGCTGCAGGGCTCACCAGCGCATGTGCGCCAGTGCGCTAGAACAATGACATACATATACTTCATTGCGAAGCGCACGCGCGCAAGTGCGCTGGCGCGCTGACACAAAATGTTCAAACGATATATAAATTTATGAGCGCACCAGCGCCAGTGCGCCAGTGCGCGCACGCACAGAGAAGGGTCGTATGCGAGCGCACCAGCGCAGATATGCGCCAGTGCGCGGACGCGCACGCTAAGGTGGTACGTGAGCGCACGGTGGTACGTGTGCACACCAGCGCCAGTGCGCCAGTGCGCGCACGCGGAGAGAAAGGTCGTACGCACAGAGAAGGGTCGTATGCGAGCGCACCAGCGCAGATATGCGCCAGTGCGCGGACGCGCACGCTAAGGTGATACGTGAGCGCACCAGCGCAAGTGCGCCAGTGCGCGCACGCGCAGAGAAAGGTCGTACGCACAGAGAAGGGTCGTATGCGAGCGCACCAGCGCAGATATGCGCCAGTGCGCGGACGCGCACGCTAAGGTGGTACGTGAGCGCACCAGCGCCAGTGCGCCAGTGCGCGCACGCGCAGAGAAGGGTCGTATGTATGCGAGCGCGCCAGCGCAGATGCGCCAGTGCGCGCACGCACAGAGAAGGGTCGTATGCGAGCGCACCAGCGCAGATATGCGCCAGTGCGCGGACGCGCACGCGAAGGTGGTACGTGAGCGCACGGTGGTACGTGAGCACACCAGCGCCAGTGCGCCAGTGCGCGCACGCGGAGAGAAAGGTCGTACGCACAGAGAAGGGTCGTATGCGAGCGCACCAGCGCAGATATGCGCCAGTGCGCAGACGCGCACGCTAAGGTGGTACGTGAGCGCACCAGCGCCAGTGCGCCAGTGCGCGCACGCGCAGAGAAGGGTCGTATGTATGCGAGCGCGCCAGCGCAGATGCGCCAGTGCGCGCACGCACAGAGAAGGGTCGTATGCGAGCGCACCAGCGCAGATATGCGCCAGTGCGCGGACGCGCACGCGAAGGTGGTACGTGAGCGCACGGTGGTACGTGAGCACACCAGCGCCAGTGCGCCAGTGCGCGCACGCGGAGAGAAAGGTCGTACGCACAGAGAAGGGTCGTATGCGAGCGCACCAGCGCAGATATGCGCCAGTGCGCGGACGCGCACGCGAAGGTGGTACGTGAGCGCACCAGCGCCAGTGCGCCAGTGCGCGCACACGCAGAGAAAGGTCGTACGCGAGCGCACTTGCGCTGGTGCGCGGATCAGCACATACAGATCTCAATGCGCGCACCAGCGCAGGTGCGCCAGTGCGCCCGCACAATGTATGAAATTATTTGAGCTCACCAGCGCATGCGCGCCGGTGCGCCGGCAGAAGGACTTCTGACGATGCGCACGTACGCGAGTGCGCGGGCGCGCTAACACACATCAATCATCAGAGCGCACCAGCGCATGTGCGCCGGTGCGCGAAATGTATACAATGTGTCGTGTGTTCGCGCACCAGCGCAAGTGCGCTGGCGCCATTGGCGTGGTCGTATGGTCGCGCGCACCAGCGCATGTGCGCCGGTGCGCCAAACGGGTACCGTGTTTCACCGGTGGGCGCACTGGCGCACATGCGCTGGTGCGCCGCGCTGCGAGATCAAAGTCGAACAAGAATAGATGGATTGGAGATGGGTATAACTTCATACACAATACTTGTAATAAATCGCTACAAGTGGTCTGTGTATACAACGGCCGCGGCGCAACCCTACACGAAGTCGATGATACGCACCGTCGTCCCATCGAAGACGGTGTTCCGCTCAGCCACGTCGTGGACCTCGACACCCGCGCTTTCCATTGTCGCCAGGGCTGCAGCTTGCGCGTCACTTGAATATGTCGTCAGTTCGAGGCATGAGTCGTAAACGGGTGATGAAATAGGACTCACCGCAGATGTTCCTCCTGGTCTGGGAACTGGGTGATCGGGTCGCCACAGTCGGACATGACGATGACGCTCGCGCGCGCGCCCACGAACAGCCCGTAGTAGGCTGGGATGGGGAGCGCGCTCGCCACGCGCGCGTCGCGGGGCAAGGCCATCGCGAGGCGCTCCCACTCCCGGGCGACCTCGCGCTCCGTCGCATCGTCGATGTGCCACACGTCCGTCTTGACGACGACGGAGGTCGCGCCCACGGTCCCGCGCCACGCGAACGTGAGGTCGCCGCCGTCCAAGGACTCGCCGACGCGTATTGTGACCGCACCGAACAGGCGGTATCCGATCCACTGGAGCAGAGGGAATATTGGCCAGCAGACCGCGCGCCCGGTCAGGGCGGGCTCGCTGCGGTTGTAGACCACGACGCGCCCATCGTCGTATTGGACGCGCAGCGACCGACAGGTCGCCAGGCGCAGCTCGTCCCACACGCTGCTGAGCGCGCGCTTCAGGCGGGTGAGAAAATCGGGCGTTGCCACCCAACCATGGGTGGGCGCGGGCGCGATTGTTGGGACGCGTTGACCCTGCGTGCCCTGCGTGCGCCGCGTGCGCATCACCCATGCACGGTGCTGTCGGCGGACGTCGATGGTCGTCCACACAACGACGGGTCAGTGGCGTTCGAACCACAGGGATGGTGGGCTTGGCACTTACGTAGAATGCGCTTGCCATCACGCGCATGGCGTACAGCGGGGTGAAGGCGGGCTGGCCAGGTTCCGGGTACCGATACAAAGGGCCGTGGATGAACAGCTCCGCCTCGACGGCCTGGCAGACGTACACGGTGTCGTGACCCATGAGGACCACCACTTCGCAATGCGCCAGCTGCGCTTGAGTGAACACCTGAACGAGCCGGGTGGTATCAATGATCAGCTGAGCGGGAAGACAAGTCGGGGTGCGCACTCACCTGGACCAGGACCTTGTCGGCGGGTGTGAGGGTGGAGAGGTCGTCCGTGTGGGGCATGACGCTGTTCTGGATGCGCGCCTCGAGGCCCTGGAGCTTTGCGCGTATCGCGCTCTCGGTCTTGACCTCGACGAGGAAGTAGACGGTGTCCTCGGGGTCCACATCGTCCCTCATCGTCGTTTGGAAGATTGCCGCGATGTCGAATTTGATTCCCTTGTGACTGCCGCCCCACCCGCTGATGATGGTGCGCTGCTTGATGCGCGCGTTTCTGATTGCCGGCGGGTACACGTTGTCTGCGGCGGGGGGGATACCGCCGTTGAGCGCGTCCCACACCTTGCTGATGACGCCCTCGAGCTCGGACTCGAGGCGATAGCGGATCCTCCGGCGGCAATCGTTCCACCTCATGGTGACGAGGGGCACCGTGTCCGTTCTGGCGAGGAGGTTGTCGACCCGGCCTTGATGTTCGGTCAGGAACGGCAGGTTCGCCCTCCGCTCGACCCTGTTGAAGAACTTGTAATGGTGTTCTTCCTTCATGGATGGCGATTTTTGAGACGTGTTTGCGCCCTGCTTCTCGTCCGTGTCTTCCCAAGTCTGGAGGGAAAGCCATTGGGCGAGGGTCGGCAGGGGAGCGGGGGCCGGAGCGGGGGCCGGAGCGGGAGCCTGAGCGGGAGCCTGAGCCTGAGCCTGAGCGGGAGCGGGAGCCTGCATGTCTGAGATACAAGGGGGTGGGGAGGTGGTGGTTGGCTTGGTGTAGAGGTGGTGGTAGCAATGTAGATGGGGCGGTAGGGAGCGACGGACGACGTGCGGCGGGGCTTTGGTTGCCCTTGACGACGGGCGTGAGAATGGAAGTTGCACCTTGCGCAGCACGCGCGCGAGCCACAAAAATGATATGTTTATGGTCGCGCGGCGGACAAGCGATTCGGGGGCGGAACGACGCGTACCTGTTTCGGCGCGGGCGCACTGGCGCATTTGCGCTGGTGCGCTGAAAACGACGGCTGGTTGGACATGTTTTAGCGTAGGGCGGAAGGTCCGCGCGTTCACGCTAGTGCGCGCTTCCAGACACGCTAGTGAGCGCTGTGAGACACTTGGTGAGCGCTGTGAGACACTTGGTGAGTTCTCGCGCACCTAGGAGGTGCGATATCCGTATTTCCCCATTGCTACGCTACACGCACGCGTACATTACATGGTTCTACGCCCCGGGCAGGCAGTCGCCGCGCGCGCACCGCGCATGAACGCGGATTTGAGCTCGGTTAGGTCTAGGAAAGTGTGGCGCAAGTGCGCGGGTGCGCGGCGCCAGGCGCGAGGCAGCTGCCGCGTGCGCGTGCGCGTGGCCTCGAAGCGCAGGCACACGTTTGAGTCACGGACGTGACGGACGCGCAAGCGCCAGCGCATCGTGTGGTGCCATGCGCTGGCGTCTGCACGTTGCGCGCATTGGCGTCTGCACGTTGGACGCGCTGGCGTTTGAGTTCTTTCCACCTCAACACTTTGCGCTGCCGCTTCCCACTTTCTGCTTGACTCTACCGAATAACTCTCGCTCGCGAACATGCCGCCCAAAGCTGACAAACCGAAGCCGAAGCCTCGCCCCGTACGTCCGCGCGGACTTGTATTCTATGGACCTTTGCTGACCTTGCACTACACATACAACAGAAAAGCGCCGTGCCCGCCCAAGACGAAGCCGCGCCCTCCCAAGCCGGACCCGCACCCAAGACGACCGCATCCAAGGCCAAAGGGAAAAAGGCGGCGGCCGCTACGTCTGGGAATGCGAAGGTGCGCTGTGTGTACGAAGTACGCGCGCATGGTTCGCTCACATTCGCAGTCTTTGCAGAAGGGCAAAGCCGTTGCGCACGCGACGCAGGATGCCGAGACAGAAGAGCGCGAGGAGGAGGAGGAGGAGGAGGAGGAGGAGGAGGAGGAGGAGGAGGAGGAGATTGTGGAGGTGGATCCGGAGGAAGGGGGAAACACGGGGACGCAGGTGCGCATAGCAGCGCACTCACACCGACACATGCTGACCTCCCAACCGTTGCGCGCACAGAAGGGCAAGAAGAAGGCCGTGTCGCGCGCGAAGACGGTGGCGGGGGACGAAGAGGCGACAACGACCCAGGTACGTGCGCTCCTGCACACGCGATTTCAGTATCAATGGGGCTCACGCGCCGCGTCGTTCACAGAAAACGTCGCGCACGCGCCAGAAGACCGCGCGCGACAGCGAGGAGCGTGCTGTCAAGCGCGAGCCCACCGACGTCAAGCTCGGGTTTGACGTCAAGGGAATGCAGGAGCACGAGCAGTCGCGGAGCGCGCTCGCCCAGCGCGCGGCGAAGATGCGTCTGGGGTACGGCACCCTCAACCTCATCGACTCGACGCCGGTGAAGCTCCACTTTGGCAAGTGGAACAACCGGCCGATCGAGCCTCTCCGCGTCAAGGAGATCGTCAAGCAGCTCCTGTTCAAGGGGCTCTGGGACTGGGAGAGCCCAATCCCGGTCGTGGTGCCGCGGCGGTTCATTAAGCTGGACGCGCTTCAGGCGCACCGTCCGGAAGGCACGCGCGCGCCGCCGATCGTGTTCACCGACGAGGCGCGCGACCAGATCATCGAGCTCGCTGGCGGCCACCACCGGCAGCAGGCTCTGATCGAGTACCGGGCGACGTTGGACAAGTCGCGCGCGACGCTGACGTCGAAGATCGCGCAGCTGAGCAAGCGCAAGGCGAGCGACGAGACGGACGAGGCGCTGGCGACGCTGCGCAAGAGGCTCGCCGAGGTCGAGGGGACCCTCGCTCAGCCGATGCTGTGGCTGACCGAGGTGTTCGCAGCGGGTGAGTGTCGCGTTCGTTTTGCGCGCGGTTGAGACGTTGTTTCTCACTGATACGGTGCGACGTTGCAGAGGACGTCGACAACGAGATGGGCCAGTACCTCTCGATGAACGACGAGATGCCGAACCTCAAGCAGACGGAGCTTGAGCGTTTCTGGCTGTCGCTCTCGGCGATCAAGGACTACAACGCGAAGTACCTGAGCACGAGCGGCAAGAAGGTGGTGCGGGCGCCGATCGGGACGGACGCTTGGGAGGATCACATCCTCAGCAAGGTCCTGGCGCCGCAGGATCAGAAGCGCGGCTTCGGCGCGTTGCTGAAGATGCCGCGCGCGTGGGACTTTGTGAACCTGGCGGGGCAGCTGGCGCACATGCGCGACGGCAAGCACCTGAAGATCGACACACTGAAGAAGCGGCTTTGCCCCGTCACGAAGGGTCAGAGCGTCACCAAGACGGTGACGGACTCGAGGACGAAGCAGCCGGTGTCGGTGAGGCCTCCGGACACCGCGGGCGGGGTGCGTCTTTGTGTTTCAATCGCGTGATGACGTTTGCTCATGCGGAATATCCTTTTCGCGCGCCGCAGATCTGGCTCGACCTGCTTGAGAGCGTGGTCGAGGAGATGGTTTTCGTCGCGAAGAGCGGCGACTGGCCGGAGTCGACGATGCCGCGCCTGCAAAACTACGTGAAGTACCTCGGGTACTCGCCGAAGCAGCGCGCGACAACGGTCGCTGCGAACGTCAAGCGGTCGTACGAGGACCTGTATGCAACGTTCATGAAGAGGGGCGTCGTGGACGACGAGGTCTGGCATGCCGACCTCGTGAAGAAGATCGACGAGATCTACGTTCAGACGGTGAAGCCGGCGATGGCGTCGCTGCTGAGGACGTCGACGCCTGACTGGAAGGCGGCGATGACGGCGTACTGGGCGCAGGTCGACGCGGCGGTGGCGGAGTCGTGGGAGAGCATGGTCCCGCACTGCGCGTGGGGGCCTGATACTGCGGCGACGGTGAAGGGGGCGAAGGAGCGTCTGATGTGGGTGCGCCGTCTGCGCGAGCTGGGCCAGGGGTACGACCTGCCTCTGGCTACGTTGACGTTCATCCAAGACTTGTACGACCACTTTGCGAGCGTGTCGTACGGATTGCAATGGGTAAGTGCCGCTCTGTTGACTCGACCAGCGCACCAGCGCACTTGCGCTGGTGCGCTCGCGTACGATTCTTCTCTGCCCGTGCGCGCACTGGCGCAAGTGCGCTGGTGCGCTCGCGTACGATTCTTCTCTGCCCGTGCGCGCACTGGCGCACTGACGCTGGTGCGCGCAATGAGATATGCATGTGCTGATCCGCGCACCAGCGCACTTGCGCTGATGCGCTCTCGTATGACTCTTCTCTGCGTGTGCGCGCACTGGCGCACTTGCGCTGGTGCGCTCGCGTACCACTTTCGCGTGCGCGTCCGCGCGCTGGCGCATCTGCGCTGGTGCGCTCTTTGCAACGTCTTATTTATCACGACTCACTCCGCACCACAGATCAGCCGTCAGATTGATCCCATGGTCGACGCAACTGTCGCGTCAAAGTATCCGTGGGTGTGGGATCACACCTCGAACATGCGCGAGTTCATGATCAACCCGCATGCGGTCAGCAACCCGAATGACCAGCCCCGCCACGTACGTTCTACATTCGTATCGCATCGGTTTCCGCGACGTACTGACCGTGTTTACATGTCACGTACAGTTCTACCTATGGCTCTGCGAGCAAATGGAGCTCGTGCGCGGCGTCGACATGATGCTCGCCTCAGGAATCATGAAGCCCGAGTACGAGGCGGTGTTCAGCGCGCCGACGAACACGTTCACCAACGCGACGACGGTCATCGAGGATGTCCTCCTCAACGTCGTCGACCACGACGAGGAGCCGGACGAGATCGTCGACGACCTCAAGGCCATCTGGAACGAGCTCTACGAGAACATTGTTCCGCAGAGCTCCCTGCCCAAGGAGGACGACCTCGACATGGGCCTCTACCACCCGCGCCATCGCGCCTTCGCGTCCCCCTTCAACGTCTCCAACAAGCACCGCCAGGCGTACCCCTGCCTCTCGCTCCTTCTCAGCAGCGCGGTCGACTTTCGCGGCGTGATCCATCGCAGCAACCGCAAGCGTTTCCTTGGGACGCTGGCGTCCCGTCTCCACTTCACCGCGCGGATCTACAAGGAGATCATGGAGAAGACGCTGGTGGAACCCCTCGCGGCGACGCTGCGCAACAACCTCCTTCAGTACCTCGAGAAGAACCGCCAGCGGTCGATCTCGAGCATGCTGAAGGACATGTACGTCAGCGCGGGGATCGTCAAGGACGGCGACAAGGAAATCGGCGCGAAGCTCATGTGGGACGTGAGCCTCCTGCGCAACGTCGTCCCGCCGCAGAAGCAGAAGACAAAGCTGACCGTCGTCGACCGCGACAACTTTAACAAGAGCGTCGCGAAGGACGCGCGCATGAAGGCGTACGCCAACGACATCAAGAAGATCGTCAAGATGGTCGTTGGGTCGACGGCGGCTGCGGCGATGCCCTCCGGTCAGGGCAGCAAGGGCGTCATCAACGGCGCGGTCGCTGAGAAGCTCGATGAGCTCGTTGAAGTGAGTGCTCCCATTTCGATTCGTTCGCGCGGTTCTCATCGCTTTTAAGGCGCTCTCGTTCAACGCGAGCCGTCTCGAGTTCAGGCGCGAGGGCGAGAACACGCGCAAGGTCTACGTGATGCGCGACAAGGACGCGGTCAGCTTCAAGGTGCCTTCGGTCGAGAAACGCGGGGACACGCGCGCGTACCCGTCCCTCGATCACTTTAAGAGCGCGGAACCCAAGCAGTGGGACCTCTTCGTCCAGCTGCGCGAACGACACGTTGAACGGCTCAGGGAGAAGCACACGCAGTCCCAGGCGAGCGGCTCCGGCAAGACCAGCAAGATCGTCGTCCCGCGCCTCGACGACATCTATCCTCAAGACGTTCGCTGGCCGGAAGTCGATCAGCGCATCGAAGACATGGAGAGCGACGTCGACCCCGACGAACTGAACTTTTTGTCTGAGGGCGAGGGCGAGGGCGATGCCATGGACGTCGACAAAGGCGCCGACGAAAGCGACACGGACGACAGCGGCGCGGACGACAGCGGCGCGGACGACGATGCGCAGGACGACGACGCGCAGGACGACGACGCGCAGGACGACGACGCGCAGGACGACGACGCGCAGGACGCCAACGCGCAGGGTGGCAAGGCCCAGGACGACGAGGCGCACGATGGCAAGGCCCAGGACGGCGGCGACACCCAGGGCGACCAGTCCGGACAGGCCAGCGGAGCGCCAGGCAGCGGTGACTTGGACCCCAACGCGATGCCGGTCGACCCCACGGTATCCCAGAGCGACGTCAGCATGGACGTCCCTATGGATGGTCCCAACGTCCCTCTCACCCAGATTCCCCCGCGACCGGAGCTCTCACCTGAGGCGGAGCGCGACGCGCACGCGGCGCTGGTTGAGGCCGCCGCGCAGGGTTGGGACGAGGACCCCGGGATCGCGTTGGAGGATGCGTTTGGCACCCTGGACCAGCTGGTCGCCATCAGGGAGGCCAACCAGGACTTGGCGCTGCCCCCGCCCTCTCGCGCGTCGTTGCTCAAGGCGATCGCGTCGTATCCGGAGCTGGTCGAAGGGCGCCTCGACATCCTCCACTTCCGCCCTCCCCCCATCTCAGAGGCCGACTTTGAGTCTTACCGCGCGAAGCTGCAGGCGCGCATCGCCGCCTTGCCACAGGACGCGCCGCCAAGTCGCAAGGTCGAAGAGGTCGTGCGCTTGGTGGATTCGATGGTACCGCGTCCTGCGCCTGAGGCGGAGCCCACGCAGCCGGTCGCCGCGGACCCTCGTAAGTGTCGATCTTTCTAGAATGTTGGCCAATACGCTAATGTTCTCCGCGCGTTCCAGGCAAGCGTTCCGGCCGCATCCTTGAACGTGCGCGCGTTTTTCCGTTGTTTTGGTTCTCACTTTACTGACAATGATTTGGTGCCCAGATGCCCGCGAGCGTCACGCCGCCGCCGAGGAGCAGCGGAAGCGCCGCCAGACCGAGCAGCCCGGCCCTTCCCAGCGCAAGTCCAAGAAGCCCAGACGCGACCATAGAGATCGCCGGGAGGACGAAATGGACTCGGATTTTGAGGGCTCGCAGGTGAGGTGATTGCGTGCGCGCCGTACGGTCACGTCGCGTCTCGGTCGTCGTTGCTATGTTTGCTCGCGTCGTCGTCGGTTTTCTTGCTCGCGCCTCCGCTAGATCTCGGACTTTATCTACATCGCATATCTGTCTCTGTCTCGGTCTCATGTACGCGTTTTGGGTTAGCGCAGCGCCGCCCGCTTGCGGGTGAATATATCCTATGTGCGCCAGATCGGCCGATCGCCTGGTTCCGACTCCTGAAAAGTTTGAACAGCCACCGCTGTGGCAAAGACGACGTCACACCGTACCAGAACTGTGGCTCGCCCAGTCGAGGTCGAGAAGGAGGACATGGTCATTTGGGCGGGCCTTTGCTAGCCAGCGACGTGCGCACTTTCTTGCTCCCCGTGTGGTTCGATTTTGTTTTCCCTGCAGACTCGCAACGATGGATTGGCTTTCCTCTCCCAGGTGAGCTGCGTGCGCGCGCGGCCTGGCGTAGAACTGCAGCGGAGGGGCTGATGAGTTTCCCAGTAGGGACCAGGAACAGGATGATTTCTTCTTCAACGCGTTTGACGAAGACGAAGCCGAGGCGGAGGAGATTGCGCTGGGCGAGGATGGCGAAGGCAGCGACGAGCGCGCTCTGGGGGAAGCGGCGTACGACGAAGAGGAGGACGGCGTGGTCCCTCACGGCGCGAGGGTGTCTGAGCATGTCGCTCCGACGATGTTTACGGACGACGGCATGGACCAGCAGGAAGTGACGCGTAGCGTCGAAGACGCATATGGGGACCAGACGCGCGTCGCTCAGATGTACGAGACCATGCCTGTGCGCAACATCCGTCTTTCCACGCTGCGAGAGTGGTACCAGGGCATCGAGGACACGCTCGCCATGCACACGCTCAAGCAGAAGAACAAGATCATCATCGACAAGGAGTTTCTCGTGAACACGCACGATCTGAACGTGTCCTGGACGTGCGCGGGCGTACGTCGAAAGCGTTCTTTTTGGGCTCAGGGCTGTCCGTCGATCCGTTGCTGACATTTGTTCCTTTTGCGCGCAGACGTTCCTGGACTATAGACAGATTGTGGGCCGGCGGGCCGAGATGGACGTCCTCCTCCCCAATCCTCATGCGCCCGGCGCGGAGGCTGACCACCGATGGAATTTGACGATTGCCTTTGAGAAGCGTCACTGGCATTTCCGAGGCGATCTGACCGCGCTGGGGTGCGACATGGCTGGGCGCATGCTGCATGTGGGATACACCATGGCTCAGGAAGACATTTGGCTCGGGCTGATACCGAAGGAGGTGTACATGAACCCGCCTCACGTCGGGGACGTCAAGCTGGAGAAGAAGTCTACGACGATGTCACCGGCTCTTTCGCGCGCCGTCATCGCCGGGTTTCTCCACGTTATGGAACGCTCAGGGTACCGGGACGTGGTCCTCGTGGTTAGGGTTAGGGTTAGGGTTAGGGTTAGGGTTAGGGTTAGGGTTAGGGTTAGGGTTAGGGTTAGGGTTAGGGTTAGGGTTAGGGTTAGGGTTAGGGTTA